>OZ025252.1:8732331-8862505 GCA_964019135.1 Arenicola marina | reverse complement strand
GATAGGACCCCCCCCCTCCTCCGATCAGGCGATAGGACCCACCCCCTCCTCCCATCAGGCGATAGGACCCCCTCTCCTCCCATCAGGCGATAGGAGCCCCCCCCCTCCTCCGATCAGGCGATAGGACCCACCCCCTCCTCCCATCAGGCGATAGAACCCCCCCTCCTCCCATCAGGCGATAGGACCCCCCCCCCTCCTCCGATCAGGCGATAGGACCCACCCCCTCCTCCCATCAGGCGATAGGACCCCCCCTCCTCCCATCAGGCGATAGGACCCCCCCCTCCTCCCATCAGGCGATAGGACCCCCCCTCCTCCCATCAGGCGATAGGACCCCCCCTCCTCCGACCAGGCGATAAGACCGCCCCCCCTCCTCCCATCAGGCGATAGGACCCCACGTCCTCCCATCAGGCGATAGGACCCCCCCCCTCCCATCAGGCGATAGGACCCCCCCTCCTCCCATCAGGCGATAGGACCCCCCCCCTCCTCCCATCAGGCGATAGGACCCACCCCCTCCTCCCATCAGGCGATAGGATCCCGCCCCCCTCCTCCCATCAGGCGCTAGAACCCCCCGCTCCTCCGATCAGGCGATAGGACCCCCCCCTCCTCCCATCAGGCGATATGACCTCACCCCCGCCCCCTCCCATCAGGCGATAGCCCCCCCCCCTCCCATCAGGCGATAGGACCTCGCTCCCCCACCCCCTCCTCCCATCAGGCGGTAGGACCTCGCCCTCCCTCCTCCAATCAGGCGGTAGGACCCCCCCTTCCTCGCATCAGGCAATAGGACCACGCCCCCCTCCTCCAATCAGGCGGTAGGACCCCCCCTCCTCCGATCAGGCGATAGGACCCCCCCTTCCTCGCATCAGGCAATAGGACCACGCCCCCCTCCTCCCATCAGGCGATAGGACCCCCCCTCCTCCGACCAGGCGATAGGACCGCCCCCCCTCCTCCCATCAGGCGATGGGACCCCACCTCCTCCCATCAGGCGATAGGACCCCCCACTCCCATCAGGCGATAGGACCCCCCTCCTCCCATCAGGCGATAGGACCCCCCCCTCCTCCCATCAGGCGATAGGACCCACCCCCTCCTCCCATCAGGCGATAGGATCCCGCCCCCCTCCTCCCATCAGGCGCTAGAACCCCCCCCTCCTCCCATCAGGCGATATGACCTCACCCCCGCCCCCTCCCATCAGGCGATAGCCCCCCCCCTCCCATCAGGCGATAGGACCTCGCTCCCCCACCCCTCCTCCCATCAGGCGGTAGGACCTCGCCCCCCTCCTCCAATCAGGCGGTAGGACCCCCCCTTCCTCCCATCAGGCGATAGGACCCCCCCTCCTCCGATCAGGCGATAGGACCCCCCCTTCCTCGCATCAGGCAATAGGACCACGCCCCCCTCCTCCCATCAGGCAATAGGACCACGCCCCCCTCCTCCCATCAGGCGATAGGATCCCGCCCCCCTCCTCCCATCAGGCGATAGGACCCCCCCTCCTCCGATCAGGCGATAGGACCCCCCCTTCCTCGCATCAGGCAATAGGACCACGCCCCCCTCCTCCCATCAGGCGATAGAACCCCCCCTCCTCCGACCAGGCGATAGGACCGCCCCCCCCCCCTCCTCCCATCAGGCGATAGGACCCCACGTCCTCCCATCAGGCGATAGGACCCCCCCCTCCCATCAGGCGATAGGACCCCCCCTCCTCCATCAGGCGATAGGACCCCCCCCCCTCCTCCCATCAGGCGATAGGACCCACCCCCTCCTCCCATCAGGCGATAGGATCCCGCCCCCCTCCTCCCATCAGGCGCTAGAACCCCCCGCTCCTCCGATCAGGCGATAGGACCCCCCCCCTCCTCCCATCAGGCGATATGACCTCACCCCCGCCCCCTCCCATCAGGCGATAGCCCCCCCCCCTCCCATCAGGCGATAGGACCTCGCTCCCCCACCCCCTCCTCCCATCAGGCGGTAGGACCTCGCCCTCCCTCCTCCAATCAGGCGGTAGGACCCCCCCTTCCTCGCATCAGGCAATAGGACCACGCCCCCCTCCTCCCATCAGGCGATAGGATCCCGCCCCCCTCCTCCCATCAGGCGATAGGATCCCGCCCCCCTCCTCCCATCAGGCGATAGGACCCCCCCTCCTCCGATCAGGCGATAGGACCCCCCCTTCCTCGCATCAGGCAATAGGACCACGCCCCCCTCCTCCCATCAGGCGATAGGACCCCCCCTCCTCCGACCAGGCGATAGGACCGCCCCCCCTCCTCCCATCAGGCGATAGGACCCCACCTCCTCCCATCTGGCGATAGGACACCCCCCCTCCCATCAGGCGATAGGACCCCCCCTCCTCCCATCAGGCGATAGGACCCCCCCCCCTCCTCCCATCAGGCGATATGACCTCACCCCCGCCCCCTCCCATCGAGCGATCGGACCCCACCTCCTCCCATCAGGCGATAGGACCCACCCCCTCCTCCCATCAGGCGATAGGATCCCGCCCCCCTCCTCCCATCAGGCGATAGCACCCCTCCCCTCCTCCCATCAGGCGATAGGACCCACCCCCTCCTCCCATCAGGCGATAGGACCCCCCCCCCTCCTCCGATCAGGCGATAGGACCCACCCCCTCCTCCCATCAGGCGATAGGACCCCCTCTCCTCCCATCAGGCGATAGGAGCCCCCCCCCCTCCTCCGATCAGGCGATAGGACCCACCCCCTCCTCCCATCAGGCGATAGAACCCCCCCTCCTCCCATCAGGCGATAGGACCCCCCCCCCCTCCTCCGATCAGGCGATAGGACCCACCCCCTCCTCCCATCAGGCGATAGGACCCCCCCTCCTACCATCAGGCGATAGGACCCCCCCCTCCTCCCATCAGGCGATAGGACCCCCCCTCCTCCCATCAGGCGATATGACCCCCCCCCCTCCCATCAGGCGATAGGACCCACCCCCTCCTCCCATCAGGCGATAGGACCCCGCCCCCCTCCTCCCATCAGGCGATAGGAGCCCCCCCTCCTTCCATCAGGCGATAGCACCCCCCCGCCCTCCTCCCATCAGGCGATAGGACCCCTCACCTCCCATCAGGCGATAGGACCCCCCCCCCTCCTTCCATCAGGCGATAGGACCCCCCTCCTCCCATCAGGCGATAGGACCCCCCCCCCCTCCTCCCATCAGGCGATAGGACCCCCCCCACTCCTCCCATCAGGCGATATGACCTCACCCCCGCCCCCTCCCATCAAGCGATCGGACCCCACCTCCTCCCATCAGGCGATAGGACCCACCCCCTCCTCCCATTAGGCGATAGGATCCCGCCCCCCTCCTCCCATCAGGCGATAGGACCCCCCCCCCCTCCTCCGATCAGGCGATAGGACCCACCCCCTCCTCCCATCAGGCGATAGGATCCCGCCCCCCTCCTCCCATCAGGCGATAGGACCCCCCCTCCTCCCATCAGGCGATATGACCCCCCCCCTCCCAACAGGCGATAGGACCCACCCCCTCCTCCCATCAGGCGATAGGACCCCGCCCCCCCTCCTCCCATCAGGCGATAGGAGCCCCCCCCCCTCCTTCCATCAGGCGATAGCACCCCCCCGCCCTCCTCCCATCAGGCGATAGGACCCCCCTCCTCCAATCAGGCGATAGGACCCCTCCCCCTCCTTCAATCAGGCGATAGGACCCCCCCCCCTCCTCCGATCAGGTGATAAGACCCACCCCCTCCTCCCATCAGGCGATAGGACCCCCCCCCTCCTCCCATCAGGCGATAGGACCCCCCTCCTCCCATCAGGCGATCGGACGCCCCCTCCTCCCATCAGGCGATAGGACCCCCCCTTCCTTCCATCAGGCGATAGGACCCCACCCCTCCTCCCATCAAGGCGATAGGACCCCACCCCTCCTCCCATCAAGGCGATAGGACCCCGCCCCCCACCCTCCTCCGATCAGGCGATAGGACCCCCCCCTCCTCCCATCAGGCGATCGGTACCCCCCCTCCTCCTATCAGGCGATAGGACCCCCCCTTCCTTCCATCAGGCGATAGGACCCCACCCTTCCTCCCATCAAGGCGATAGGACCCCGCCCCCCCCCCTCCTCCGATCAGGCGATAGGACCCCCCCCTCCTCCCATCAGGCGATAGGACCCCCCCTCCTCCCATCAGGCGATAGGACCCCCCTCCTCCCATCAGGCGATCGGACGCCCCCTCCTCCCATCAGGCGATAGGACCCCCCCCCCTCCTCCGATCAGGCGATAGGACCCCCCCCCCCTCCTCCCATCAGGCGATAGGACCCGCCCCCTCCTCCCATCAGGCGATAGGACCCCCCCTCTTCCTCGCATCAGGCGATAGGACCCCCCTCCTCCCATCAGGCGATTGGACGCCCCCTCCTCCCATCAGGCGATAGGACCCCCCCTCTTCCTCGCATCAGGCGATAGGACTCCGCCAACCCCCCCCCCCCCTCCTACCATCAGGCGATAGAACCTCGCCCCCCCCGCCTGCCTGGACCGCCTGCCTGGACCGTCTGGCTGGACCGCCTGCCTGGACCGCCTGCCTGGACCGCCCGACCGCCTGCCTGGACCGCCTGGCTGGACCGCCCGACCGCCTGCCTGGACCGCCTGCCTGGACCGCCTGGCTGGACCGCCTGCCTGGACCGCCTGCCGGGACCGCCCGACCGCCTGCGTGGACCGCCTGACCGCCTGCCTGGACCGCCTGCCTGGACCGTCTGCCTGGACCGCCTGCCTGGACCGCCCGACCGCCTGCGTGGACCGCCTGACCGCCTGCCTGGACCGCCCGACCGCCTGCCTGGACCGCCCGGCCGCCTGCCTGGACCACCCGGCCGCCTGCCTGGACCGCCTGCCTGGACCGCCCGACCGCCTGCCGCCTGATGCATGGCAGTCTGGGCAGGGTGGACTTAAATGGCCCAATATATGTGTGTCTCCGTATGGATATAGCAGAAAGGGTGTATGGGGGACGGGAGGGGGTTATAGCGTGGTGTGTTGGTCGGGCTGGCCAACCGCTGGGTCGAGTGAGGCAGGATTGGTCCCCGGGGTGTGTCGTTCTGACGTGGCATGTCTGCTGGACTAAACCTCAGCTGCTCTATTGACTGTGGCAAACTCACCCTGCCTCTCCACCCCCCGCCCACCTCCCTCCCCCCTTCCTAGCCTGGCCCCCCTCACGCTTTCCCCAGCTCGGTCCGCCTATAACCCACTTCCCAAGCAATCTCTTCCCCAGGCATAACGCCGGGGTCTAGTCCTCCTCCACATTGCCTCCCCGGGATCACAGTTATTAGTATAGTTGCATCCACTATACGTCACCCTTTGCCGGCGGCCGCTGCAGCTGACGAACTCGGGGTGATGGGAGGAGAGGTGGGGGGGGGGGGGATCACGGCGACTTGGGGGGCGGTTCGAAGCCCCGAGAATGCCATCCACCAGGGCTGGGATGGTGTTTTCAGGGCGGGCTGATGGCGGTTGGAAGCCTGTAACATGTCAGCCACTAGGGCTGGAGAGAGCAGTTCAAGGTGGGTTGAGGGGGTATTCCGAAGGGGTCAACGGGATTTGCCAATGGTAACATTGGTTGACAGTGGCATGGGTCAGGTTGTCAGGACGACGTCAACGTGGGATTGGTTAGGGGGAAGGAGGTGGTGGGGGGGGGGGGGGCTATTAGCGGGTCGGTGTCAGTCCATTACCTCGGAAAGGTTTCCGAGAGGTTCAGTCGCCTGCTTTCTGATTCCGTGTTTGCCCATGTTGTCCTTGGGGACATATTTGGGACGCGACCTTCATTAATCACCCCCCCCCACTCCACCCCCGCTCCATGCCTCTCGCCCCCCACCCATTATCTTCTATCTTTGGTAGGGCAACATGGGGCACATTGACCACATTAACGTTATTGGTATTGTTTGAGGAACAAGCATTGTGGTAAAAAGAGCCAACATTTTGGTAAACAGTTGTATTGTGAATAACATTGCCTGTATACATGCGAGTGACAAGAGTACAATTTAAACCAGCACAAAAAGCATGTCACATGTCACATGTCACAGTGGGTCATTTTGTCCCCCTAAATGGGCAAAATTGCCACCTATGAGGTAAAATGGTCTGCACTCATTTTTTCAGCATGTTAATAAGACAACTGAACAACTGGGTTGGGGGGGGGGAGGGGGTC
Organism: Arenicola marina; assembly: GCA_964019135.1. Lineage (NCBI taxonomy): Eukaryota > Metazoa > Annelida > Polychaeta > Arenicolidae > Arenicola > Arenicola marina. The sequence continues at coordinate 8,856,389 of OZ025252.1, read as the reverse complement.
CGAGGTAAAGCCCTTACTTTTTCACCGCCATTTTTCTCCATTCTTCAAGCTCCCTGGGAGGCATAACTCTCCATTCTTCAAGCTCCCTGGGAGGCATAACTCTCCATTCTTCAAGTTCTCTGGGAGGCATAACTCTCCATTCTTCAAGCTCCCTGGGAGGCATAACTCTCCATTCTTCAAGCTCCCTGGGAGGCATAACTCTCCATTCTTCAAGTTCTCTGGGAGGCATAACTCTCCATTCTTCAAGCTCCCTGGGAGGCATAACTCTCCATTCTTCAAGCTCCCTGGGAGGCATAACTCTCCATTCTTCAAGCTCCCTGGGAGGCATAACTCTCCATTCTTCAAGTTCTCTGGGAGGCATAACTCTCCATTCTTCAAGCTCCCTGGGAGGCATAACTCTCCATTCTTCAAGCTCCCTGGGAGGCATAACTCTCCATTCTTCAAGTTCTCTGGGAGGCATAACTCTCCATTCTTCAAGCTCCCTGGGAGGCATAACTCTCCATTCTTCAAGCTCCCTGGGAGGCATAACTCTCCATTCTTCAAGCTCCCTGGGAGGCATAACTCTCCATTCTTCAAGTTCTCTGGGAGGCATAACTCTCCATTCTTCAAGCTCCCTGGGAGGCATAACTCTCCATTCTTCAAGCTCCCTGGGAGGCATAACTCTCCATTCTTCAAGTTCTCTGGGAGGCATAACTCTCCATTCTTCAAGTTCTCTGGGAGGCATAACTCTCCATTCTTCAAGTTCTCTGGGAGGCATAACTCTCCATTCTTCAAGCTCCCTGGGAGGCATAACTCTCCATTCTTCAAGCTCCCTGGGAGGCATAACTCTCCATTCTTCAAGCTCCCTGGGAGGCATAACTCTCCATTCTTCAAGTTCTCTGGGAGGCATAACTCTCCATTCTTCAAGCTCCCTGGGAGGCATAACTCTCCATTCTTCAAGCTCCCTGGGAGGCATAACTCTCCATTCTTCAAGTTCTCTGGGAGGCATAACTCTCCATTCTTCAAGTTCTCTGGGAGGCATAACTCTCCATTCTTCAAGCTCCCTGAGAGGCACAACTCTCCATTCTTCAAGCTCCCTGGGAGGCACAACTCTCCATTCTTCAAGTTCTCTGGGAGACATAACTCTCCATTCTTCAAGCTCCCTGGGAGGCACAACTCTCCATTCTTCAAGCTCCCTGGGAGGCACAACTCTCCATTCTTCAAGCTCCCTGGGAGGCACAACTCTCCATTCTTCAAGCTCACTGGGAGGCATAACTCTCCATTCTTCAAGCTCCCTGGGAGGCATAACTCTCCATTCTTCAAATTTGCGGGGGGGGGGGGTTGACTTTCTCTTCTTCAAGCTCCCTGAGACGCACATCATTTTCTTCTCCAAGCATATTCGGGATCATGAAAGATGTTCCGATTCAGTGGACATATCATCCAGTTTGCAATCGTTGCTGTTATGGTAGGCTCTATACATATTAAATTGGATGTGGGTAAAACGGCCCACTGGGTCATTTTGCCCCAAGCAGCGTGGGTCATTTTGCCCCTGTTAGTAACCTTAACATTTGACCGCTGTATGAAAAATACGGCGCAGTATATTCCGCATCTGAATTACGTTTGGGGCTTGACTTGGACTTATCTTTGATCGTGTTAATTCATCAAAAATTTTACCCAAGCTAGTAGGCCTACCAGTGAAACTTCTACTTTCTTCCAGTGTTTACCATAGATGCATGGCAACAGCCCAAAATCTTTTACTTCGGTAACAAAGTTCAGCTGTCAGCGCCCATAAGGTATCACGTAACAAACAGGAACAAATATAAAACGCTTCAATACAAGTGGCAGCATCGCAATTGCGCGATATTGTGCTGGGCCATGACCCCGATGGGTCATTTTGCCCCATGTTCCCCTACATGCATCGTAATGCAATTCAATTCAATTCAATTCAATATCATTTATTTGAGCAAGATCGAATGCATACAAACGTAAAATACAAAAAACGTGATAACTTTACCAATTCTTACTCTGGAGACTCCTATTAAGACCACGAAGGTCTCTAGCATAGGAGCACCCCCCCCCCCCCCCCTTCCAAAAAAAAAACACAGTGAAACAAGAATCATTGCATAATCGTAATGGAACAAGTATGGGACAACATAAATGGAATTATATTGCACTTATATGTATATAAATGTAGGAATCTTGCGAAAAATAAAAAAGGGATTTACACATAGCCCATTTCTAGAGATATATAAAACAGGGGAGGGCCTCTAATAACCTAATCATTTTTACAAATATAACAATTAACTATATTATAGTAAATGACAATTAACTAAATTATAGTAAATGACAATTAACTAAATGACATAGCTAAATGCATATGCGCTGTGTAAATCTATTTGACACTGCACAAAACACATGTCACTTGACAGCCCAAGAACTTCTATAGTAAGAAGATATAATTAACATATATGTAGCGGGTCGAGGTGTGCGAGAGAACTCACACAAACACAGGACAAAAAGCTCGCGACAGTGGCTTAACAGCCTAAATATTGGGTTGAGTCGCGCAGCACGATCGACCGCGACGGCCTCGGCGAGAGTAGTCCCGCATCATAATATTAAACTCCGGACGACGTGGGGATAACCCGTAAATATCGATGCATACTAATTATCCTTTAGTTATCACTATTTTGCACTATTTAGAATGGGCTGTTATTTCCAAATTAGAGTTAATTATTTAGTGGATATATGCCCGCAACAAATTGTTCGCGGCGGTCGATCGTGCTCCGCAACTCAACCCTGGAGTCTACGACTCCCACAATGCACTACAAAGCAAGGTCAAGGACGCTCAACATTTCCGGCAGACGATGTGTGAGATTCAACACAAAACACGGCACACCTATCAGATAATAGAAGTTAAACTGCAAATTAGAAAGAGACTGACAGCGGAAATTTAGCAGATACCAAGGTAGGAAAACGTATTAAGTAGACCTGCAATATACACATGGGTCCCGATTATCTAAATCTAAGGAGATAAACATGAAAACTAAATCCCACCCAACTGTCAAAATCGATTCCGTCAATAAATAATTACATATGTGATGTGAGGTCCAATGACCAATGAGGTCACGGTGTAGGCTCAGTTTATGACGTAGTGACGTCATGATGCAATCCCCGTACTGACGTGCAATGAGGTCACGGTGTATGCTCCCGTCATCACGTAGTGACGTCATGATGCAATCCCCGTCCTGACGTGCAATGAGGTCACGGTGTATGCTCCCGTCATCACGTAGTGACGTCATGATGCAATCCCCGTACTGACGTGCAATGAGGTCACGGTGTATGTTCCCGTCATGACGTAGTGACGTCATGATGCAATCCCCGTCCTGACGTGCAATGAGGTCACGGTGTATGCTCCCGTTATGACGTAGTGACGTCATGATGCAATCCCCGTACTGACGTGCAATGAGGTCACGGTGTATGCTCCCGTCATGACGTAGTGACGTCATGATGCAATCCCCGTACTGACGTGCAATGAGGTCACGGTGTATGCTCCCGTCATGACGTAGTGACGTCATGATGCAATCCCCGTCCTGACGTGCAATGAGGTCACGGTGTATGCTCCCGTCATCACGTAGTGACGTCATGATGCAATCCCCGTCCTGACGTGCAATGAGGTCACGGTGTAGGCTCCCGTCATCACGTAGTGACGTCATGATGCAATCCCCGTCCTGACGTGCAATGAGGTCACGGTGTATGCTCCCGTCATCACGTAGTGACGTCATGATGCAATCCCCGTACTGACGTGCAATGAGGTCACGGTGTATGCTCCCGTCATCACGTAGTGACGTCATGATGCAATCCCCGTACTGACGTGCAATGAGGTCACGGTGTATGCTCCCGTCATCACGTAGTGACGTCATGATGCAATCCCCGTACTGACGTGCAATGAGGTCACGGTGTATGCTCCCGTCATGACGTAGTGACGTCATGATGCAATCCCCGTACTGACGTGCAATGAGGTCACGGTGTATGCTCCCGTCATGACGTAGTGACGTCATGATGCAATCCCCGTACTGACGTGCAATGAGGTCACGGTGTATGCTCCCGTCATGACGTAGTGACGTCATGATGCAATCCCCGTACTGACGTGCAATGAGGTCACGGTGTAGGCTCCCGTCATGACGTAGTGACGTCATGATGCAATCCCCGCACTGACGTGCAATGAGGTCACGGTGTAGGCTCCCGTCATGACGTAGTGACGTCATGATGCAATCCCCGTCCTGACGTGCAATGAGGTCACGGTGTAGGCTCCCGTCATCACGTAGTGAGGTCATGATGCAATCCCCGTCCTGACGTGCAATGAGGTCACGGTGTATGCTCCCGTCATCACGTAGTGACGTCATGATGCAATCCCCGTACTGACGTGCAATGAGGTCACGGTGTATGCTCCCGTTATGACGTAGTGACGTCATGATGCAATCCCCGTACTGACGTGCAATGAGGTCACGGTGTAGGCTCCCGTCATGACGTAGTGACGTCATGATGCAATCCCCGCACTGACGTGCAATGAGGTCACGGTGTAGGCTCCCGTCATGACGTAGTGACGTCATGATGCAATCCCCGTCCTGACGTGCAATGAGGTCACGGTGTAGGCTCCCGTCATCACGTAGTGACGTCATGATGCAATCCCCGTCCTGACGTGCAATGAGGTCACGGTGTATGCTCCCGTCATCACGTAGTGACGTCATGATGCAATCCCCGTACTGACGTGCAATGAGGTCACGGTGTATGCTCCCGTTATGACGTAGTGACGTCATAATGCAATCCCCGTACTGACGTGCAATGAGGTCACGGTGTAGGCTCCCGTCATCACGTAGTGACGTCATGATGCAATCCCCGCACTGACGTGCAATGAGGTCACGGTGTGTGCTCACGTTATGACGTAGTGACGTCATGATGCAATCCCCGTCCTGACGTGCAATGAGGTCACGGTGTAGGCTCCCGTCATCACGTAGTGACGTCATGATGCAATCCCCGCACTGACGTGCAATGAGGTCACGGTGTATGCTCCCGTCATGACGTAGTGACGTCATGATGCAATCCCCGTACTGACGTGCAATGAGGTCACGGTGTATGCTCCCGTTATGACGTAGTGACGTCATGATGCAATCCCCGTACTGACGTGCAATGAGGTCACGGTGTATGCTCCCGTCATCACGTAGTGACGTCATGATGCCATCCCCGTCCTGACGTGCAATGAGGTCACGGTGTAGGCTCCCGTCATCACGTAGTGACGTCATGATGCAATCCCCGCACTGACGTGCAATGAGGTCACGGTGTATGCTCCCGTCATGACGTAGTGACGTCATGATGCAATCCCCGTACTGACGTGCAATGAGGTCACGGTGTATGCTCCCGTTATGACGTAGTGACGTCATGATGCAATCCCCGTCCTGACGTGCAATGAGGTCACGGTGTAGGCTCCCGTCATCACGTAGTGACGTCATGATGCAATCCCCGTACTGACGTGCAATGAGGTCACGGTGTAGGCTCCCGTCATGACGTAGTGACGTCATGATGCAATCCCCGTACTGACGTGCAATGAGGTCACGGTGTAGGCTCCCGTCATGACGTAGTGACGTCATGATGCAATCCCCGTACTGACGTGCAATGAGGTCACGGTGTATGCTCCCGTCATGACGTAGTGACGTCATGATGCAATCCCCGTCCTGACGTGCAATGAGGTCACGGTGTATGCTCCCGTCATCACGTAGTGACGTCATGATGCAATCCCCGTACTGACGTGCAATGAGGTCACGGTGTATGCTCCCGTCATCACGTAGTGACGTCATGATGCAATCCCCGCACTGACGTGCAATGAAGTCACGGTGTATGCTCCCGTTATGACGTAGTGACGTCATGATGCAATCCCCGTCCTGACGTGCAATGAGGTCACGGTGTATGCTCCCGTCATCACGTAGTGACGTCATGATGCAATCCCCGTACTGACGTGCAATGAGGTCACGGTGTATGCTCCCGTCATCACGTAGTGACGTCATGATGCAATCCCCGTACTGACGTGCAATGAGGTCACGGTGTAGGCTCCCGTCATCACGTAGTGACGTCATGAGGCAATCCCCGTACTGACGTGCAATGAGGTCACGGTGTATGCTCCCGTCATGACGTAGTGACGTCATGATGCAATCCCCGTCCTGACGTGCAATGAGGTCACGGTGTATGCTCCCGTCATCACGTAGTGACGTCATGATGCAATCCCCGTACTGACGTGCAATGAGGTCACGGTGTATGCTCCCGTCATCACGTAGTGACGTCATGATGCAATCCCCGTACTGACGTGCAATGAGGTCACGGTGTAGGCTCCCGTCATCACGTAGTGACGTCATGAGGCAATCCCCGTACTGACGTGCAATGAGGTCACGGTGTATGCTCCCGTCATCACGTAGTGACGTCATGATGCAATCCCCGTACTGACGTGCAATGAGGTCACGGTGTATGCTCCCGTCATCACGTAGTGACGTCATGATGCAATCCCCGCACTGACGTGCAATGAGGTCACGGTGTATGCTCCCGTTATGACGTAGTGACGTCATGATGCAATCCCCGTCCTGACGTGCAATGAGGTCACGGTGTATGCTCCCGTCATCACGTAGTGACGTCATGATGCAATCCCCGTACTGACGTGCAATGAGGTCACGGTGTATGCTCCCGTCATCACGTAGTGACGTCATGATGCAATCCCCGTACTGACGTGCAATGAGGTCACGGTGTAGGCTCCCGTCATCACGTAGTGACGTCATGAGGCAATCCCCGTACTGACGTGCAATGAGGTCACGGTGTATGCTCCCGTCATCACGTAGTGACGTCATGATGCAATCCCCGTACTGACGTGCAATGAGGTCACGGTGTAGGCTCCCGTCATCACGTAGTGACGTCATGATGCAATCCCCGCACTGACGTGCAATGAGGTCACGGTGTATGCTCCCGTCATCACGTAGTGACGTCATGATGCAATCCCCGTACTGACGTGCAATGAGGTCACGGTGTATGCTCCCGTCATCACGTAGTGACGTCATGATGCAATCCCCGTCCTGACGTGCAATGAGGTCACGGTGTAGGCTCCCGTCATCACGTAGTGACGTCATGATGCAATCCCCGTACTGACGTGCAATGAGGTCACGGTGTATGCTCCCGTCATCACGTAGTGACGTCATGATGCAATCCCCGTACTGACGTGCAATGAGGTCACGGTGTATGCTCCCGTCATCACGTAGTGACGTCATGATGCAATCCCCGTACTGACGTGCAATGAGGTCACGGTGTATGCTCCCGTCATCACGTAGTGACGTCATGATGCAATCCCCGTACTGACGTGCAATGAGGTCACGGTGTTGGCTCCCGTCATCACGTAGTGACGTCATGATGCAATCCCCGTACTGACGTGCAATGAGGTCACGGTGTATGCTCCCGTCATCACGTAGTGACGTCATGATGCAATCCCCGTACTGACGTGCAATGAGGTCACGGTGTATGCTCCCGTCATCACGTAGTGACGTCATGATGCAATCCCCGTACTGACGTGCAATGAGGTCACGGTGTATGCTCCCGTCATCACGTAGTGACGTCATGATGCAATCCCCGTACTGACGTGCAATGAGGTCACGGTGTAGGCTCCCGTCATCACGTAGTGACGTCATGATGCAATCCCCGTACTGACGTGCAATGAGGTCACGGTGTATGCTCCCGTCATCACGTAGTGACGTCATGATGCAATCCCCGTACTGACGTGCAATGAGGTCACGGTGTATGCTCCCGTCATGACGTAGTGACGTCATGATGCAATCCCCGTCCTGACGTGCAATGAGGTCACGGTGTATGCTCCCGTCATCACGTAGTGACGTCATGATGCAATCCCCGTCCTGACGTGCAATGAGGTCACGGTGTATGCTCCCGTCATCACGTAGTGACGTCATGATGCAATCCCCGTACTGACGTGCAATGAGGTCACGGTGTATGCTCCCGTCATCACGTAGTGACGTCATGATACAATCCCCGTACTGACGTGCAATGAGGTCACGGTGTATGCTCTCGTTACGACGTAGTGACGTCATAATGCAATCCCCGTCCTGACGTGCAATGAGGTCACGGTGTATGCTCCCGTCATGACGTAGTGACGTCATGATGCAATCCCCGTCCTGACGTGCAATGAGGTCACGGTGTATGCTCCCGTCATCACGTAGTGACGTCATGATGCAATCCCCGTACTGACGTGCAATGAGGTCACGGTGTATGCTCAGGTCATGACGTAGTGACGTCATGATGCAATCCCCGTCCTGACGTGCAATGAGGTCACGGTGTATGCTCCCGTCATTACGTAGTGACGTCATGATGCAATCCCCGTCCTGACGTGCAATGAGGTCACGGTGTAGGCTCCCGTCATCACGTAGTGACGTCATGATGCAATCCCCGTACTGACGTGCAATGAGGTCACGGTGTATGCTCCCGTCATCACGTAGTGACGTCATGATGCAATCCCCGTACTGACGTGCAATGAGGTCACGGTGTATGCTCCCGTCATGACGTAGTGACGTCATGATGCAATCCCCGTCCTGACGTGCAATGAGGTCACGGTGTATGCTCCCGTCATGACGTAGTGACGTCATGATGCAATCCCCGTCCTGACGTGCAATGAGGTCACGGTGTATGCTCCCGTCATGACGTAGTGACGTCATGATGCAATCCCCGTACTGACGTGCAATGAGGTCACGGTGTATGCTCCCGTCATGACGTAGTGACGTCATGATGCAATCCCCGTCCTGACGTGCAATGAGGTCACGGTGTATGCTCCCGTCATGACGTAGTGACGTCATGATGCAATTCCCGTCCTGACGTGCAATGAGGTCACGGTGTATGCTCCCGTCATGACGTAGTGACGTCATGATGCAATCCCCGTCCTGACGTGCAATGAGGTCACGGTGTATGCTCCCGTCATGACGTAGTGACGTCATGATGCAATCCCCGTCCTGACGTGGAATGAGGTCACGGTGTATGCTCCCGTCATGACGTAGTGACGTCATGACGCAATCCCCGTACTGACGTGCAATGAGGTCACGGTGTATGCTCCCGTCATGACGTAGTGACGTCATGATGCAATCCCCGTACTGACGTGCAATGAGGTCACGGTGTATGCTCCCGTCATCACGTAGTGACGTCATGATGCAATCCCCGTATTGACGTGCAATGAGGTCACGGTGTATACTCCCGTCATGACGTAGTGACGTCATGATGCAATCCCCGTATTGACGTGCAATGAGGTCATGGTGTATGCTCCCGTCATGACGTAGTGACGTCATGATGCAATCCCCGTCCTGACGTGCAATGAGGTCACGGTGTATGCTCCCGTCATGACGTAGTGACGTCATGATGCATTCCCCGTATTGACGTGCAATGAGGTCACGGTGTATGCTCCCGTCATGACGTAGTGACGTCATGATGCAATCCCCGTCCTGACGTGCAATGAGGTCACGGTGTATGCTCCCGTCATGACGTAGTGACGTCATGATGCAATCCCCGTCCTGACGTGCAATGAGGTCACGGTGTATGCTCCCGTCATGACGTAGTGACGTCATGATGCAATCCCCGTCCTGACGTGCAATGAGGTCACGGTGTATGCTCCCGTCATGACGTAGTGACGTCATGATGCAATCCCCGTCCTGACGTGCAATGAGGTCACGGTGTATGCTCCCGTCATGACGTAGTGACGTCATGATGCAATCCCCGTCCTGACGTGCAATGAGGTCACGGTGTATGCTCCCGTTATGACGTAGTGACGTCATGATGCAATCCCCGTCCTGACGTGCAATGAGGTCACGGTGTAGGCTCCCGTCATCACGTAGTGACGTCATGATGCAATCCCCGCACTGACGTGCAATGAGGTCACGGTGTATGCTCCCGTCATGACGTAGTGACGTCATGATGCAATCCCCGTACTGACGTGCAATGAGGTCACGGTGTATGCTCCCATCGTCACGTAGTGACGTAATGATGCAATCCCCGTACTGACGTGCAATGAGGTCACGGTGTAGGCTCCCGTCATGACGTAGTGACGTCATGATGCAATTCCCGTCCTGACGTGCAATGAGGTCACGGTGTATGCTCCCGTCATGACGTAGTGACGTCATGATGCAATCCCCGTCCTGACGTGCAATGAGGTCACGGTGTATGCTCCCGTCATGACGTAGTGACGTCATGATGCAATCCCCGTATTGACGTGCAATGAGGTCACGGTGTATACTCTCGTCATGACGTAGTGACGTCATGATGCAATCCCCGTATTGACGTGCAATGAGGTCACGGTGTATGCTCCCGTCATGACGTAGTGACGTCATGATGCAATCCCCGTCCTGACGTGCAATGAGGTCACGGTGTATGCTCCCGTCATGACGTAGTGACGTCATGATGCATTCCCCGTATTGACGTGCAATGAGGTCACGGTGTATGCTCCCGTCATCACGTAGTGACGTCATGATGCAATCCCCGTCCTGACGTGCAATGAGGTCACGGTGTATGCTCCCGTCATGACGTAGTGACGTCATGATGCAATCCCCGTATTGACGTGCAATGAGGTCACGGTGTATGCTCCCGTCATCACGTAGTGACGTCATGATGCAATCCCCGTCCTGACGTGCAATGAGGTCACGGTGTATGCTCCCGTCATGACGTAGTGACGTCATGATGCATTCCCCGTATTGACGTGCAATGAGGTCACGGTGTATGCTCCCGTCATCACGTAGTGACGTCATGATGCAATCCCCGTACTGACGTGCAATGAGGTCACGGTGTATGCTCCCGTCATCACGTAGTGACGTCATGATGCAATCCCCGTCCTGACGTGCAATGAGGTCACGGTGTATGCTCCCGTCATGACGTAGTGACGTCATGATGCAATCCCCGTCCTGACGTGCAATGAGGTCACGGTGTATGCTCCCGTCATGACGTAGTGACGTCATGATGCAATCCCCGTCCTGACGTGCAATGAGGTCACGGTGTATGCTCCCGTCATGACGTAGTGACGTCATGATGCAATCCCCGTCCTGACGTGCAATGAGGTCATTGTAATCTCACGTCACGACGCACAGTGACATCAGGACGTAATGTGATGTAAAGAAAAAGTTATCTTGTAGTAACTGGAGTGTGAAGGCATCTGGAGCGATCAAACGCTTATCAAACGCGTTCCAATAACTTGTACGTCGCTCACACGGTGGAGCCACTGCTCACCCAGAGTTTTGAGATTGGGGCTTGTAGAGACGAGCAACAGACCGACGGATGAGCTAACGACCGGTTATATTAGCAAGCGACCCGACTGTCTAAACCAGAAACATCGAATGTGTTCTTAACCAGAATAACTTGGTGCCACTTGTGAGAATTATTTCTATTACTATTTGTCTTACCCGGTGATTGTGGCGTCGTTAATCAACAGGTAAGTAGTTCGGAAGATAACGTAGCAAGTGGCAATGCCTATATTATGCCTGCTTATACATAAACACGTACTTTAAATTATATACTACCGTATAGACATAACATTTAAGCGTGGAACCAGCCAGCCCAATTCTTGAAGTCTCCATATGGGGTTCTCGATGAGTGACGTGCTGCCACCTAGTGGGGTCTCTTTAAGATAGTGGAGTGATGGACTGGGACATGGGCAGGCTGATAGAGGTCTTGGTCGCCCTGTGCAGGCCCACTTGGTCTCTGGGCCTGGGAACCACTTGGTCTCTGGGCCTGGGAACCACTTGGTCTCTGGGCCTGGGAACTGGTGCTGTCTGGGACTTGGTTGGACGATGCCTGCATTGAACCCTACCAGGGTCGGAGTGGGGGAGGGGTGAATGTGGTAGAGTGTTGAGGGGGGGGGGGAGGTGGTTCTGTGAAGCTGGGGTAGAGGGATTGTCATCGGCTATGGGTCACTAGTGTAGGTACGCTCCCTTCCAGTGTCCCACTGTCCCATCGTGGGTTTCTCGAACAAAGCGATATTGGGTACTTCTTGAAAAGAAATGTCTTTATTGGCGCGCTCTCTCTCTACAGGGGAAACCTCATCAAACGGCGTCCATAAAGCAGGCGGCAAAAACAACGACGACGGCCCCGTCTCCCATACCCCCCCCCCACCTCTCCCCACCCTCTCGCCTCTCAGCTTGCCTCACTGCCCCTGTCACATAGCGTACCGCTGCACCCCCTCCCCATACCGCCCTCCCATTCCCCCCCCCCCCACCCTCTCGCCTCTCAGCTTGCCTCACCGCCCCTGTCACATAGCGTACCGCTGCACCCCCTCCTCATACCGCCCCTGTCACATAGCGTACCGCTGCACCCCCTCCTCATACCACCCTCCCATTCCCCCCGACCGCCTCAATTATGCTGTGACTCCACCGTTCGAATTTAATCCTTGCCTTCCTCAAGTCTCCTCCATCTTCCCACAGCGTGCCTCTCCCCTTCCTTCCCTGCCCCACCCACCACGCACCCCGCACAGCACCATGTAACCCGGCCCTAAGTGGAAACATCGGCATGACAGGCATACGGCGCAGTGTATTATGTCTCCAGGTCAGGGTGGTGTGGGGACTGGGCCGGTCGGACCTCTGACCCTAGTCCCCAGGTCAGGGTGGTGTGGGGACTGGACCGGTCGGACCTCTGACCCTAGTCCCCAGGTCAGGGTGGTGTGGGGACTGGGCCGGTCGGACCTCTGACCCTAGTCCCCAGGTCAGGGTGGTGTGGGGACTGGACCGATCGGACCTCTGACCCTAGTCTCTAGGTCAGGGTGGTGTGGGGACTGGGCCGGTCGAACCTCTGACCCTAGTCCCCAGGTCAGGGTGGTGTGGGGACTGGGCCGGTCGGACCTCTGACCCTAGTCCCCAGGTCAGGGTGGTGTGGGGACTGGACCGATCGGACCTCTGACCCTAGTCTCTAGGTCAGGGTGGTGTGGGGACTGGGCCGGTCGGACCTCTGACCCTAGTGCCCCGGTCAGGGTGGTGTGGGGACTGGACCGGTCGGACCTCTGACCCTAGTCTCTAGGTCAGGGTGGTGTTGAGACTGGGCCGGTCGGACCTCTGACCCTAGTCCCCAGGTCAGGGTGGTGTGGGGACTGGGCCGGTCGAACCTCTGACCCTAGTCCCCAGGTCAGGGTGGTGTGGGGACTGGACCGGTCGAACCTCTGACCCTAGTCCCCAGGTCAGGGTGGTGTGGGGACTGGACCGGTCGGACCTCTGACCCTAGTGCCCCGGTCAGGGTGGTGTGGGGACTGGGCCGGTCGGACCTCTGACCCTAGTGCCCAGGTCAGGGTGGTGTGGGGACTGGACCGGTCGGACCTCTGACCCTAGTCTCCAGGTCAGGGTGGTGTGGGGACTGGACCGGTCGGACCTCTGACCCTAGTCCCCAGGTCAGGGTGGTGTGGGGACTGGGCCGGTCGGACCTCTGACCCTAGTCCCCAGGTCAGGGTGGTGTGGGGACTGGACCGGTCGGACCTCTGACCCTAGTCCCCAGGTCAGGGTGGTGTGGGGACTGGACCGGTCGGACCTCTGACCCTAGTCCCCAGGTCAGGGTGGTGTGGGGACTGGACCGGTCGGACCTCTGACCCTAGTCCCCCGGTCAGGGTGGTGTGGGGGCTGGACCGGTCGGACCTCTGACCCTAGTCCCCAGGTCAGGGTGGTGTGGGGACTGGACCGGTCGGACCTCTGACCCTAGTCCCCAGGTCAGGGTGGTGTGGGGACTGGACCGGTCGGACCTCTGACCCTAGTGCCCAGGTCAGGGTGGTGTGGGGACTGGACCGGTCGGACCTCTGACCCTAGTCCCCAGGTCAGGGTGGTGTGGGGACTGGGCCGGTCGGACCTCTGACCCTAGTCCCCAGGTCAGGGTGGTGTGGGGACTGGACCGGTCGGACCTCTGACCCTAGTCCCCAGGTCAGGGTGGTTTGGGGACTGGACCGGTCGGACCTCTGACCCTAGTGCCCCGGGCAGGGTGGTGTGGGGACTGGACCGGTCGGACCTCTGACCCTAGTCCCCCGGTCAGGGTGGTGTGGGGGCTGGACCGGTCGGACCTCTGACCCTAGTCCCCAGGTCAGGGTGGTGTGGGGACTGGACCGGTCGGACCTCTGACCCTAGTGCCCAGGTCAGGGTGGTGTGGGGACTGGACCGGTCGGACCTCTGACCCTAGTGCCCAGGTTAGGGTGGTGTGGGGACTGGACCGGTCGGACCTCTGACCCTAGTCCCCAGGTCAGGGTGGTGTGGGGACTGGGCCGGTCGGACCTCTGACCCTAGTCCCCAGGTCAGGGTGGTGTGGGGACTGGACCGGTCGGTCCTCTGACCCTAGTCCCCAGGTCAGGGTGGTGTGGGGACTGGACCGGTCGGACCTCTGACCCTAGTCCCCAGGTCAGGGTGGTGTAGGGACTGGACCGGTGGGACCTCTGACCCTAGTGCCCCGGTCAGGGTAGTGTGGGGACTGGACCGGTCGGACCTCTGACCCTAGTCCCCAGGTCAGGGTGGTGTGGGGACTGGACCGGTCGGACCTCTGACCCTAGTCCCCAGGTCAGGGTGGTGTGGGGACTGGACCGGTCGGACCTCTGACCCTAGTCCCCAGGTCAGGGTGGTGTGGGGACTGGACCGGTCGGACCTCTGACCCTAGTGCCCCGGTCAGGGTAGTGTGGGGACTGGACCGGTCGGACCTCTGACCCTAGTTCCCAGGTCAGGGTGGTGTGGGGACTGGACCGGTCGGACCTCTGACCCTAGTGCCCCGATCAGGGTGGTGTGGGGACTGGACCGGTCGGACCTCTGACCCTAGTCCCCAGGTCAGGGTGGTGTGGGGACTGGGCCGGTCGGACCTCTGACCCTAGTCCCCAGGTCAGGGTGGTGTGGGGACTGGACCGGTCGGACCTCTGACCCTAGTCCCCAGGTCAGGGTGGTGTGTGAACTAGACGGGTCGGACCTCTGACCCTAGTCCCCAGGTCAGGGTGGTGTGGGGACTGGACCGGTCGGACCTCTGACCCTAGTCCCCAGGTCAGGGTGGTGTGGGGACTGGACCGGTCGGACCTCTGACCCTAGTCCCCAGGTCAGGGTGGTGTGGGGACTGGACCGGTCGGACCTCTGACCCTAGTCCCCAGGTCAGGGTGGTGTGGGGACTGGACCGGTCGGACCTCTGACCCTAGTCTCCAGGTCAGGGTGGTGTGGGGACTGGACCGGTCGGACCTCTGACCCTAGTCCCCAGGTCAGGGTGGTGTGGGGACTGGGCCGGTCGGACCTCTGACCCTAGTCCCCAGGTCAGGGTGGTGTGGGGACTGGACCGGTCGGACCTCTGACCCTAGTCCCCAGGTCAGGGTGGTGTGGGGACTGGACCGGTCGGACCTCTGACCCTAGTGCCCCGGGCAGGGTGGTGTGGGGACTGGACCGGTCGGACCTCTGACCCTAGTCCCCCGGTCAGGGTGGTGTGGGGGCTGGACCGGTCGGACCTCTGACCCTAGTCCCCAGGTCAGGGTGGTGTGGGGACTGGACCGGTCGGACCTCTGACCCTAGTCCCCAGGTCAGGGTGGTGTGGGGACTGGACCGGTCGGACCTCTGACCCTAGTCCCCAGGTCAGGGTGGTGTGGGGACTGGACCGGTCGGACCTCTGACCCTAGTCCCCAGGTCAGGGTGGTGTGGGGACTGGCCGGTCGGACCTCTGACCCTAGTCCCCAGGTCAGGGTGGTGTGGGGACTGGACCGGTCGGACCTCTGACCCTAGTCCCCAGGTCAGGGTGGTGTGGGGACTGGACCGGTCGGACCTCTGACCCTAGTCCCTAGGTCAGGGTGGTGTGGGGACTGGACCGGTCGGACCTCTGACCCTAGTCCCCAGGTCAGGGTGGTGTGGGGACTGGGCCGGTCGGACCTCTGACCCTAGTCCCCAGGTCAGGGTGGTGTGGGGACTGGACCGGTCGGACCTCTGACCCTAGTCCCCAGGTCAGGGTGGTGTGGGGACTTGACCGGTCGAACCTCTGACCCTAGTCCCCAGGTCAGGGTGGTGTGGGGACTGGACCGGTCGGACCTCTGACCCTAGTGCCCCGGTCAGGGTAGTGTGGGGACTGGACCGGTCGGACCTCTGACCCTAGTTCCCAGGTCAGGGTGGTGTGGGGACTGGACCGGTCGGACCTCTGACCCTAGTGCCCCGGTCAGGGTGGTGTGGGGACTGGACCGGTCGGACCTCTGACCCTAGTCCCCAGGTCAGGGTGGTGTGGGGACTGGACCGGTCGGACCTCTGACCCTAGTCCCCAGGTCAGGGTGGTGTGGGGACTGGACCGGTCGGACCTCTGACCCTAGTCCCCCGGTCAGGGTGGTGTGGGGACTGGACCGGTCGGACCTCTGACCCTAGTCCCCAGGTCAGGGTGGTGTGTGAACTAGACGGGTCGGACCTCTGACCCTAGTCCCCAGGTCAGGGTGGTGTGGGGACTGGACCGGTCGGACCTCTGACCCTAATCCCCAGGTCAGGGTGGTGTGGGGACTGGGCCGGTCGGACCTCTGACCCTAGTCCCCAGGTCAGGGTGGTGTGGGGACTGGACCGGTCGGACCTCTGACCCTAGTCCCCAGGTCAGGGTGGTGTGGGGACTGGACCGGTCGGACCTCTGACCCTAGTCCCCAGGTCAGGGTGGTGTGGAGACTGGACCGGTCGGACCTCTGACCCTAGTCCCCCGGTCAGGGTGGTGTGGGGACTGGACTGGTCGGACCTCTGACCCTAGTCCCCAGGTCAGGGTGGTGTGGGGACTGGGCCGGTCGGACCTCTGACCCTAGTCCCCAGGTCAGGGTGGTGTGGGGACTGGACCGGTCGGACCTCTGACCCTAGTCCCCAGGTCAGGGTGGTGTGGGGACTGGGCCGGTCGGACCTCTGACCCTAGTCCCCAGGTCAGGGTGGTGTGGAGTTAGCAGTTGGTGTGTGTGGCATGACATCTATCTGAGGTCTGAATCAGCCTGCTAATGCACTCGTGTAGACAACTTTTTTGTTTTGCGGCTCTCACTCCCACTGCTGTATATATATTTCCCTTTGTATTATGACGCTGTCCGCTGTTGTTTTGTCTCCCAGGTGTCTCTGATTGGGACTGTGTTATAGTGGTACCATGAATCCGTATTGTAGTGGTATCATGGCATCGCTCAGCGGAGTCTTATAATTCGTTTCCCGCCAATGTTAGTGAAGTGACACTGATTATGACATCCGGCTGTATTAGGCTAAGGAACATGTGAACACTTAATTGGCTGTGTTCATCACTTATACTTCACAAGTTTGTGGGGGGTAAAAAAACACTTTTAAATTTTAAATATTTGTAAGCGGCCAAACTTCTTTGTATCAACGGAATGTTTGACCCGACCGTATTACTCTGAAGAAATCGTTGAAACCGTGCGTGCCGGAGGCAAAAAACAAGTTCGGGTATAAATGTAAAATTTATTTGACGTCTGCAATGTCGCCATATAACGGCTGCATTTGCAAACAGTTTCGCTCTCGCGGCGAGCGGGTTCTCCGATTGGACGGGGCTTGGTACGACCACTTGTACTGCCTCCTATTTAGGAAGGGAATCTGAGACGGTAAAAATGGGCACAATATCCAATCAGGGTAGCCTGTAGCTCATCAAAACATCAACACCTGACTGAAGGTTTCATGTCAGAGCTAGGTTGCCTCGGGCGTATTACTATATTATCTACACCTTTCAGTCTTAAAGATAATTTTGTTAACTATTAACAATAATAATCATAATGATATTGAAATCTTAGCATGTTTTTTTAATATGGCAATTATTAAAATCCATTTATTAGTACATGCAACGTTAACGGTGTTAGCGACACAAATAATGAATATGTAATTTTTCATGTTATCAGTTGTACCATAAAATGTACCCTAATTGATGCCACCGGCAAAATGAAAGTTCACTGTTAATCATTTAGGCCGCTTGGGTTTTTGTTTTGGTTAAATAATACAGTTGTCCTATTCGCTGTAGCCTGAATGTGAATCGCCTTTTTTCCGTTACCTCTAGCTATTCATTATTCGTAATCCATGCTAAGCTCACGAAACTGAAAATGTCGTCTCAGTGAATGCATTAGCAAAATGAGGACATTTCTAAATTTAAGGAAATATCACGCAAAAATAGAGTGAAGACGAACATATAGTAGCGATGAACTCGTTTACAATACTCTTATAATGTAGAGGATTCTAATAACATTGACCGCTACTAAGTTACTAATAACAGTTCCAAATAACTGTATCATCATACATAATGGTAACTATAGAAATGGGATGACTATCAACACTGAATGGTGATAACAGTGAATGATGAAAACAGTGAATGGTGATAACAATGGATGGTGATAACAGTGAATGGTGATAACAATGAATGGTGATAACAGTGAATGGTGATAACAGTGAATGGTGATAACAGTGAATGATGATAACAGTGAAAGGTGAGAACAATGGATGGTGATAACAATGAATGATGATAACAGGGAATGGTGATAACAGTGAATGGTGATAACAGTGAATGATGATAACAATGAATGGCGATAACAATGAATGATGATAACAGTGAATGGTGATAACAATGAATGATGATAACAGTGAATGGTGATAACAGTGAATGGTGATAACAGTGAATGATGATAACAGTGAAAGGTGATAACAGTGAATGGTGATAACAGTGAATGGTGATAACAATGAATGGTGATAACAATGAATGATGATAACAGTGAATGGTGATAACAGTGAATGGTGATAATAGTGAATGGTGATAACAATGAATGATGATAACAGTGAATGGTGATAACAATGAATGATGATAACAGTGAATGGTGATAACAGTGAATGATGATAACAGTGAATGGTGCTAACAATGAATGTTGATAACAATGAATGTTGATAACAGTGAATGGTGATAACAGTGAATGGTGATAACAGTGAATGTTGATAACAGTGAATGGTGATAACACTGAATGGCGATAACAGTGAATGATGATAACAGTGAATAGTGATAACAGTGAATGGCGATAACAGTGAATGATGATAACAGTGAATGATGATAACCGTGAATGGTGATAACAGTGAATGGTGATAACAGTGAATGGCGATAACAGTGAATGATGATAACAGTGAATGGTGATAACAGTGAATGATGATAACAATGAATGTTGATAACAGTGAATGGTGATAACAATGAATGGTGATAACAATGAATGGTGATAACAATGAATGATGATAACAGTGAAAGGCGATAACAGTGAATGGCGATAACAGTGAATGATGATAACAGTGAATGATGATAACAATTAATGATGATAACAGTGAATGATGATAACAGTGAATGGCGATAACAGTAAATGATGATAACAGTGAATGGTGATAACAGTGAATGATGATAACAGTGAATGATGATAACAATGAATGATGATAACAGTGAATGGTGATAACAATGAATGATGATAACAAAGAATGATGATAACAGTGAATGGTGATAACAGTGAATGGTGATAACAGTGAATGGTGATAACAGTGAATGGTGATAACAGTGAATGGTGATAACAATGAATGGTGATAACAGTGAATGGTGATAACAATGAATGATGATAACAATGAATGATGATAACAGTGAATGATGATAACAGTGAATGATGATAACAGTGAATGGTGATAACAGTGAATGGTGGTAACAGTGAATGGTGATAACAGTGAATGATGATAACAGTGAATGGTGATAACAGTGAATGATGATAACAATGAATGGTGATAACAGTGAATGATGATAACAGTGAATGACGATAACAGTGAATGGCGATAACAGTGAATGGCGATAACAGTGAATGATGATAACAGTGAATGGTGATAACAGTGAATGATGATAACAGTGAATGACGATAACAGTGAATGGCGATAACAGTGAATGGCGATAACAGTGAATGATGATAACAGTGAATGGTGATAACAGTGAATGATGATAACAGTGAATGATGATAACAGTGAATGGTGATAACAATGAATGATGATAACAGTGAATGATGATAACAGTGAATGGTGATAACAGTGAATGATGATAACAGTGAATGATGATAACAGTGAATGACGATAGCACTGAATGGTGCTTGCAATGCAACTTGCAACTCATTGTCATCCCCTTATTATGATTAGTGGTAGCAATGTTATTAAGCATGGTCGCTCAGAGCTTGTGGGCTAGTTGCAGTGCGTGCGTTACGTAGCTCGGTGTGTTGGCTTAGCGCGGATCAGCACTTGGCTGATCCATGATATCGAACCAACTTGATCCCCATCGACGTGGTTGCGGCTGTTTATCGCCGACACCCGGCTACACTGCCTGAGGCTCAGCCTAGAGCCACCAGTAGAGGGCGTCAGTATCTGTAAGTTTGGTGGAGGTCGATACGCACAGACCATATTACACTCTTCGGCTATAATGAGTTAGGTACATAATCAATCCCACCCTGTCAGAGGACCTATTTATAAAGCTTTAGACCATTACACCAGCGAGAGTTCTGGGAGTGCTGCACGCACGTGTGACCGACTCCCACAACTAAAGCCAGGGGTGATGTGGGTAGCCGAGAGGGGGGTGGTGGGGGGGGTAGGCAGGTAGAACGGGTAGTCGGGAGTGGGTTGTAGGCAGGTAGAACGGGTAGTCGGGCGGGGATGTAGGCAGGTAGTACGGGTAGTCGGGAGGGGGTTGTAGGCAGGTAGAACGGGTAGTCGGGAGGGGGTTGTAGGCAGGTAGAACGGGTAGTCGGGAGGGGTGTAGGCAGGTAGAACGGGTAGTCGGGAGGGGGGTGTAGGCAGGTAGAACGGGTAGACGGGAGGGGTGTAGGCAGGTAGAACGGGTAGTCGGGCGGGGGTGTAGGCAGGTAGAACGGGTAGTCGGGAGGGGGTGTAGGCAGGTAGAACGGGTAGTCGGGCGGGGGTTGTAGGCAGGTAGAACGGGTAGTCGGGAGGGGGGTGTAGGCAGATAGAACGGGTAGTCGGGAGGGAGGTAGGCAGTAGGACGGTTAGTCGGGAGGGGGGTGTAGGCAGGTAGAACGGGTAGTCGGCAGGGGGTGTAGGCAGGTAGAACGGGTAGTCGGGAGGGGAGGTGTAGGCAGGTAGAACGGGTAGTCGGGGGGGGGGTAGGCAGGTAGAACGGGTAGTCGGGAGGGGGGTGTAGGCAGGTAGAACGGGTAGTCGGGAGGGGAGGTGTAGGCAGGTAGACGGGGTAGTCGGGAGGGGAGGTGCAGGCAGGTAGAACGGGTAGTCGGGAGGGGAGGTGTAGGCAGGTAGAACGGGTAGTCGGGGGGGGGGTAGGCAGGTAGAACGGGTAGTCGGGAGGGGGGTGTAGGCAGGTAGAACGGGTAGTCGGGAGGGGAGGTGTAGGCAGGTAGAACGGGTAGTCGGGAGGGGGGTGTAGGCAGGTAGAACGGGTAGTCGGGAGGGGGGTGTAGGCAGGTAGAACGGGTAGTCGGGAGGGGAGGTGTAGGCAGGTAGAACGGGTAGTCGGGAGGGGAGGTGTAGGCAGGTAGAACGGGTATTCACTAGCGCGATGCAGAATGCGTTTCGGTGATCATCAGTGACGCACATGGCGAGTGAGATCTCCATGGAACCGGCGATGTCGCGGTGGGGATTGGGGGTGGGGGTGGGGGTGGGGGTCGATATCGCAATGTTGTCACATAGCGAGGATGAAGGGGTATATATGGAACGACGTATTGTCGTTATCTGATAAAACAGAGAAACGGTACTTAACGTGAGATATTGAACGCCCAGAGAGTTTGCCTCTCTAAAGAGAGTCCTCTCAGTTCATAATAGATTTAGTTTTTGCAGTCTGGCAATATTTACATTTTTAGTGTCTGTGTTGTAGGTCTTGTACCGATAATGTGGGTAAAGAGTGGCACAAAGGGGAGAAAGAGAGAGGCGGGGCGAGGGGTTGGGGGTGGGGGAGTCGATGCAGAATATACCGACCTTACCATGCCCCAACATAGATACACACTGGTGCAGTTAAGATATCCTTCCACAAGTTGAGGGTTTTTCTGCCCAGCACAACCAGCCGAGCCGCAAGTATTGTTTTTGTATTAGGCATATTCCAGATTTTATAATTCTTAGTAGGGTTGAAGGCACGTAGGTGGGTTCCTAATATATGTCTGCTGGATAGCACATGAGACGATACCGAACACAACGAAGGATAATTAAACTTCGTGTAGCCTGTCTAGACAATCGTCAGACAGGTTTGTCGAAGCAGACGACATTTTGCTGCTTTCTGCTCGTGTTGCCTGGATACGCGGGAAACGGTACATAGGCCGGATGACACCGAACATCGTCGTCACATGACCCTCTGTCGCCGTGCCAGCTTTTCAATATGTCGCCGTCTTGATTTTTTTGTTTAGAATTCGCTACTGGCGCGCTGATCAATCTTCTGGCGCTAGGTGCCGTTTTGTGACTCGACAGTTTGGGGCGCCAGACATCGGTTGGGGCTTCTGTAATATCGCTGTATATTATGCAGCTTGGTTTGCACATTTACACTGTTACACTACAAAGCCTCGGGATAATGGAAAGGGTGGAACAGGTGACGTGACACACGAGAGACTGGGCAAGTCTATTTGGGGCCGTTATTAATTAATGTTGTGTTGTATAAATTATGATCTTGTTCGGCCATGTAAAAATTGAAACTGTGGAAATGAAATCCTTACCGTCTTTGTGAAAGTACGTTGACCCAGCCACTGACCCAGCCATTGGGTGGCTCTAGCGCCAGCGACCACCAACTTCTGCTCCGGTGAACAAATGTGCCACTCTCCGGATAGCCCGCAGGCTTTCAGGATTTAAACTCAAGACAGAACATACTAATTGGATATGGAGAAGATATTGGTAATATAAAAATTACAGAATATATTGCCTTATGAAGTCTTAGCTCCAGTCTTCTCCGCCAAACTGACGATTTTATTGTGCTTATAGGCTCAAGGGTTCTATATAATAGCTTAATCATTGTATTGTACTTATGAATACGGAATGGCATGAAAGCCGGCTGCTAAAGAGACCGAGGTGCAGTCAGTGGACCCCCGGACACGGGTACCCTGTTTGAATGTGTCGGTCATACGATAGGCGCTTTTATTCCATTTCTGGTAGCAAACCCAATTAAGTGGCACTGCAGCTCAGTTTGCCTGCACCGAATGTCAAGCCAGACAGAACGCCCCCCGCCAGTCCGTCAGACCGGTGGGCCTACCGCCTCACTAGACCCGACCCGCCAGCCCGTCAGACCGTTGGGCCTACCGCCTCATCAGACCCGACCCGCCAGCCCGACAGACAGGTGGGCCTACCGCCTCACTAGACCCGACCCGCCAGCCGCAAAATTCAAATCATGTTTGAACACGAGACAATTTGTCAAGTACCTGTGTAGACGACATAAGGATATGTCGTTCTCCTCAGTTCTCCCTCCCTTGCTCGACCCCTCGCCACCTTCAGCGACCACCCCTGCCCGCCCACCATCTCCCTCACCTCACCGCTTCCTTTCATCCATCCCCGACCCGACCCCACCCCCTTCCTTTCATCACAAACTTACTTCATCAAGCGATTGATATCAGTTTCGTGGTTTGGATTGAAATGGGGGATATGCCAGAGTGGTGACTAGGGGGAGATGTGGGGGGAGGGATTTCAAAGCAGCGTGACAACACACCGGGAAGTTCCTCGGTAAAGAGGAGGCTTTGTTAAAGCGACGTCTGCTGGCAAAGTGATTGAGTGAGAAGACCAAGGCTACCACGGGCGTGGGGGACCTGGGGTGGGGGACCTGGGGTGGGGGTCCCCTGACTCTGGGGGACTTGGCAGAGGGTAAAGGGAGGGCGGTGTGAGATCTGTTTCTCCTACGAACCCTCAAGACGCGGGCGTCAGTTCATTTGTTACTGAATAATTGACCCGTATAGAGGGATGGTGTTGATTGAGTGGGGGAGCCTTTTGGTGGCTGGCTGTTAGTGGGGGAAAGTGAGAGGGGGGGGGGGGGGGCGGGAGCGATAGAGGAGGCTGAATGCAATAACAAGGACTCCCGGTCGAGGTGGAGTGGGATGGAGAGAGAGCAAAGTTTTGATGGGATACATGGGCAGCGCGGCATGGCTGGTCCCTCGTTAGTGTCCCCAGGTTTGGTCACCCCCACCCCCCTCCCCCCCAACCCGACCCCGTACCCCCACCACAACCCCTACCACCCATGACCTCTGGGTCCTACGTACGGTCCACTGGAGACCGTGCCAGACCGGCATGGAGATTAACTGTTTCTCACTCGCACAGGGCCCCGCCCCCGCCCTCGTCCCGCCCCGCGCCGTGCATTCTGGGAGTGCCAGTGACAAAGCACCCCTACTTCCGCTTCCGCTGAGAGACTTTTATTGTTGTGATGCTGTGTTTTGGCAGCGTCACCTTCTGGCCTGCACCTCTCCCCACACCGAACCACCACACCCTTCCCCTGCCCTGCCAGCGTCCCCCAAACAGACATGGACGCTCGTTCTGTATAATCCGTTGGCACTCACCTGCTATACGGTATCGCAGTCCCAACATTAACTGCTAGCGTCGCTCCCATTCTAAACATATTCTTATAATATATATATACATATATATACTGGGTATTTTGCATCCGTTGCTAAAATGTCTTTATGTTGTTGGACATCCTCTCCGAATAGCTCTCTTACCGCTTATCTATGCACTGATCCCTCCACTGATCATTGCACTGGTCACTTCACTGATCCTTGCACTGGTCTCTCCACTGATCCTTGCACTGGTCCCTCCGCTGATCCTTGCACTGGTCACTTCACTGATCCTTGCACTAGTCCGTCCGCTGATCCTTGCACTGGTCCCTCCACTGATCCTTGCACTAGTCCCTCCACTGATCCTTGCACTGGTCCCGCCGCTGATCCTTGCACTGGTCCCTCCACTGATCCTTGCACTAGTCCCTCCACTGATCCTTGCACCCGTCCCTCCACTGATCCTTGCACTGGTCCCTCCACTGATCCTTGCACTCGTCCCTCCCCTGATCCTTGCACTCGTCCCTCCACTGATCCTTGCACTGGTCACTCGACTGATCGTTGCACTGGTCCCTCCACTGATCATTGCACTGGTCCCTCCACTGATCCTTGCACTCGTCCCTCCCCTGATCCTTGCACTCGTCCCTCCACTGATCCGTGCACTGGTCCCTCCACTGATCCTTGCACTAGTCCCTCCGCTGATCCTTGCACTAGTCCCTCCGCTGATCCTTGCACTAGTCCCTCCACTGATCATTGCACTGGTCCCTCCACTGATCCTTGCACTGGTCCCTCCACTGATCCTTGCACTCGTCCCTCCCCTGATCCTTGCACTCGTCCCTCCACTGATCCTTGCACTGGTCACTCGACTGATCCTTGCACTGGTCCCTCCCCTGATCCTTGCACTCGTCCCTCCCCTGATCTTTGCACCCGTCCCTCCCCTGATCTTTGCACCCGTCCCACCACTGATCCTTGCACTGGTTCCTCCACTGATCCTTGCACTCGTCCCTCCCCTGATCCTTGCACTCGTCCCTCCCCTGATCTTTGCACCCGTCCCTCTACTGATCCTTGCACTGGTCCCTCCACTGATCCTTGCACTGGTCCCTCCACTGATCCTTGCACTGGTCCCTCCACTGATCATTGCACTGGTCATCTCACTGATCCTTGCACTGGTCCCTCCACTGATCCTTGCACTGGTCCCTCCACTGATCTTTGCACTGGTCCCTCCGCTGATCCTTGCACTGGTCCCTCCACTGATCCTTGCACCCGTCCCTCCACTGATCCTTGCACTGGTCCCTCCACTGATCCTTGCACTGGTCCCTCCACTGATCCTTGCACTGGTCCCTCCACTGATCATTGCACTGGTCATCTCACTGATCCTTGCACCCGTCCCTCCACTGATCTTTGCACCCGTCCCACCACTGATCCTTGCACTGGTCCCTCCACTGGTCATTGCACTGGTCCCTCCACTGATCCTTGCACTAGTCCTTCCGCTGATCCTTGCACTAATCCCTCCGCTGATCCTTGCACTAGTCCCTCCACTGATCATTGCACTGGTCCCTCCGCTGATCCTTGCACTGGTCACTCTACTGATCCTTGCACTCGTCCCTCCCCTGATCCTTGCACTCGTCCCTCCACTGATCTTTGCACTGGTCCCTCCGCTGATCCTTGCACTGGTCCCTCCACTGATCCTTGCACCCGTCCCTCCACTGATCCTTGCACTAGTCCCTCCACTGATCCTTGCACTAGTCCCTCCGCTGATCCTTGCACTAGTCCCTCCACTGATCATTGCACTGGTCCCTCCACTGATCCTTGCACTGGTCCCTCTACTGATCCTTGCACTCGTCCCTCCCCTGATCCTTGCACTCGTCCCTCCACTGATCCTTGCACTGGTCACTCGACTGATCCTTGCACTGGTCCCTCCCCTGATCCTTGCACTCGTCCCTCCCCTGATCTTTGCACCCGTCCCTCCCCTGATCTTTGCACCCGTCCCAACACTGATCCTTGCACTGGTCCCTCCACTGATCCTTGCACTCGTCCCTCCCCTGATCCTTGCACTGGTCCCTCCCCTGATCTTTGCACCCGTCCCTCTACTGATCCGTGCACTGGTCCCTCCACTGATCCTTGCACTGGTCCCTCCACTGATCATTGCACTGGTCATCTCACTGATCCTTGCACTGGTCCCTCCACTGATCCTTGCACTGGTCCCTCCACTGATCCTTGCACCCGTCCCTCCACTGATCCTTGCACTGGTCCCTCCACTGATCCTTGCACTGGTCCCTCCACTGATCCTTGCACTGGTCCCTCCACTGATCATTGCACTGGTCATCTCACTGATCCTTGCACTGGTCCCTCCACTGATCTTTGCACCCGTCCCTCCCCTGATCTTTGCACCCGTCCCACCACTGATCATTGCACTGGTCCCTCCACTGATCCTTGCACTGGTCCCTCCCCTGATCTTTGCACCCGTCCCTCCCCTGATCTTAGCACCCGTCCCACCACTGATCCTTGCACTGGTCCCTCCACTAATCCTTGCACTGGTCCCTCCCCTGATCCTTGCACTGGTCACTCGACTGATCTTTGCACTGGTCCCTCCACTGATCCTTGCACTGGTCCCTCCACTGATCCTTGCACTCATCCCTCCACTGATCCTTGCACTCGTCCCTCCGCTGATCCTTGCACTGGTCCTTCCATTGATCCTAGCACTCGTCCCTCCACTGATCCTTGCACTGGTCCCTCCATTGATCCTTGCACTCGTCCCTCCACTGATCCTTGCACTCGTCCCTCCACTGATCCTTGCACTCGTCCCTCCACTGATCCTTGCACTGGTCCCTCCACTGATCCTTGCACTCGTCCCTCCACTGATCCTTGCACTCGTCCCTCCGCTGATCCTTGCACTGGTCCCTCCACTGATCCTTGCACTCGTCCCTCCACTGATCCTTGCACTCGTCCCTCCACTGATCCTTGCACACGTCCCTCCGCTGATCCTTGCACTGATCCCTCCACTGATCCTTGCACTCGTCCCTCCACTGATCCTTGCACTCGTCCCTCCACTGATCCTTGCACTCGTCCCTCCACTGATCCTTGCACTCGTCCCTCCACTGATCCTTGCACTCGTCCCTCCGTTGATCCTTGCACTGATTTCTTCACTGATCCTTGCACTCGTCCCTCCACTGATCCTTGCACTCGTCCCTCCACTGATCCTTGCACTCGTCCCTCCGCTGATCCTTGCACTGATCCCTCCACTGATCCTTGCACTCGTCCCTCCACTGATCCTTGCACTGATCCCTCCACTGATCGATTCACTGATCCTTGCACTCGTCCCTCCGCTGATCGATCCACTCGCTCGTCGATGATGCAGGCCCTGTTTCCTTCCTTTGCTTTGACGGCAAGATGAAAGATGGATCCAATTTGCGTACACCAAATATTGCTGAATTATCTTGAATTATCTGTATAATGAGTGGTATAGACCCCTTTGTGTGGGCGTTTTGTCATTCTCAGAGGTGATTCATTTGGATGGTTCTTTGAAGCCTTGTGAAATTTCGTGTGATTTTACCCAGCGCGGCGCAAGGAACAAGAATGGTGGAATCGATGTTGGCTTTAACAACGAGAGGTTGCCCGGCATTATAAACAAAGTTTCTACTTGTCCGACTCAGGAATTAGTCAAGGCATGTTATGCAGCTGTAAACCGGACTGGTTTTTGCCCATTCGTCTTGTAAAAGGGCGCCGATTGGGTCACGTGACTGGTTTAAAATGAACCTTAAAAAGCAGACGGCAACCTCTCCCGCGCTTTTTGCCTTCAATGTGCGGCGGGCAGGGGGTGATTGATGCACGGGGGGGGGGGGGGGGGGTTGGCAGAGGAGTGGTAGATTATCTGCGGAGTTTGCAGTCAGGGATAATGAAACAGTAATGGGCTTGAGCTGAAGTGGGGAATTAGATTGCACCGCCGTACCATGGGCAAATGAGGAAATTTCCTGTTAACGACAGGCAGCCAGGTTTGATTCGTTGTGTCCCTCAGTGAGCACTGCCTTGGGAAGCCGGTCCTTGGGCGCTAAACTTCACTTTCGCAGTGAGCTGTTTTTTAAGACGAAAATCGTAGATAGAAAAGCGGTTTCTTCCATGTAAACACATTTCTGGTTCAGCGGAAGATCGGCGTCGGTGACGGCAAGGCCTTGGCGTGTGATTGGGTAACTCTGGTCACATGTTCAGAACATGTCGACACTATTCGGCCAATGAAATTTTAGTGTCGTTAAAATTGTATGTCACTACATGAATGCAGGTAGATGATCATATGTGGTGGAATATGTAGGAATACCTATATTACAGATATCATGTTTGCCAAGTGACATCGAACTCGAACCAGTTAAACCAGACGCTATAAAATAATCAAACCAAAATGACTGACGGCGCGGTAACATTTCGGCCTATAACCCCGTCGATACTGCATGTACATAGTCGCAGTCGGTACTAACATGTTCAAGTTGCACTTATCTTCTCGAAGGAGGATATTGATTCCTTATCCTGCACGACCAGGGGCTTAAAGCGGGTGGCCAACCTATTTTAATCGCGATCTGCACCGAAAGTTTACATCTTAAAATTAAATTGGCCAGTGTTAACGCTTCGTTTCAGCCGACTGGTAAGGAGAAAAAAATTAAGGCAAGCCGCCCCCATTAATGTCGAGCAGCGCGCCATTTTGCCGGAGCAAGTGGCGCATATTGTGACTATTCATATGGCGCCGCCTTACGTTTCAGCTCGCGGAGAGAGAGATCAGGGCCGCGATTTCTAGATGAACAGCGGCAGTTCCAAGCCGTGCAGTAGCGCAAGATCTTAGCCTTTCATGGAAAAGTGCCGTTTAAACAAATTGATATACGTCTTGCGACGATTGAATCCTTAACAATGCCATGATAGGAGTTAGAATCGCAACTATTCACACTAGCGATTATCATGCGTTCTTGTTTTGCTCACACAATAGGCGCAATTTCCGGTTTGAATAAATTAGAGTATCGCCTCCTGATTGGTCAATCGCGGACACGCCTCCAAAAAAGGCTGCCGCCTGGGTAGGCGGCCAAATCGTGCCTGCGGTCACTTCTAAATGCTATGGTGAGCTACAGATCGAACCAAAAATTCTGTAATTTGGAGGATAGACAATTGAGTATTATATGAATCGGTAAAGCAGCGTTGGAGGCCAGGCTGGCGGTTCCCTTTAAGCAAGTGTACTCACCTGCTGCAGATGAAACAAACAAATTACTCATGAACAACACATGTTGTTTTGCACAGCCCAAAGTTTACCCACGTGCGTACGTGCGTACGGCTGGCTACGCCCCTGACAACCATAGCCAATCGTTGTTGGAAGGCTCACCTGGCAGGGCTCACCTGGCAGGGCTCACTTGACGAGGACCGCTCGTGTGCGCCTTACATCACTGGAATTATACTGGATGCCCCCCTCCCCACTCCCCCACCCTTCACCCCCGCTTCCCCACTGAAACACGGCACCCTATCCCTTCTTCATAGCTCAGCCCCTGGCTCCAAGAGACCCCACTAGGTGGCAGCATTTTACCGTTCGAGGACTCTAGATGGAGTCTCCCAGAATTGAGCTGGCTGGTTCCGCGCTCAAATGTTAGAAATGTCGATACGGTAGTAATATAATAATTGTTTATTTACAAGCAGGCATACTATAGGCATTGCCAAATAGTGTGATCGACGGTCGCGTGGAAGTTCAACATAAAATTCAGATTACACTTAAACCGCTTCCTCCGCGCTCTACGGAATTACTTACCTTACGTCATAAGACATATCCGCTGTGAGAAGTAGTTCTCACAAGCGGCACCATAGTCTTCTGGCTACTAGCATGTTCGATGACATGAAGGTTTTATTAATCAAACGTTTATATATCTGCTTTAGACAATCGGGTCGTTTGCTGGTACATCGGTCTGTTTGTTGCACGTCTTCAATTCTACAAGCTCCAATCTCAGATAGTCTGGTGAGCAGTGGCTCCACCCTGTGAGTGAAGTAGGAGTTATTGGAATGCGTTTGATCAGTTTAGGGCTGAGCAAGCCAGTCTCAGCCCGCTGAGTAAGCAGGGTAAGTTGTCTTCAATGAGGACTGCCGATTTCTACCATTCAGATACACGTCAACCCACCCTCCAACCCTGCTTCTCCCTCCCCACAACGACAGCAATTCTTCGTTCTAAACGTCAAAATCCTCGCTGCCTCTCTGTTCGTCAAGCCATCCTCTCTTCCCACTCTGTGACGTCCGTGCCATTCCCGCAAACACCACCGCCACTCACCCCCCTCGGCCCAGGGAATGCGCCGCCAGGTCAGGCGAAGTCCTTCATAAATACCCGTTTCCCTCGATCGATGGTCCCGATAGGAAACATCGGAGCTGCATCTGGGCCGCCCCTGGGAAAAAACTAATTGGACGAACTCATGTGTGTCTGCGAGGGCCACGTGTTAAATGTTGACTCACGTCCCTGTCCGTATTACGGCATCATTCGGTGCCTTGCGAGATCATTGGCCCTGAATCTCGCGAGATCACCGGCCGTGGATATCGCGAGACCGGCGGCCGTGGAACATTGATAAAAAAAAACAGCAAGGGAAACATCCAATTTCTTCTCCTAATTTTGCTTGCTTTGACTTTTCATGGAAATGGAAAAAGATTTCTGCTCTGGACTGGACTGATGTCGGGGCGGACTCACGGGGCGGCCCGGGTCAGACATAACAATGGGGGCACATTTTTTAAGTACTCTTTATCTGTCGGGATGGGAGATAAAAGGAATTAGCCCTGCGGAAGGGATAATAGATAATGTTGATGCAGTTTCACGGAACAGTAAATTGTCATTTGTCGGGTCTGCCTGACCGAGACTGCTTTTAAGGGAGCGGGTGGATGTCCGTATCCATGTCATTTGGTTAACGCAATTAGGGCCGTCGTAAACGGGGACTTTAACACACACCATTTGCCGCTTGCATAATTTATAATGATGAGCGACAGTCCAACATTTCATGACAATGTCGTCCAAAAAATGGAACCACTACCCTCCCCCCCCCTCCCCCCGCCCCCGCCTCGTTTTCGCAATGGGTAAAAATGCAGCTTCGACAAATGATGCGTAAGGCGAGCCTTATATCTTGTTGTTAAGTTCAGTCCTGTAATGAGAGCCTTATATCTTATTATGTTCAGTCCTGTAATGAGAGCCTTATATCTTATTGTTATGTTCAGTCCTGTAATGAGAGCCTTATATCGTATTGTTATGTTCAGTCCTGTAATGAGAGCCTTATATCTTATTATGTTCAGTCCTGTAATGAGAGCCTTATATCGTATTGTTATGTTCAGTCCTGTAATGAGAGCCTTATATCTTATTATGTTCAGTCCTGTAATGAGAGCCTTATATCTTATTATGTTCAGTCCTGTAATGAGAGCCTTATATCTTGTTGTTATGTTCAGTCCTGTAATGAGAGCCTTATATCTCATTATGTTCAGTCCTGTAATGAGAGCCTTATATCTTATTATGTTCAGTCCTGTAATGAGAGCCTTATATCTTATATATGTTCAGTCCTGTAATGAGAGCCTTATATCTTGTTGTTATGTTCAGTCCTGTAATGAGAGCCTTATATCTTATTATGTTCAGTCCTGTAATGAGAGCCTTATATCTTATTATGTTCAGTCCTGTAATGAGAGCCTTATATCTTATATATGTTCAGTCCTGTAATGAGAGCCTTATATCTTGTTGTTATGTTCAGTCCTGTAATGAGAGCCTTATATCTTATTATGTTCAGTCCTGTAATGAGAGCCTTATATCTTATATATGTTCAGTCCTGTAATGAGAGCCTTATATCTTGTTGTTATGTTCAGTCCTGTAATGAGAGCCTTATATCTTATTATGTTCAGTCCTGTAATGAGAGCCTTATATCTTATTATGTTCAGTCCTGTAATGAGAGCCTTATATCTTATTATGTTCAGTCCTGTAATGAGAGCCTTATATCTTATTGTTATGTTCAGTCCTGTAAAGAGAGCCTTATATCGTATTGTTATGTTCAGTTCTGTAACGCAGTCCTGTTTTGTAATATTTATGCGTTGTATATAATCTAAGTTAAACGGTGTTAATGAATGTGGCTTTAACTTGATGCGATCTAAGCACGAGGCGTGTGAAGTGCGCGAGACGATGTATGTATGATCTGTGGCTGTTGCCGTGAGTTGTATGGCAAACGACAAGCCGCGATGGAGTGGTGCGGGACCGGGGCGATACAGACATGGTGCCCGCGGCATATGTGGATGATGGGTGGAGTCAACGGAGAGTCGAGGGAGACCCGGCGGGAGGGGGGTGGGGTCAGGGTGGGGTGTGGGGGAGGGGTCTAAACTGGCTCTAAGGTAGGGTTGCGCCCCTCTTCCTCTTCCTGTGCCCGCCTAAAACTGTTCTCGGCGAGCATTGTTGCACCTCATTAACACAGCTCAGAGTATGGTAGCGTTTCACGAACCCCTATGAGCCCCCGCCACTCCCCCACCCTCATCCCCTCGGCTACAGAGAGATGGTTTTTGCCCCTGCCTAGCCCTGATATATGGCTCTCTCGCGCATCGGGTACCAGCGCGTATGAGCAGACATGTATCAGGGCTACCCCCTACCCTGTGGTAGCCTGAGAACGATTATGTCACCGAACAGTAAAACAGCGAAACTCTGAACCATTTTCCCGCCCACCGCTTTAATCTAAAACCCTGGATCCGCCCCTGGAATTGATACAAAACTGTGACTTATTTACTTGCAAACCTTATGCGCCACATGCCCGTTATGGACCCAGTTACGGCAGCTTGGGGGTCTTCACGAATGTGGTGGACTGTAGCGCACGGCCTATATCACAGGTCAGGAACCAAGCGATTCAGGCAGACACTGGCTGCCATGACGACAACAGTGGAAATATTAGGATAACTGGTAGTCTAATTCCATGTACTTTATGGAACCCATATCATACAAAGTAGAAATGTCTTCTTTTCCATTTTTTCTATTTGCAAAGTACGGTATTCGTGCATCTGTAGCAAAATCTATAGAAAAACGTGGAAGAGAATTGTTGCCTTGTGCCGAGCCTTTACAATTAATTCACATTGTACATATGTGAATGATGTGACGTCACGCTGAGATCTAAGGTCTCAATGAGTCAATCACAACTTTAATTGAACTCTCATATATATCCATCATTTCAGACCGAACTGAAATCGGCGTATAACCGTTACAAGTTCGGAAAGGAGGCGAAATGAGATGAGTTCTGGGTAGAAAGATTAACGGTCTTTATGAGAATATTCATAATGGTTTGGACAACGTATTGGTCGTACTGACGAGGGGGACCAAACATATATATCAGCTGAGCTATAGCCACCGCTTTCCCCCCTTGTCCCACCATGTAGGTATTATGCCCAAGTCTACGCCAAAATTGCCAAAAAATATACTGGCCTTTCCCCCGCTTGGTCTCGTGAATATTCTCCCCGAAAGGATTATTTGACGACAAAACTGGTGCGATATATGATTTGACCGGCCCTAGTTCTGTCTGGGCAGGTCTATTGTGTGTGGTGGAGACCGAGATCCCGGATAAACTGCGTCGTGAGTATCCAGCCCAGTCGGTGGTGCTAGTCTGCTTTAAAGAATTCATTTCATCTAGTCATAACGGATGTTCTCATATATGCCCCCTCCCCCCATAAAGACGACATTTTGAAGGAGACCGTTGTTGTTTTGCAGTGGGGAGCCAGTCGGTGGACCTCTCCACGCAGAACCACTGTATAACGCAGCTTATGACAAAACACGCGCAACACGTTTTTTTCCCGTGTTTGTCGATTTCAATTAGGATTATCAGGAGCCTTTAATAAATTATGTAGGACTTCAAAAACTGCTCTTGGCCCGCAACCTATTACCTAACATGGTAATCTATTTATCTATCTGGGTCCCATACTTCCCAAGCTTTATAATTAGATGCAGCTGGAAGCAGATGTGTCTTGTTCATGTCGTTCTTGCACAGGCGTCGTTTTATTTATGATATCGCTATTCATCAAACTATTCCACACCCACCCCACCGGTGTGGTGTCCGGTAAAAATGTCTCAATGCGTATAAGAAAGATTGGGCCGAAGGGGGCTTAGTAAATTCCCATAACTTGGTGCCACGCCAAAGCAACAGCTCATATTAATCTTCTGTGTTTTCACGTTTTTATTATCGAGCTATAACGCCCCAAATAGTAGAAGGGAATACTTTTTCCACTTGTTTTCGGACATGCCGATTTCAATTCTGGAAGCCAGGAAAGTGTCGTCAAAGGGAGATACAAACGTCTGTGCTTTTAGATTGAGTCTCCGATTCTCTCTGCTCATTGGTTTGAACTCAACGAAAAGCACTCAACCATGAGAAAAATACTCGCACTCACTGCATCAAGGCTCACCTGTCAATCTTGTGACATCATTGGTGAATTTCTAAATAACACTCAGCTGCAATGCTCCCATAATTACACCCGCCGGACCTCACTTTTGCTACTTTGACGTGCTTATAGTGATATCGTGAAATAAAATAAAATTAAACTCCCATTAAAACAAATTCTTATTTGTTTGTCTTCCCTATACAAAGTTAACTCGAACTAAACAAAATCGTGGCACGAACACTTTAATGTATGGGTTGTACCTATGATGTAAGCCGTGAATAGCGTATAGTACTATATATGTAACAGTTGTTGGGTTGAGCCGCAGAACCACATGGCTGGCCCCAGTTCCCGCCATAGTGCTGCCTTGTCGTCTGCTACATTACCACGTGGCTGGCCCCAGTTCCCGCCATGGTGCTGCCTTGTTGTCTGCTACATTACCTCGTGGCTGGCCCCAGTTCCCGCCATGGTGCTGCCTTGTCGTCTGCTACATTACCACGTGGCTGGCCCCAGTTCCCGCCATGGTGCTGACCTGTGGTCTGCTACATTACCACGTGGCTGGCCCCAGTTCCCGCCATGGTGCTGCCTTGTTGTCTGCTACATTACAACGTGGCAGGCCCCAGTTCCCGCCATGGTGCTGACCTGTGGTCTGCTACATTACAACGTGGCAGGCCCCAGTTCCCGCCATGGTGCTGCCTTGTCGTCTGCTACATTACCACGTGGCTGGCCCCAGTTCCCGCCATGGTGCTGCCTTGTTGTCTGCTACATTACCACGTGGCTGGCCCCAGTTCCCGCCATGGTGCTGACCTGTGGTCTGCTACATTACAACGTGGCAGGCCCCAGTTCCCGCCATGGTGCTGACCTGTGGTCTGCTACATTACCACGTGGCTGGCGCCAGTTCCCGCCAAGGTGCTGCCTTGTTGTCAGCTACATTACCACGTGGCTGGCCCCAGTTCCCGCCATGGTGCTGACCTGTGGTCTGCTACATTACAACGCAGCTGGTCCCAGTTCCCGCCATGGTGCTGTCATGTCGTCTGCTACATTACCACGTGGCTGGCCCCAGTTGCCGCCATGGTGCTGACCTGTGGTCTGCTACATTACCACGTGGCTGGCGCCAGTTCCCGCCAAGGTGCTGCCTTGTTGTCAGCTACATTACCACGTGGCTGGCCCCAGTTCCCGCCATGGTGCTGACCTGTGGTCTGCTACATTACCACGTGGCTGGCCCCAGTTCCCGCCATGGTGCTGCCTTGTCGTCTGCTACATTACAACGTGGCAGGCCCCAGTTCCCGCCATGGTGCTGACCTGTGGTCTGCTACATTACAACGTGGCAGGCCCCAGTTCCCGCCATGGTGCTGCCTTGTCGTCTGCTACATTACCACGTGGCTGGCCCCAGTTCCCGCCATGGTGCTGCCTTGTTGTCTGCTACATTACCACGTGGCTGGCCCCAGTTCCCGCCATGGTGCTGACCTGTGGTCTGCTACATTACAACGTGGCAGGCCCCAGTTCCCGCCATGGTGCTGACCTGTGGTCTGCTACATTACCACGTGGCTGGCGCCAGTTCCCGCCAAGGTGCTGCCTTGTTGTCAGCTACATTACCACGTGGCTGGCCCCAGTTCCCGCCATGGTGCTGACCTGTGGTCTGCTACATTACAACGTAGCTGGTCCCAGTTCCCGCCATGGTGCTGTCATGTCGTCTGCTACATTACCACGTGGCTGGCCCCAGTTGCCGCCATGGTGCTGACCTGTGGTCTGCTACATTACCACGTGGCTGGCGCCAGTTCCCGCCAAGGTGCTGCCTTGTTGTCAGCTACATTACCACGTGGCTGGCCCCAGTTCCCGCCATGGTGCTGACCTGTGGTCTGCTACATTACAACGTAGCTGGTCCCAGTTCCCGCCATGGTGCTGTCATGTCGTCTGCTACATTACCACGTGGCTGGCCCCAGTTGCCGCCATGGTGGTGACCTGTGGTCTGGTACATTACCACGTGGCTGGCGCCAGTTCCCGCCATGGTGCTAACCTGTGGTCTACTACATTACCACGTGGCTGGCGCCAGTTCCCGCCATGGTGCTGACCTGTGGTCTGCTCCATTACCACGCGGCTGGCCCCAGTTCCCGCCATGGTGCTGTCGTGTCGTCTGCTACATTACCACGTGGCTGGCCCCAGTTCCCGCCATGGTGCTGCCTTGTCGTCTGCTACATTACCACGTGGATGGCCCCAGTCCCCGCCATGGTGCTGCCTTGTCGTCTGCTACATTACCACGTGGCTGGCTCCAGTTCCCGCCATGGTGCTGTCATGTCGTCTGGTGCCGTACCATGTGGGCCGCCGACCCCAGTTCTCATCGCATGGCCACGGTATAGTCTACTGTAGTACCACGTGGGTCGCGGGTGTATCTGTCTGTCTCTCTCTCTCTCTCTCTCTCTGAGATCGATAGAATGGCGGCGGGCGTGGCGGCCTCTTCGAAAAAATCAACGAAAGCCTATACGGCAGCGAGGAGTACTGGGTCATGCGCAGCATATTCCGGAGTGATTCGAGAAGTATGGAACTACGGCTTATTATGTGACACGCGTATTGTACCCCACTGGACCCTCCCCCCACCTCCCGCTGCTTGCCCCCCCTCCCCCCTGGGGGTGAGTGGGGCCCACAATCGTTATCGCTCCATCATCACTGTCTTTTACGCCTCTCTTTTTCTCTCTGTTGCAGGCACGATGAGCACGTAACCTGGCCATCTGTCTATCGCAGCGCCGCTCTGCGGTCTACCCAACCTCCATCCCTCCCTGGCCTCCTGCGCCAACCCTCCCCGGGCGGGGTTGCGGGGCTAGCTCGGCACGTATGTCAGTGAGGGAGGAAGGACGATGAACGCGGTCTGTCTGGCTGGGTCCACGTCCTCGGCCGCCGCGACCGTCACCGCGGGACAGGCGTCGTAAGGAATCACGTGACTGCTGGGTCAGTGGCGGGCTGACCTGGCGGCGGGGGCACGACGACCGGAGGGTGGTGCGCCAGGGAGCGCGCCTTGCTGGCACGCCACCGCACGTGGCGGGCAAGGACCGTGGAGACGAGAGTGCGAAACGCTAGAGGGGGTGAGGCGGGGCGAGAGGGCCACCGCGTGACGTGACGGGACGTGGCGTGAGGTGACGTGGCGTGGCGTGAGGTGACGTGAGATAACGTGACGGCGGGACGACCACCCGTACGCCGTGCAAAAACGCGAAGGTCTCCTGCCCCCCCCCCCCTCCCCTTCTCTTCACCCCTTCCCCACCCTGCCTCCGCATTTTGCGCCGGCGACACTCTGGATAGGCCCTGCATATAAACAAGGAGCATCGCTCCCTCCCCCACCTCCTCCACGCCCCCCCCCCCCACCCCCTCACCACTCAGTCTCCCCCAGCCCACACACAGACGCTCACCCCCAACCAAACATTACATAACGCGCCGGCCGGTAGCTGTGGCTGTGGCTGTAGCTGTGGCTGTGGCTGTGGCAGTGGCTGGCGCTGTGGCTGGCGCCGTGCCGCGCCCATCTCTCCATCTGCCCGGGCGGCCGGCTGACGACGGCCCACCCGACCCAGACAGACCCCGCTGGATGCGGCCCGCGCCATGGAAGGCGGCCTCAGACACGGGCCGTCGCCTCCGCCGGGGACGGGGGGCCATGCGAGCCGCCCTGGGGAGGAGGCCCCCACCAGCCCCACCCTGCCCGGTGGCGATGGGGGTGGCCGCTGTGACCCTCGATGCTGCAGTGACCCGGAAGCGCGGGGCGTGTACGGACACGACGCGGCACCCGTCCATGGCGCGCTGACCCCGATCCGGAACCACGCACCCCACGACACTCCGTCCGAGGATGACCTGGAAGCCTCCTTCAGGTGAGTCCCCATGCCGCCAGTCCCGGAGCCAGAGTGAGCCGCCAGCCAGACGCCTGCTGTCTGTCTGTACTACCACGCGGGTACGTGCCGTCCGTCACCAGGTGAGGTGGTGGGCCTGGTCACCTTCCAAACAGTCAGCATGTACTCCTGACGCCTGACGCAACCAGCGCCAAATTCAAATGACAAACGCTATCAGGAAGATTACTGATAAATGTAAACAACCAGGACAATGAATCAATCACGACATGTGCCCCGGAGAACTAGGTATATGCACCGAAGTAATCCGTGTTCATACTGTTCAAAGCGAAGAGTCATTCTGACAATAATTCAGCATAACATCAGTACCGTAGTACATAACTTATGCACCAACGGTTAACAAGGGAAAAGGACACACGAATAGTGGCTTAGACCATATCTCAGAGGCCATAATAAGTCATCATGCAGACATGATCAACACGTGTCCTATATCCAACCAAACCCTGACACTATACGTCATCATACAGACATGACCAACACGTGTCCTATGTCCAACCAAACCCTGACACTAGACGTCATCATACAGACATGACCAACACGTGTCCTATGTCCAACCAAACCCTGACACTAGACGTCATCATGCAGACATGATCAACACGTGTCCTATATCCAACCAAACCCTGACACTATACGTCATCATACAGACATGACCAACACGTGTCCTATGTCCAACCAAACCCTGACACTAGACGTCATCATACAGACATGACCAACACGTGTCCTATGTCCAACCAAACCCTGACACTGGACCTCATCATACAGACATGACCAACACGTGTCCTATGTCCAACCCAACCCTGACACTAGACGTCATCATACAGACATGACTAACACGTGTCCTATGTCAAACCAAACCCTGACACTAGACCTAATCATGCAGACATGGCCAACACGTGTCCTATGCCCAACCAAACCCTGACACTAGACGTCATCATGCAGACATGACCAACACGTGTCCTATGTCCAACCAAACCCTGACACTAGACGTCATCATACAGACATGACCAACACGTGTCCTATGTCCAACCAAACCCTGACACTAGACGTCATCATGCAGACATGACCAACACGTGTCCTATGTCCAACCAAACCCTGACACTAGACGTCATCATACAGACATGACCAACACGTGTCCTATGTCCAACCAAACCCTGACACTAGACGTCATCATGCAGACATGACCAACACGTGTCCTATGTCCAACCAAACCCTGACACTAGACGTCATCATACAGACATGACCAACACGTGTCCTATGTCCAACCAAACCCTGACACTAGAGGTCATCATGCAGACATGACCAACACGTGTCCTATGTCCAACCAAACCCTGACACTAGACGTCATCATACAGACATGACCAACACGTGTCCTATGTCCAACCAAACCTTGACACAAGACGTCATCATGCAGACATGACCAACACGTGTCCTATGTCCAACCAAACCCTGACACTAGACGTCATCATACAGACATGACCAACAC
Source organism: Arenicola marina (assembly GCA_964019135.1). Classification (NCBI taxonomy): domain Eukaryota; kingdom Metazoa; phylum Annelida; class Polychaeta; family Arenicolidae; genus Arenicola; species Arenicola marina. Next base: position 8,816,155 of record OZ025252.1, on the reverse strand, counting down.
GTGTCCTATGTCCAACCAAACCTTGACACTAGACGTCATCATACAGACATGACCAACACGTGTCCTATGTCCAACCAAACCTTGACACTAGACGTCATCATGCAGACATGACCAACACGTGTTCTATGTCCAACCCAACCCTGACACTAGACGTCATCATACAGACATGACCAACACGTGTCCTATGTCCAACCCAACCCTGACACTAGACGTCATCATGCAGACATGACCAACACGTGTCCTATGTCCAACCAAACCTTGACACTAGACGTCATCATACAGACATGACCAACACGTGTCCTATGTCCAACCCAACCCTGACACTAGACGTCATCATACAGACATGACCAACACGTGTCCTATGTCCAACCCAACCCTTACACTAGACGTCATCATGCAGACATGACCAACACGTGTCCTATGTCCAACCAAACCCTGACACTAGACGTCATCATGCAGACATGACCAACACGTGTCCTATGTCCAACCCAACCCTTACACTAGACGTCATCATGCAGACATGACCAACACGTGTCCTATGTCCAACCAAACCCTGACACTAGACGTCATCATACAGACATGACCAACACGTGTCCTATGTCCAACCCAACCCTTACACTAGACGTCATCATGCAGACATGACCAACACGTGTCCTATGTCCAACCAAACCCTGACACTAGACGTCATCATGCAGACATGACCAACACGTGTCCTATGTCCAACCCAACCCTGACACCAGACGTCATCATACAGACATGACCAACACGTGTCCTATGTCCAACCAAACCCTGACACTAGACGTCACCATGCAGACATGGCCAACGCGTGTCCTATGTCCAACCAAACCCTCACACTAGACGTCATCATGCAGACATGACCAACACGTGTTCTATGTCCAACCCAACCCTGACACCAGACGTCATCATACAGACATGACCAACACGTTTCCTATGTCCAACCAAACCCTGACACTAGACGTCATCATGCAGACATGACCAACACGTGTCCTATGTCCAACCCAACCCTGACACTAGACGTCATCATGCAGACATGACCAACACGTGTTCTATGTCCAACCCAACCCTGACACCAGACGTCATCATACAGACATGACCAACACGTTTCCTATGTCCAACCAAACCCTGACACTAGACGTCATCATGCAGACATGACCAACACGTGTCCTATGTCCAACCCAACCCTGACACCAGACGTCATCATACAGACATGACCAACACGTGTCCTATGTCCAACCAAACCCTGACACTAGACGTCATCATGCAGACATGACCAACACGTGTCCTATGTCCAACCAAACCCTGACACTAGACCTCATCATGCAGACATGACCAACACGTGTCCTATGTCCAACCAAACCTTGACACTAGACGTCATCATACAGACATGACCAACACGTGTCCTATGTCCAACCCAACCCTGACACTAGACGTCATCATACAGACATGACCAACACGTGTCCTATGTCCAACCCAACCCTGACACTAGACGTCATCATGCAGACATGACCAACACGTGTCCTATGTCCAACCCAACCCTGACACTAGACGTCATCATGCAGACATGACCAACACGTGTTCTATGTCCAACCCAACCCTGACGCCAGACGTCATCCTACAGACATGACCGACACGTGTCCTATGTCCAACCAAACCCTGACACTAGACGTCATCATGCAGACATGACCAACACGTGTCCTATGTCCAACCAAACCTTGACACTAGACGTCATCATACAGACATGACCAACACGTGTCCTATGTCCAACCCAACCCTGACACTAGACGTCATCATACAGACATGACCAACACGTGTCCTATGTCCAACCAAACCCTGACACTAGACGTCATCATGCAGACATGGCCAACACGTGTCCTATGTCCAACCCAACCCTGACACTAGAGGTCATCATGCAGACATGACCAACACGTGTCCTATGTCCAACCAAACCCTGAAACTAGACGTCATCATGCAGACATGGCCAACACGTGTCCTATGTCCAACCCAACCCTGACACTAGACGTCATCATGCAGACATGACCAACACGTGTCCTATGTCCAACCAAACCCTGACACTAGAGGTCATCATGCAGACATGACCAACACGTGTCCTATGTCCAACCAAACCCTGACACTAGACGTCATCATACAGACATGACCAACACGTGTCCTATGTCCAACCAAACCTTGACACAAGACGTCATCATGCAGACATGACCAACACGTGTCCTATGTCCAACCAAACCCTGACACTAGACGTCATCATACAGACATGACCAACACGTAACAGTCTATAATATATTTCATGCAGGTCTCATGTTATAGCAACCAGTTATGCAGCTGCACCGTGTCACTTCTGATAAGTTCACATGCTAATGAAGGGTACCTGCCCCCCCCCCCTAATTGGCGTGTCTCTCTGATACTAACTTGGGGTACAACCCCAACTTGGGGTGCCTCCCCTCTCCTCACTTTGCCTAATGCTAACCTACGATACCTCCAAACAGATCTTTCTACAGTAGTAGGCGCGGATCTAGGAGTTTCAAGGGGCTCATTGATAAATTTCTATCGGAGGGGGGGGGGCGGGAAATGTCAGGGGAGGTCCACCAATTTGTACGACGGGGAGGGGGCTTTAAACACCCTACCCCCCCCCCTCCCCCCCCCCTTGGATCCACTATTGTCAAATGTACTGATGCTTAAGCGAGCACGCGTAAGGCAATGTTACATTTGATGAAGATTAAATAATCCTTTATTGGTCATGATAGAAGACAAAAGTTTGATTTTTACCCCCCGCACGCCCCCCGCCCCCCAACCTCACCCATTCCCCTCCCACATATGTGAACAATATATTGAAATGTGAATGTCAGACCATGTACAGGATGTAGGGGAAAAGTGCGTCAAAGTTTAGGCCGATCCGGCTCTCCATGCAAATAGGCTACACTGTGTCGATCGACAGGCAGAAAACAGGGAGAGGGGTCCCTACTCTAAAATTTACTGGGTGATGTATTTATTATTGTATATTAAATAACTCTCTATCGCGCTCGCTGTAAATGCACCCGATCCGCCAGGATATGTTACTCCTGTTCGAACAGGGGTAACATATATCCACCATGTACCCTCCGAAAATGCCAAAAATATATGTTAGATGGTCGCGATATATGTTACTCTTGGAACAGGAGTAACAGGTAAAATAGTGGCGGATCGGCGGATCGGCTGGTAAATATGGGTATGTAGATCACAATGTATAGTGTGGATCTCAACTGCCTTGTCTGCCGGCCCTTTCGTGTGCAAGTACATACACGTTGCTTCGTGTGGGCTTAAAGGAGGGTAAACTAACCCAACCCATTAAAGATATGTTCCACGCAACAGATTTTGATAGATTTTGGAAATACCACTCCAAGGTAAGGAATGAGAACAAAACAGGTTAGATTACTATTGCAATTTGTGTTGGGTATATCCCCAGGTTAACCGGAGTATCATGAAGGGCATGCTTGAAATACTCGGCAAATCGGATAGCTCTCGGGAAATGCTGAGGACTGGGACGGGTTTGATTTCCACAGAAAAGGCTCTGCGCTGCGTGTTTTTATGACGCAGATTTGGATTGTCAATATAAACTGATAACAGCCCTACAATGATCTAAACCTGGATATTTGTTGGAGAGGGCTTCGGGGACGGGTGGGGTGGAGTGGGGTGGGGCGCGGGGGGTGACGGAGGGGTAGACCGGGGTAATGCAATGACAAGTCCTGGATTCAATACATGACCCTTGCGCACTGCACAAAACTCGGTCCTTCATGCACCGCATAACAATCGAACCATCGTGACCTCTCCCTGGTCACATCGTCCGTGCCTCGGTCGCCATCGCCTAAAGGGTAATGTTCGGCTTGCTATACACCGTCAAATGGAAGTTCAAGTTAATTGTAAGTGCATTGATTTCGAATGAAAACGCGCGTGGAGGTTAGTGTTTCACGTATTAGATTTGCTGATGTAGTACAAGTGATGCGTGTTGTGCTGGTAACGGCAGGTTCTGACCCCTGCGCCCCATAGCGCGTGGTGAGGCCGGCTCATCGCATCAACCGTGCTGCTCTTGTTGACAGACCTCGGACGGTTCCATTATGACGTCGTCAATTTGTCGTAATAAAGGAGAACATGGTCTATTTTCCACTTCGTCCCTTCGTTTTTAATATAATGTCCATATCAAACGGCGAAACCGTAGCAATGCATGAACTAAGCGTCATGTCCTTTAAGATTGGTGCTTGAGGCCTTAAGCCGTGCTCCGTAATGCGAATAGAGTAAAGTTCAACTTGATTGAAAAGTAAGCTTGCCATCGAGTCATAACGCACCGCTGGAGTTACGATGTACTTAGTACGGGGGATCCAATGTGGCTCCTTCTAATGCCGGTGATTGGGCCCTATGGTGAGTAGTGCGTCCGGGCTGAGCCGTGACGTCATTGCTGTGATAATTGATTGATCCATAATGGATATGAAATGTGAACACCAATTATCTTGCCATTACGATTCAATGACCAAGGGCCGTATTCATAAACAACACGAATAACCCGATCCGATTGCCTGCGAGTAGAGATCATGGCGCCAGAGGATCCAGAGGATCTAAGGGTCTGGAGGATCTAAGGATCTAGAGGATCCAGAGGATCTAGAGGATCCAGAGGATCTAGAGAATCCAGAGGATCTAATGATCTAGAGGATCCAGAGGATCTAAGGATCCAGAGGATCTAAGGATCCAGAGGATCTAAGGATCTAGAGGTTCCAGAGGATCCAGATAGGTGTCCGGATAGACCGCCCTAGATGATGTGTCCAGATTTTTCCGCCTGGCTGATGTGTCCAGATAGTCTCCCCTGGGTGATGTGTCCAGATAGACCCCCCTGGCTGAATATGTCCAGATAGTCTCCGCTGGGTGATGTGTCCGGATAGACCCCCCTGGCTGATGTGTCCGGATAGACCCCCCTGGCTGATGTGTTCAGATAGTCTCCCCTGGCTGATGTGTCTAGAGAGACCCCCCTCGGTGATATGTCCGGATAGACCCCCCTGTGTGATGTGTCCGGATAGACCCCCCTGTGTGATGTGTCCGGATAGACCTCCCTGCGTGATGTGTCCGGATAGACCCCCCTGTGTGATGTGTCCGGATAGACCTCCCTGCGTGATGTGTCCGGATAGACCTCCCTGCGTGATGTGTCCGGATAGACTCCCTAACGCTCTTCAACGTATTTATCGATGGTAGTGATTTGGTTGACAATTTAAAAAATACAAATACTGATCCTGTACGGTTACAAGACCTTTCCATTGAATGTATGTTATATGCTGATGACTTGCTCCTTATATCGAAGTCTCCCACTGGTCTACCAAATGCTTTGAGGTGCTTAGGTACCTTTTGTGACAGATGGGGCATGAGAATAAATAAATTGATATTTCCGAAAAGGGGCCCAAGGGCATGCAAGGTATCTTTTTATCTTAAAGGTCTTCACTTAGAACAAGTGGACAATTACACATATTTAGGTGTTACCTTTACAAAATCAGGATCATTGAAACTTGCTATGAAGGTGCTAACCCAAAAGGCATCGAAGGCTATGTTTAATTTAAGAGGCTCACTGTTCTCATGTAATCTACTCGAGCCACAGGTCCATCTATCTCCTTTTAATAGTATGATCAGGTCTATCGCCACTTACGGCTGTCCAGTATGGGTGCAGGGGCTTGTAACATCATCAGATGTCTTTAACAAAATGACCAAATGTGATGCCGAACAATTACTGACCAAGTTTTGCAAGAGCCTCCTGCAAGTACCGCGAAATGCATCCAACATCGGGGCCAACGCCAAACTAGGGCAATATCCCTTATTAATTTATGTTATGACATAAACCGTTCGCTTTTGGGCCCATATCTGGACTAGTAAAAACATAATACTCCGCGCAGCATTTAAAACGGAAATGGACTGCGATGGCAATGGGACCCACGCATTAGCGTCTGCTATCAAATATATATTATTTAAGGCTGGGGTACATAACTGTTTCGATAAGGGATGGGGAGATGGTAGCACACACATGTTCTCCCACATACAAAACAATCTGGAAAAGGAGTATAAAACACAATTCTGGAAAACTTTAAAATCGCCCACTGGCACATCGGTGGGGGGTAATAAGTTACGAACATATGCAACCCTAAAATCTAATTACACAATGGAACCATATCTCGGTGCTGGACTGCCCAAGACATATCAACGGTGGTTTGCCAGACTCAGAGTATCCAGTCACCAACTCGAAATTGAGCTAGACCCCCCCCTAGGTGATGTGTCCAGCTAGACCCCCCCTGGGTGATGTGTCCAGATAAACCCCCTAGGTGATGTGTCCGGAAAGACCCCCCTGGGTGATGTGTCGGGATAGACCCCCCTGTGTGATGTGTCCAGATAGACCCCCCTGTGTGATGTGTCCAGATATACCCCCCTGGGTGATGTGTCCACATAAACCACCCTGTGTGATGTGTCCAGATAGACCCCCCTGGGTGATGTGTCCAGATAGACCCCCCTGGGTGATGTGTCCAGATAGACCCCCCTGGGTGATGTGTCCAGATAGACCCCCCTGGGTGATGTGTCCAGCTAGACCCCCCTGTGTGATGTGTCCAGATAGACCCCCCTGTGTGATGTGTCCAGATAGACCCCCCCTGGGTGATGTGTCCAGCTAGACCCCCCTGGGTGATGTGTCCAGCTAGACCCCCCTGGGTGATGTGTCCAGATAGACCCCCCTGTGTGATGTGTCCAGATAGACCCCCCCTGTGTGATGTGTCCAGATAGACCCCCCTGTGTGATGTGTCCAGATATACCCCCCTGGGTGATGTGTCCACATAAACCACCCTGTGTGATGTGTCCAGATAGACCCCCCTGGGTGATGTGTCCAGATAGACCCCCCTGGGTGATGTGTCCAGCTAGACCCCCCTGTGTGATGTGTCCAGATAGACCCCCCTGTGTGATGTGTCCAGATAGACCCCCCCTGGGTGATGTGTCCAGCTAGACCCCCCTGGGTGATGTGTCCGGAAAGACCCCCCTGGGTGATGTGTCCAGATAGACCCCCCTGGGTGATGTGTCTGGATAGACCCCCCCTGGGTGATGTGTCCAGCTAGACCCCCCTGGGTGATGTGTCCGGAAAGACCCCCCTGAGTGATGTGTCCAGATATACCCCCCTGGGTGATGTGTCCACATAAACCCCCCTGAGTGATGTGTCCAGATATACCCCCCTGGGTGATGTGTCTGGATAGACCCCCCTGTGTGATGTGTCCAGATAGACCCCCTGGGTGATGTGTCCAGATAGACCCCCCTGGGTGATGTGTCGGGATAGACCCCCCTGTGTGATGTGTCCGGATAGACCCCCCCTGGGTGATGTGTCTGGATAGACCCCCCTGAGTGCTGTGTCCAGATAGACCCCCCCTGGGTGATGTGTCGGGATAGACCCCCCCTGGGCGATGTGTCCAGCTAGACCCCCCTTGGGTGATGTGTCCAGATAGAACCCCCTGGGTGATGTGTCCAGATAGACCCCCCTGGGTGATGTGTCCAGCTAGACCCCCCCCTGGGTGATGTGTCCAGATAGAACCCCCTGGGTGATGTGTCCAGATAGACCCCCCTGGGTGATGTGTCCAGCTAGACCCCCCCTGGGTGCTGTGTCTGGATAGACCCCCTGAGTACTGTGTCCAGATAGACCCCCCCTGGGTGATGTGTCCAGAAAGACCCCCCTGTGTGATGTGTCCAGCTAGACCCCCCCTGGGTGATGTGTCCAGATAGACCCCCCTGAGTGATGTGTCCAGATATACCCCCCTGGGTGATGTGTCCACATAAACCCCCCTGAGTGATGTGTCCAGATAGACCCCCCTGAGTGATGTGTCCAGATATACCCCCCTGGGTGATGTGTCCACATAAACCCCCCTGAGTGATGTGTCCAGATAGACCCCCCTGGGTGATGTGTCGGGATAGACCCCCCCTGGGCGATGTGTCCAGCTAGACCCCCCTTGGGTGATGTGTCCAGATAGAACCCCCTGGGTGATGTGTCCAGATAGACCCCGCTGGGTGATGTGTCCAGCTAGACCCCCCCCTGGGTGATGTGTCCAGATAGAACCCCCTGGGTGATGTGTCCAGATAGACCCCCCTGGGTGATGTGTCCAGCTAGACCCCCCCTGGGTGCTGTGTCTGGATAGACCCCCTGAGTACTGTGTCCAGATAGACCCCCCCTGGGTGATGTGTCCAGAAAGACCCCCCTGTGTGATGTGTCCAGCTAGACCCCCCCTGGGTGATGTGTCCAGATAGACCCCCCTGAGTGATGTGTCCAGATATACCCCCCTGGGTGATGTGTCCACATAAACCCCCCTGAGTGATGTGTCCAGATAGACCCCCCTGAGTGATGTGTCCAGATATACCCCCCTGGGTGATGTGTCCACATAAACCCCCCTGAGTGATGTGTCCAGATAGACCCCCCTGAGTGATGTGTCCAGATAGACCCCCCCGGGGTGATGTGTCCGGATAGACCCCTCTGGATGATGTGTCCAGATAGACCCCCCTGGGTGATCTGTCCGGATAGACCACCCTGGGTGATGTGTCCGGATAGACCCCCCTGTGTGATGTGTCCAGATAGACCCCCTGGGTGATGTGTCCGGATAGACCACCCTGGGTGATGTGTCCGGATAGAGCCCCCCTGGGTGATGTGTCCAGATAGACTCCCCTGGGTGATGTGTCCAGATAGACCCCCTGAGTGATGTGTCCAGATAGAACCCCCTTGGGTGATCTGTCCGGATAGACCCCCCTAGGTGATGTGTCCAGATAGACCACCCCGGGTGATGTTTCCAGATAGACCCCCCTGTGTGATGTGTCCAGATAGACCCCCCCTGGGTGACGTGTCCAGATAAACCCCCCTGAGTGATGTGTCTAGATAAAACCCCCCTGGGGGGTGATGTGTCCAAATAGACCCCCCTGGGTGATGTGTCCAGATAGACCCCCCGGGCGATGTGTCAAGATAGACCCCCCTGGGTGATGTGTTCAGATAAAACCCCCCTGGGGGGTGATGTGTCCAGCTAGACCCCCCTGGGTGATGTGTCCAGATAGACCCCCCTGTGTGATGTGTCCAGATAAACCCCCCGGAGTGATGTGTCCAGATAAAACCCCCCTGGGTGATGTGTCCAAATAGACCCCCTGGGTGATTTGTCCAGATAGACCCCCCGGGCGATGTGTCAAGATAGACCCCCTTGGGTGATGTGTCCAAATAGACCCCCCTGGGTGATTTGTCAAGATAGACCCCCCTGGGTGATGTGTCCAGATAGACCTCCCTGAGTGATGTGTCCAGCTAGACCCCCCTGTGCTGAGTGATGCGTCCAGATAGGCTGCCAGATAGATCCTGGCTCCTGAGGGGAATAGCCACCGTGTCCGGAGGGGGAACATCCTTATGAGAGAGGAGGATGGTAGTGGTGGGAGAGGGGTGGTGGTGGGAGAGGGGTGGTGGTGATGGTAATATAGGGGATGGTAGTGGAGGGAGAGGGGTGATGGTGATATGGGGTGGTGGGAGAGGGGCATGGTAGTGGAGGGAGAGGGGTGATGGTGATATGGGGTGGTGGGAGAGGGGCATGGTAGTGGAGGGAGAGAGGTGATGGTGATATGGGGTGGTGGGAGAGGGGCATGGTAGTAGAGGGAGAGGGGTGATGGTGATATGGGGTGGTGGGAGAGGGGCATGGTAGTGGAGGGAGAGGGGTGATGGTGATATGGGGTGGTGGGAGAGGGGCATGGTAGTGGAGGGAGAGGGGTGATGGTGATATGGGGTGGTGGGAGAGGGGCATGGTAGTGGAGGGAGAGGGGTGAGGGTGATATGGGGTGGTGGGAGAGGGGCATGGTGGTGGAGAGAGAGGGGTGATGGTGATATGGGGTGGTGGGAGAGGGGCATGGTAGTGGAGGGAGAGGGGTGATGGTGATATGGGGTGGTGGGAGAGGGGCATGGTGGTGGAGGGAGAGGGGTGATGGTGATATGGGGTGGTGGGAGAGGGGCATGGTAGTGGAGGGAGAGGGGTGATGGTGATATGGGGTGGTGGGAGAGGGGCATGGTAGTGGAGGGAGAGGGGTGATGGTGATATGGGGTGGTGGGAGAGGGGCATGGTAGTGGAGGGAGAGGGGTGATGGTGATATGGGGTGGTGGGAAAGGGACATGGTAGTGGAGGGAGAGGGGTGATGGTGATATGGGGTGGTGGGAGAGGGGCATGGTAGTGGAGGGAGAGGGGTGATGGTGATATGGGGTGGTGGGAGAGGGGCATGGTAGTGGAGGGAGAGGGGTGATGGTGATATGGGGTGGTGGGAGAGGGGCATGGTAGTGGAGGGAGAGGGGTGATGGTGATATGGGGTGGTGGGAGAGGGGCATGGTAGTGGAGGGAGAGGGGTGAGGGTGATATGGGGTGGTGGGAGAGGGGCATGGTAGTGGAGGGAGAGGGGTGATGGTGATATGGGGTGGTGGGAGAGGGGCATGGTAGTGGAGGGAGAGGGGTGATGGTGATATGGGGTGGTGGGAGAGGGGCATGGTAGTGGAGGGAGAGGGGTGATGGTGATATGGGGTGGTGGGAGAGGGGCATGGTAGTGGAGGGAGAGGGGTGATGGTGATATGGGGTGGTGGGAGAGGGGCATGGTAGTGGAGGGAGAGGGGTGATGGTGATATGGGGTGGTGGGAGAGGGGCATGGTAGTGGAGAGAGAGGGGTGATGGTGATATGGGGTGGTGGGAGAGGGGCATGGTAGTGGAGGGAGAGGGGTGAGGGTGATATGGGGTGGTGGGAGAGGGGCATGGTAGTGGAGGGAGAGGGGTGATGGTGATATGGGGTGGTGGGAGAGGGGCATGGTAATGGAGGGAGAGGGGTGAGGGTGATATGGGGTGGTGGGAAAGGGACATGGTAGTGGAGGGAGAGGGGTGATGGTGATATGGGGTGGTGGGAGAGGGGCATGGTAGTGGAAGGAGAGGGGTGATGGTGATGAGGGGTGGTGGGAGAGGGGCATGGTAGTGGAGGGAGAGGGGTGATGGTGATATGGGGTGGTGGGAGAGGGGCATGGTAGTGGAGGGAGAGGGGTGAGGGTGATATGGGGTGGTGGGAGAGGGGCATGGTAGTGGAGGGAGAGAGGTGATGGTGATATGGGGTGGTGGGAGAGGGGCATGGTAGTGGAGGGAGAGGGGTGATGGTGATATGAGGTGGTGGGAGAGGGGCATGGTAGTGGAGAGAGAGGGCTGATGGTGATATGGGGTGGTGGGAGAGGGGCATGGTAGTGGAGGGAGAGGGGTGATGGTGATATGGGGTGGTGGGAGAGGGGCATGGTAATGGAGGGAGAGGGGTGATGGTGATATGGGGTGGTGGGAGAGGCATGGTAGTGGAGGGAGAGGGGTGATGGTGATATGGGGTGGTGGGAGAGGGGCATGGTAGTGGAGGGAGAGGGGTGATGGTGATATGGGGTGGTGGGAGAGGGGCATGGTAGTGGAGAGAGAGGGGTGATGGTGATATGGGGTGGTGGGAGAGGGGCATGGTAGTGGAGGGAGAGGGGTGATGGTGATATGGGGTGGTGGGAGAGGGGCATGGTAGTGGAGGGAGAGGGGTGATGGTGATATGGGGTGGTGGGAGAGGGGCATGGTAGTGGAAGGAGAGGGGTGATGGTGATGAGGGGTGGTGGGAGAGGGGCATGGTAGTGGAGGGAGAGGGGTGATGGTGATATGGGGTGGTGGGAGAGGGGCATGGTAGTGGAGGGAGAGGGGTGATGGTGATATGGGGTGGTGGGAGAGGGGCATGGTAGTGGAGGGAGAGGGGTGATGGTGATATGGGGTGGTGGGAGAAGGGCATGGTAGTGGAGGGAGAGGGGTGATGGTGATATGGGGTGGTGGGAGAGGGGCATGGTAGTGGAGGGAGAGGGATGATGGTGATATGGGGTGGTGGGAGAGGGGCATGGTAGTGGAGGGAGAGGGGTGATGGTGATATGGGGTGGTGGGAGAGGGGCATGGTAGTGGAGAGAGAGGGCTGATGGTGATATGGGGTGGTGGGAGAGGGGCATGGTAGTGGAGGGAGAGGGGTGATGGTGATATGGGGTGGTGGGAGAGGGGCATGGTAGTGGAGGGAGAGGGGTGATGGTGATATGGGGTGGTGGGAGAGGGGCATGGTAGTGGAAGGAGAGGGGTGATGGTGATGAGGGGTGGTGGGAGAGGGGCATGGTAGTGGAGGGAGAGGGGTGATGGTGATATGGGGTGGTGGGAGAGGGGCATGGTAGTGGAGAGAGAGGGGTGATGGTGATATGGGGTGGTGGGAGAGGGGCATGGTAGTGGAGGGAGAGGGGTGAGGGTGATATGGGGTGGTGGGAGAGGGGCATGGTAGTGGAGGGAGAGGGGTGATGGTGATATGGGGTGGTGGGAGAGGGGCATGGTAATGGAGGGAGAGGGGTGAGGGTGATATGGGGTGGTGGGAAAGGGACATGGTAGTGGAGGGAGAGGGGTGATGGTGATATGGGGTGGTGGGAGAGGGGCATGGTAGTGGAAGGAGAGGGGTGATGGTGATGAGGGGTGGTGGGAGAGGGGCATGGTAGTGGAGGGAGAGGGGTGATGGTGATATGGGGTGGTGGGAGAGGGGCATGGTAGTGGAGGGAGAGGGGTGAGGGTGATATGGGGTGGTGGGAGAGGGGCATGGTAGTGGAGGGAGAGAGGTGATGGTGATATGGGGTGGTGGGAGAGGGGCATGGTAGTGGAGGGAGAGGGGTGATGGTGATATGAGGTGGTGGGAGAGGGGCATGGTAGTGGAGAGAGAGGGCTGATGGTGATATGGGGTGGTGGGAGAGGGGCATGGTAGTGGAGGGAGAGGGGTGATGGTGATATGGGGTGGTGGGAGAGGGGCATGGTAATGGAGGGAGAGGGGTGATGGTGATATGGGGTGGTGGGAGAGGCATGGTAGTGGAGGGAGAGGGGTGATGGTGATATGGGGTGGTGGGAGAGGGGCATGGTAGTGGAGGGAGAGGGGTGATGGTGATATGGGGTGGTGGGAGAGGGGCATGGTAGTGGAGAGAGAGGGGTGATGGTGATATGGGGTGGTGGGAGAGGGGCATGGTAGTGGAGGGAGAGGGGTGATGGTGATATGGGGTGGTGGGAGAGGGGCATGGTAGTGGAGGGAGAGGGGTGATGGTGATATGGGGTGGTGGGAGAGGGGCATGGTAGTGGAAGGAGAGGGGTGATGGTGATGAGGGGTGGTGGGAGAGGGGCATGGTAGTGGAGGGAGAGGGGTGATGGTGATATGGGGTGGTGGGAGAGGGGCATGGTAGTGGAGGGAGAGGGGTGATGGTGATATGGGGTGGTGGGAGAGGGGCATGGTAGTGGAGGGAGAGGGGTGATGGTGATATGGGGTGGTGGGAGAAGGGCATGGTAGTGGAGGGAGAGGGGTGATGGTGATATGGGGTGGTGGGAGAGGGGCATGGTAGTGGAGGGAGAGGGATGATGGTGATATGGGGTGGTGGGAGAGGGGCATGGTAGTGGAGGGAGAGGGGTGATGGTGATATGGGGTGGTGGGAGAGGGGCATGGTAGTGGAGAGAGAGGGCTGATGGTGATATGGGGTGGTGGGAGAGGGGCATGGTAGTGGAGGGAGAGGGGTGATGGTGATATGGGGTGGTGGGAGAGGGGCATGGTAGTGGAGGGAGAGGGGTGATGGTGATATGGGGTGGTGGGAGAGGGGCATGGTAGTGGAAGGAGAGGGGTGATGGTGATGAGGGGTGGTGGGAGAGGGGCATGGTAGTGGAGGGAGAGGGGTGATGGTGATATGGGGTGGTGGGAGAGGGGCATGGTAGTGGAGGGAGAGGGGTGATGGTGATATGGGGTGGTGGGAGAGGGGCATGGTAGTGGAGGGAGAGGGGTGATGGTGATATGGGGTGGTGGGAGAGGGGCATGGTAGTGGAGGGAGAGGGGTGATGGTGATATGGGGTGGTGGGAGAGGGGCATGGTAGTGGAGGGAGAGGGGTGATGGTGATATGGGGTGGTGGGAGAGGGGCATGGTAGTGGAGGGAGAGGGGTGATGGTGATATGGGGTGGTGGGAGAGGGGCATGGTAGTGGAGAGAGAGGGCTGATGGTGATATGGGGTGGTGGGAGAGGGGCATGGTAGTGGAGGGAGAGGGGTGATGGTGATATGGGGTGGTGGGAGAGGGGCATGGTAGTGGAGGGAGAGGGGTGAGGGTGATATGGGGTGGTGGGAGAGGGGCATGGTAGTGGAGGGAGAGGGGTGATGGTGATATAGGGTGGTGGGAGAGGGGCATGGTAGTGGAGAGAGAGGGGTGATGGTGATATGGGGTGGTGGGAGAGGGGCATGGTAGTGGAGGGAGAGGGGTGATGGTGATATGGGGTGGTGGGAGAGGATCATGGTAGTGGAGGGAGAGGGGTGATGGTGATATGGGGTGGTGGGAGAGGGGCATGGCAGTGGAGGGAGAGGGGTGATGGTGATATGGGGTGGTGGGAGAGGGGCATGGTAGTGGAGGGAGAGGGGTGATGGTGATATAGGGTGGTGGGAGAGGGGCATGGTAGTGGAGAGAGAGGGGTGATGGTGATATGGGGTGGTGGGAGAGGGGCATGGTAGTGGTGGGAGAGGGGTGATGGTGATATGGGGTGGTGGGAGAGGGGCATGGTAGTGGAGGGAGAGGGGTGATGGTGATATGGGGTGGTGGGAGAGGGGCATGGTAGTGGAGGGAGAGGGGTGAGGGTGATATGGGGTGGTGGGAGAGGGGCATGGTAGTGGAGGGAGAGGGGTGATGGTGATATAGGGTGGTGGGAGAGGGGCATGGTAGTGGAGGGAGAGGGGTGATGGTGATATGGGGTGGTGGGAGAGGGGCATGGTAGTGGAGAGAGAGGGGTGATGGTGATATGGGGTGGTGGGAGAGGGGCATGGTAGTGGAGGGAGAGGGGTGATGGTGATATGGGGTGGTGGGAGAGGATCATGGTAGTGGAGGGAGAGGGGTGATGGTGATATGGGGTGGTGGGAGAGGGGCATGGCAGTGGAGGGAGAGGGGTGATGGTGATATGGGGTGGTGGGAGAGGGGCATGGTAGTGGAGGGAGAGGGGTGATGGTGATATAGGGTGGTGGGAGAGGGGCATGGTAGTGGAGAGAGAGGGGTGATGGTGATATGGGGTGGTGGGAGAGGGGCATGGTAGTGGTGGGAGAGGGGTGATGGTGATATGGGGTGGTGGGAGAGGGGCATGGTAGTGGAGGGAGAGGGGTGATGGTGGTTGTGGGAGAGTGTTACACCGGTGCCTGGACTCATTGAGTCGGCATCCTGTGACTCCCCAATGACCACACCGTCGCGGTCTGCGGGTGGCTGGTCAGTCGTGGGGTTGGAGTGGGGATGTTGGGGCAGCGCTTGGAAGGAGGCCAAGGGTGATGGACGGGGCGGGGCGGGGGGGGGGGGGGGGGGGGTAGTAATAAGTGCTGTGGGGATCGCCACGATGTGTTAACGGCCAGTTGAGAAATAAATGGATGCGATATTCGCATGTCTCCCCATTTAGGGTTCGTGCCCGAATAACCAGGCCACAAGCCTGATGTATGGCTTCTAGATGCTCGCTGGTCGGCCTCCCTGTGGGGTCAGTCCATTGGTCAACCCATTGGTCGCCTCATGGGTCAGCCCATTGGTCACTTTGTTCAGCCCCATAGTCAGCCCATTGGTCAGCCCATTGGTCAGCCCACCTAGGCAGGGTTGGATTAGGCTAACTGGATTTGATATGACTATAGAAGGGTTAGATTGAGCTTGCTTGGTTTGGTATGACTATAAAAGGGTTGGATTGAGCTAGCTAGGTTTGGTATGACTATAGGAGGGTTGGATTGAGCTAGCTTGGTTTGGTATGACTATAGGAGGGTTGGATTGAGCTAGCTTGATTTGGTTTGACTATAGGAGGGTTGGATTGAGCTAGCTTGGTTTGGTATGACTACAGAAGGGTTGGATTGAGCTAACTTGGTTTGGTTTGACTATAGAAGGGTTGGATAGAGCAAGCTTGGTTTGGTATGACCATAGGAGGGTTACATTGAGCTAACTTGGCTTGGTATGACTACAGAAGGGTTGGATTGAGCTAGCTTGGTTCGGTATGACTATAAAAGGGTTGGATTGAGCTAGCTTGGTTTGGTATGACTATAAAAGGGTTGGATTGAGCTAGCTTGGTTTTTGGTATGACTATAAAAGGGTTAGATTGAGCTAGCTTGGTTTGGTATGACTATAGGAGGGTTGGATTGAGCTAGCTTGGTTTGTTATGACTGTAAAAGGGTTGGATTGAGCTAGCTTGGTTCGGTATGACTATAGAAGGGTTGGATTGAGCTAGCTTGGTTCGGTATGACTATAAAAGGGTTAGATTGAGCTAGCTTGGTTTGGTATGACTATAGGAGGGTTGGATTGAGCTAGCTTGGTTTGGTTTGACTATAGAAGGGTTAGATTGAGCTAGCTTGGTTCGGTATGACTACAGAAGGGTTGGATTGAGCTAGCTTGGTTTGGTTTGACTATAGAAGGGTTAGATTGAGCTGACTTGGTTTGGTTTGACTATAGAAGGGTTGGATAGAGCAAGTTTGGTTTGGTATGACTATAGGAGGGTTACATTGAGCTAACTTGGCTTGGTATGACTACAGAAGGGTTGGATTGAGCTAGCTTGGTTCGGTATGACTATAGAAGGGTTGGATTGAGCTAGCTTGGCTTGGTATGACTATAAAAGGGTTGGATTGAGCTAGCTTGGTTTTTGGTATGACTATAAAAGGGTTAGATTGAGCTAGCTTGGTTTGGTATGACTATAGGAGGGTTGGATTGAGCTAGCTTGGCTTGTTATGACTGTAAAAGGGTTGGATTGAGCTAGCTTGGTTCGGTATGACTATAGAAAGGTTGGATTGAGCTAGCTTGGTTCGGTATGACTATAAAAGGGTTAGATTGAGCTAGCTTGGTTTGGTATGACTATAGGAGGGTTGGATTGAGCTAGCTTGGTTTGGTTTGACTATAGAAGGGTTAGATTGAGCTAGCTTGGTTTGGTATGACTACAGAAGGGTTGGATTGAGCTAGCTTGGTTTGGTTTGACTATAGAAGGGTTAGATTGAGCTGACTTGGTTTGGTTTGACTATAGAAGGGTTGGATAGAGCAAGTTTGGTTTGGTATGACTATAGGAGGGTTACATTGAGCTAACTTGGCTTGGTATGACTACAGAAGGGTTGGATTGAGCTAGCTTGGTTCGGTATGACTATAGAAGGGTTGGATTGAGCTAGCTTGGCTTGGTATGACCTAGGCAAGGTGGAAGTGACATTGTGTGGTTTGGCATCTCTTATGTATGTTGGTACTTTTACTCTGTTTGGGTTGGCTGGGAAAACTTAAATTGATCTTCTTTGTTTGACATGATTAATGGGTGAAACTTAGCTGATCTAACTTGCTTCGGCATGGATCTGGTGTGGTTAAATTGACCTCGCCTGTCATTGCTTTCGAAGGGCTTAACTAGTCTAAGCTGCTTTGGCATACATCAAGATTAAGCGTTGAATTGGCCTATGTTGGTCTAGCATAGACTTCGCATCGTTTGGGATTGCTCATGAAGGTTGCATTGGCCTTGCTTGGTTTGGACTGTCTTGGTTTTGCCTCGCTTAGGTAGGTTCATTTGGTCTGGCCTGGCTTCGCTTGGCATGGCATCAGGAAGGACTGCATTGATCCGACTGGGCTTGGGTTTGCATCATACAGGACGAGTGTGGTTGACCTGGTCTAGCATGGTTTGGCATGACTTAGGAACGGTTGAGTTGGCGTAGCTCGGAGCGGGCTGATCTGGCCTGGCCACGGTTAGTCCCCTGTTTGGTAACATACAACTATGGCAGTGGCGGTCCATGGCCCTTACCCGGCTGATAGACCGTTGTTGTGACCAAGCTTATGCCGCAGCTAAATTATTAAAGCAGGGAAAGTTTGCACGCTGACGGCAGCGCGGCTAGAGGGTGTGGACGCCCCGTCCCACGCCACCCCAATCATGTCTCCCGCCCTCCCCGCCAACCTTTCCCAGGCGCCGGCGCTATGTCCGCAGCCCGGCCAACTGGCGTGGTCCGTAGCTCTGACCCTGCCAGGGCCATTGCTGCGTGGCGGCAAGCTGCATCGTGATACAGCGTTCGTGGGTGGCCCGAGGCGGGGGGACGGCGGGTGGATGGGTCAGGGCCTCGCTGCACGGCCAACACAACACACACCCCTGCCCTGTACCGCCCGTGACGTAATGCTTTACTCCGCCACGCCAGCTACCCACCTGGCCAGAGAGTCGACCGGAGAGGGCTGGTGGCTGTGCGGCGCAGGGCGTGCCGGGAACGGCCTTCACCTTGGGTGATCCCAGACCGACACTTCAGCGCAGTTCCCCTTTATGTCAGCTCCATCCCCAAGCCCACCCACTACCCACCCCGCCGCCCCAAACCCCACAGCACCCCCCCCCCCAATCTCCCTGGCTTGTTTATCATTACCTCGGATCTCGTTCTTTTTCCCGCCGCCGCATTTCATAACCCTATTCCTGTCTCCCTGGACGAGACTGCCGCACGCCCCCCCCCCCCCCTCCGCCACCGCGAACCAGCACACAGACCCCCACCCACACTCAACCACACCCACACACATACCCCCACCCACACTCAACCACACCCACACACATACCCACACCCACACTCAACCACACCCACACACAGACCCCCACCCACACTCAACCACACCCATACACATACCCACACCCACACTCAACCACACCCACACACAGACCCCCACCCACACTCAACCACACCCACGCACAGGCCCTCACCCACACTCAACCACACCCACACACAGACCCCCACCCACACTCAACCACACCCACACACATACCCCCACCCACACTCAACCACACCCACACACATACCCACACCCACACTCAACCACACCCACACACAGATCCCCACCCACACTCAACCACACCCACACACATACCCACACCCACACTCAACCACACCCACACACAGACCTCCACCCACACTCAACCACACCCACACACAGACCCCCAGCCACCCTGGCAGTGACACACTTACACCCACATTCCCATCCACACCCATATCAGTGGCGGATCCAGGGGGCACCGGGGGCAGTCACAATTCTTTCTGCACAACCTCACACCCGCACCCCCCCCCCCCCCCCGCCGCGGGGGATCATTGGATCCGCGCCTGGATAGTACTTAAATAAATGGTTCCCCACTTCCTTAAATTGTTGGTTCCGCCACTGGATATCCCGCCCGGACCTCTCCATCCAAGGAAGACAGTGTGTGGCGCCACGACACTTTGTCACGTGGTCCTCTCTGAGTTACGTGATCTGCTCCGACCACAGGAGAAATACAGCTTCTTTGGGGTTTCGTTGGAACTTATCATCAAATATTTTTCCCGTATTCAATCCGAAGGCTTTCATTTTGCTCGTCAGCGTGGAACCTTGGCTGATACTTAACTCTTTGGACGGCAATAACGGTGTCGTAAGCTGTTCAGATCTGATGATTGGTTACTGTAGCCCGGACTGCTTCAGTCCGTCCCTGATCCGGCTCTTCGGGGTGCAATGGCGAACTGTCACTGCCGGCAGTTTACTTGGTCGTGGCTTAAGTGGTAGAGATAAGGACCAAAAAATTGTCCTGCTGTTCGGCAAGAAGTAGGTGCATGTATGGGGGCTGGTCAAGGGGGGGGGGGGCAGGACCGACTGTGTGGACCCCTCTCCACGTCTGAGGTGTGGGTGGGGGGGGGGGCTGGTCAAGGGGGGCAGGACCGATTGTGTGGACCCCTCTCCACATCTGATTGTCAACAGAGCCACTTGACCATTGATGGTGACAGTAATGAGTGCGCCTTTGAAGGCGATTTCTCCCCCCTCCCCCTATACCCCTCCGCCTCGGCCCAAATCCAAGACGATGGCACCGTTTCTCACACTACCCCACACCCCACCCCCGTCCAAGATGAGATTATCGCCCTTGGCGAATGCCCTCTACCAGGTTTAGCTGCCGATTTGATGGCGTTTGAAGGCGTGTTTCCTTGACGGGCCGAGAGAGCCCTGTGTTTCCGGGCGGGCGGGGCCGGGGGGACGAACCTTCACTGCACAGCGACGCAGCCTTCACCGGACAGGCAATGGCAAAGACATTCTGATTGAAGGGGCCGTCATTTTCAATTCTTGGCGCCCGTCCATAACCTCGTGAGATGCCTGTCTCTCATGGAAGCGGAGGAGTGGCAGGGCAGCGTTAATTACGGCATTGGCATTTCAGACATATGGGGAAGAGGGCTTCGGTTTCCGTGACAAAGGTCAAGTTGTCCCCCCGCTGCGCCGGGCGTGACGATGGCAGTGGCAGAGGCCGCTGCGTGTGGCGCCCTCTTGTAGGACCACGTGGCGAAGATTCACACGGAAGGGGATCGGAAAACTTCGCTAAGGCGTAAGATCCCAGTCAATGTGGCCGGTACACTGAGAGTAACATCCCCGTCAATGTGGCCGGTACACTCAGAGTAACATCCCCGTCAATGTGGCCGGTACACTGAGAGTAACATCCCCGTCAATGTGGCCGGTACACTCAGAGTAACATCCCCGTCAATGTGGCCGGTACACTGAGAGTAACATCCCCGTCAATGTGGCCGGTACACTGAGAGTAACATCCCCGTCAATGTGGCCGGCACACTCAGAGTAACATCCCCGTCAATGTGGCCGGTACACTCAGAGTAACATCCCCGTCAATGTGGCCGGCACACTCAGAGTAACATCCCCGTCAATGTGGCCGGTACACTCAGAGTAACATCCCCGTCAATGTGGCCGGCACACTCAGAGTAACATCCCCGTCAATGTGGCCAGTACACTCAGAGTAACATCCCCGTCAATGTGGCCGGTACACTCAGAGTAACATCCCCGTCAATGTGGCCGGTACACTCAGAGTAACATCCCCGTCAATGTGGCCGGTACACTCAGAGTAACATCCCCGTCAATGTGGCCGGTACACTGAGAGTAACATCCCCGTCAATGTGGCCGGCACACTCAGAGTAACATCCCCGTCAATGTGGCCGGTACACTCAGAGTAACATCCCCGTCAATGTGGCCGGTACACTCAGAGTAACATCCCCGTCAATGTGGCCGGTACACTCAGAGTAACATCCCCGTCAATGTGGCCGGCACACTCAGAGTAACATCCCCGTCAATGTGGCCGGTACACTCAGAGTAACATCCCCGTCAATGTGGCCGGTACACTCAGAGTAACATCCCCGTCAATGTGGCCGGTACACTCAGAGTAACATCCCCGTCAATGTGGCCGGTACACTCAGAGTAACATCCCCGTCAATGTGGCCGGAACACTCAGAGTAACATCCCCGTCAATGTGGCCGGTACACTCAGAGTAACATCCCCGTCAATGTGGCCGGTACACTCAGAGTAACATCCCCGTCAATGTGGCCGGCACACTCAGAGTAACATCCCCGTCAATGTGGCCGGTACACTCAGAGTAACATCCCCGTCAATGTGGCCGGCACACTCAGAGTAACATCCCCGTCAATGTGGCCGGCACACTCAGAGTAACATCCCCGTCAATGTGGCCGGTACACTCAGAGTAACATCCCCGTCAATGTGGCCGGTACACTCAGAGTAACATCCCCGTCAATGTGGCCGGTACACTCAGAGTAACATCCCCGTCAATGTGGCCGGTACACTGAGAGTAACATCCCCGTCAATGTGGCCGGCACACTCAGAGTAACATCCCCGTCAATGTGGCCGGTACACTCAGAGTAACATCCCCGTCAATGTGGCCGGCACACTCAGAGTAACATCCCCGTCAATGTGGCCGGTACACTCAGAGTAACATCCCCGTCAATGTGGCCGGTACACTCAGAGTAACATCCCCGTCAATGTGGCCGGTACACTCAGAGTAACATCCCCGTCAATGTGGCCGGTACACTCAGAGTAACATCCCCGTCAATGTGGCCGGTACACTGAGAGTAACATCCCCGTCAATGTGGCCGGTACACTGAGAGTAACATCCCCGTCAATGTGGCCGGTACACTCAGAGTAACATCCCCGTCAATGTGGCCGGTACACTCAGAGTAACATCCCCGTCAATGTGGCCGGCACACTCAGAGTAACATCCCCGTCAATGTGGCCGGTACACTCAGAGTAACATCCCCGTCAATGTGGCCGGTACACTCAGAGTAACATCCCCGTCAATGTGGCCGGCACACTCAGAGTAACATCCCCGTCAATGTGGCCGGTACACTCAGAGTAACATCCCCGTCAATGTGGCCGGTACACTGAGAGTAACATCCCCGTCAATGTGGCCGGTACACTCAGAGTAACATCCCCGTCAATGTGGCCGGTACACTCAGAGTAACATCCCCGTCAATGTGGCCGGTACACTCAGAGTAACATCCCCGTCAATGTGGCCGGTACACTCAGAGTAACATCCCCGTCAATGTGGCCGGCACACTCAGAGTAACATCCCCGTCAATGTGGCCGGTACACTCAGAGTAACATCCCCGTCAATGTGGCCGGTACACTGAGAGTAACATCCCCGTCAATGTGGCCGGTACACTCAGAGTAACATCCCCGTCAATGTGGCCGGCACACTCAGAGTAACATCCCCGTCAATGTGGCCGGTACACTGAGAGTAACATCCCCGTCAATGTGACCGGCACACTCAGAGTAACATCCCCGTCAATGTGGCCGGTACACTGAGAGTAACATCCCCGTCAATGTGGCCGGTACACTCAGAGTAACATCCCCGTCAATGTGGCCGGCACACTCAGAGTAACATCCCCGTCAATGTGGCCGGCACACTGAGAGTAACATCCCCGTCAATGTGGCCGGTACACTCAGAGTAACATCCCCGTCAATGTGGCCGGCACACTCAGAGTAACATCCCCGTCAATGTGGCCGGTACACTCAGAGTAACATCCCCGTCAATGTGGCCGGTACACTCAGAGTAACATCCCCGTCAATGTGGCCGGTACACTCAGAGTAACATCCCCGTCAATGTGGCCGGCACACTCAGAGTAACATCCCCGTCAATGTGGCCGGTACACTGAGAGTAACATCCCCGTCAATGTGACCGGCACACTCAGAGTAACATCCCCGTCAATGTGGCCGGTACACTGAGAGTAACATCCCCGTCAATGTGGCCGGTACACTCAGAGTAACATCCCCGTCAATGTGGCCGGTACACTGAGAGTAACATCCCCGTCAATGTGGCCGGTACACTCAGAGTAACATCCCCGTCAATGTGGCCGGTACACTCAGAGTAACATCCCCGTCAATGTGGCCGGTACACTCAGAGTAACATCCCCGTCAATGTGGCCGGTACACTCAGAGTAACATCCCCGTCAATGTGGCCGGTACACTCAGAGTAACATCCCCGTCAATGTGGCCGGTACACTCAGAGTAACATCCCCGTCAATGTGGCCGGCACACTCAGAGTAACATCCCCGTCAATGTGGCCGGCACACTCAGAGTAACATCCCCGTCAATGTGGCCGGTACACTCAGAGTAACATCCCCGTCAATGTGGCCGGCACACTCAGAGTAACATCCCCGTCAATGTGGCCGGTACACTCAGAGTAACATCCCCGTCAATGTGGCCGGCACACTCAGAGTAACATCCCCGTCAATGTGGCCGGTACACTCAGAGTAACATCCCCGTCAATGTGGCCGGTACACTGAGAGTAACATCCCCGTCAATGTGGCCGGCACACTCAGAGTAACATCCCCGTCAATGTGGCCGGTACACTCAGAGTAACATCCCCGTCAATGTGGCCGGCACACTCAGAGTAACATCCCCGTCAATGTGGCCGGTACACTGAGAGTAACATCCCCGTCAATGTGGCCGGTACACTCAGAGTAACATCCCCGTCAATGTGGCCGGTACACTGAGAGTAACATCCCCGTCAATGTGGCCGGTACACTCAGGGTAACATCCCCGTCAATGTGGCCGGTACACTCAGAGTAACATCCCCGTCAATGTGGCCGGCACACTCAGAGTAACATCCCCGTCAATGTGACCGGCACACTCAGAGTAACATCCCCGTCAATGTGGCCGGTACACTCAGAGTAACATCCCCGTCAATGTGGCCGGCACACTCAGAGTAACATCCCCGTCAATGTGGCCGGTACACTGAGAGTAACATCCCCGTCAATGTGGCCGGTACACTCAGAGTAACATCCCCGTCAATGTGGCCGGCACACTCAGAGTAACATCCCCGTCAATGTGGCCGGTACACTCAGAGTAACATCCCCGTCAATGTGGCCGGTACACTGAGAGTAACATCCCCGTCAATGTGGCCGGTACACTCAGAGTAACATCCCCGTCAATGTGGCCGGCACACTCAGAGTAACATCCCCGTCAATGTGGCCGGTACACTCAGAGTAACATCCCCGTCAATGTGGCCGGTACACTCAGAGTAACATCCCCGTCAATGTGGCCGGCACACTCAGAGTAACATCCCCGTCAATGTGACCGGCACACTGAGAGTAACATCCCCGTCAATGTGGCCGGTACACTCAGAGTAACATCCCCGTCAATGTGGCCGGTACACTCAGAGTAACATCCCCGTCAATGTGGCCGGTACACTCAGAGTAACATCCCCGTCAATGTGGCCGGTACACTCAGAGTAACATCCCCGTCAATGTGGCCGGTACACTGAGAGTAACATCCCCGTCAATGTGGCCGGTACACTCAGAGTAACATCCCCGTCAATGTGGCCGGTACACTCAGAGTAACATCCCCGTCAATGTGGCCGGCACACTCAGAGTAACATCCCCGTCAATGTGGCCGGCACACTCAGAGTAACATCCCCGTCAATGTGGCCGGTACACTCAGAGTAACATCCCCGTCAATGTGGCCGGTACACTCAGAGTAACATCCCCGTCAATGTGGCCGGCACACTCAGAGTAACATCCCCGTCAATGTGGCCGGTACACTCAGAGTAACATCCCCGTCAATGTGGCCGGTACACTGAGAGTAACATCCCCGTCAATGTGGCCGGTACACTCAGAGTAACATCCCCGTCAATGTGGCCGGCACACTCAGAGTAACATCCCCGTCAATGTGGCCGGTACACTCAGAGTAACATCCCCGTCAATGTGGCCGGAACACTCAGAGTAACATCCCCGTCAATGTGGCCGGTACACTCAGAGTAACATCCCCGTCAATGTGGCCGGTACACTCAGAGTAACATCCCCGTCAATGTGACCGGTACACTCAGAGTAACATCCCCGTCAATGTGGCCGGAACACTCAGAGTAACATCCCCGTCAATGTGGCCGGTACACTCAGAGTAACATCCCCGTCAATGTGGCCGGTACACTCAGAGTAACATCCCCGTCAATGTGGCCGGTACACTCAGAGTAACATCCCCGTCAATGTGGCCGGTACACTCAGAGTAACATCCCCGTCAATGTGGCCGGCACACTCAGAGTAACATCCCCGTCAATGTGGCCGGTACACTCAGAGTAACATCCCCGTCAATGTGGCCGGCACACTCAGAGTAACATCCCCGTCAATGTGGCCGGTACACTGAGAGTAACATCCCCGTCAATGTGGCCGGTACACTCAGAGTAACATCCCCGTCAATGTGGCCGGTACACTCAGAGTAACATCCCCGTCAATGTGGCCGGTACACTCAGAGTAACATCCCCGTCAATGTGACCGGCACACTGAGAGTAACATCCCCGTCAATGTGGCCGGTACACTCAGAGTAACATCCCCGTCAATGTGGCCGGTACACTGAGAGTAACATCCCCGTCAATGTGGCCGGTACACTCAGAGTAACATCCCCGTCAATGTGGCCGGCACACTCAGAGTAACATCCCCGTCAATGTGGCCGGTACACTCAGAGTAACATCCCCGTCAATGTGGCCGGCACACTCAGAGTAACATCCCCGTCAATGTGGCCGGTACACTGAGAGTAACATCCCCGTCAATGTGGCCGGTACACTCAGAGTAACATCCCCGTCAATGTGGCCGGTACACTCAGAGTAACATCCCCGTCAATGTGGCCGGTACACTCAGAGTAACATCCCCGTCAATGTGACCGGCACACTGAGAGTAACATCCCCGTCAATGTGGCCGGTACACTCAGAGTAACATCCCCGTCAATGTGGCCGGTACACTGAGAGTAACATCCCCGTCAATGTGGCCGGTACACTCAGAGTAACATCCCCGTCAATGTGGCCGGTACACTGAGAGTAACATCCCCGTCAATGTGGCCGGCACACTCAGAGTAACATCCCCGTCAATGTGGCCGGTACACTGAGAGTAACATCCCCGTCAATGTGGCCGGTACACTCAGAGTAACATCCCCGTCAATGTGGCCGGCACACTCAGAGTAACATCCCCGTCAATGTGGCCGGCACACTCAGAGTAACATCCCCGTCAATGTGGCCGGCACACTCAGAGTAACATCCCCGTCAATGTGGCCGGTACACTCAGAGTAACATCCCCGTCAATGTGGCCGGTACACTCAGAGTAACATCCCCGTCAATGTGGCCGGTACACTCAGAGTAACATCCCCGTCAATGTGGCCGGTACACTCAGAGTAACATCCCCGTCAATGTGGCCGGTACACTCAGGGTAACATCCCCGTCAATGTGGCCGGTACACTCAGAGTAACATCCCCGTCAATGTGGCCGGCACACTCAGAGTAACATCCCCGTCAATGTGGCCGGTACACTCAGAGTAACATCCCCGTCAATGTGGCCGGTACACTCAGAGTAACATCCCCGTCAATGTGGCCGGTACACTCAGAGTAACATCCCCGTCAATGTGGCCGGCACACTCAGAGTAACATCCCCGTCAATGTGGCCGGTACACTCAGGGTAACATCCCCGTCAATGTGGCCGGTACACTCAGAGTAACATCCCCGTCAATGTGGCCGGTACACTCAGAGTAACATCCCCGTCAATGTGGCCGGTACACTCAGAGTAACATCCCCGTCAATGTGGCCGGCACACTCAGAGTTATCCTCTGGAGACCACTCCGTCGGGTCTCGTTGCCAGCCTGTATTTCCCACGGGGGTTTTCAAAGTAATACACTCTCGCATCAATTTTTTTCACCGGTTAGGGCAAGCTGAACCGGGTGGCTGGCATAGCCCGATGGGATGTTTCACAAGCGACTGTTTTTCGTTTTTCTCACATGTTCCGAAGAGGGAGTCCAAAATGAAGACCATTGCGTAGAATGGCACTCGTAGAAAAATGGCATAGTCGGCAGTCAGGGTACCAGTTAAATTGTATTGGATGTTTTTTTTTTCTAAGAATTTACTTTACCATATACATGTCCTCTGTTATGTCCCAAAGTGGAGTAATATTGCTAAATATGGTCGGAAGAAAGGTGTTTGACATGTTTTATCAGGGAACCAGCCGGTCGAATTCTATGTGACCTTACTCTGGGTTCACTACGTCACAACTGTCATCGGGCGAAACTTATTTGTCGGGTATCTTGTGAAACAGTCCCAGCCTGGCCCTACATGTCTCTTGTGAGACAGTCCCAGCCTGGCCCTACATGTCTCTTGTGAGACAGTCCCAGCCTGGCCCTACATGTCTCTTGGGAGACAGCCTCAGCCTGGCCCTACATGTCTCTTGTGAGACAGTCCCAGCCTGGCCCTACATGTCTCTTGTGAGACAGCCTCAGCCTGGCCCTACATGTCTCTTGTGAGACAGTCCCAGCCTGGCCCTACATGTCTCTTGTGAGACAGCCTCAGCCTGGCCCTACATGTCTCTTGTGAGACAGCCTCAGTATTGGCCCTACATGTCTTTTGTGAGACAGCCTCAGCCTGGCCCTACATGTCTCTTGGCAGACAGCCCCAGCCTGGCCCTACATGTCTCTTGTGAGACAGCCTCAGTATTGGCCCTACATGTCTTTTGTGAGACAGCCTCAGCCTGGCCCTACATGTCTCTTGGGAGACAGCCTCAGCCTGGCCCTACATGTCTCTTGTGAGACAGCCTCAGCCTGGCCCTACATGTCTCCTGTTAGACAGTCCCAGCCTGGCCATACATGTCTCTTGTGAGACAGCCTCAGCCTGGCCCTACATGTCTCTTGTGAGACAGCCTCAGCCTGGCCCTACATGTCTCTTGGGAGACAGCCTCAGTCTGGCCCTACATGTCTCTTGTGAGACAGCCCCAGCCTAGCCCTATATGTCTCTTGTGAGACAGCCTCAGTCTGGCCCTACATGTCTCTGGTGAGACAGCCTCAGCCTGGCCCTACATGTCTCGTGTGAGACAGCCTCAGCCTGGCCCTACATGTCTCTTGTGAGACAGCCTCAGTCTGGCCCTACATGTCTCTGGTGAGACAGCCTCAGCCTGGCCCTACATGTCTCCTGTTAGACAGTCCCAGCCTGGCCATACATGTCTCTTGGGAGACAGCCTCAGCCTGGCCCTACATGTCTCTTGTGAGACAGCCTCAGCCGGGCCCTACATGTCGCTTGTGAGACAGCCTCAGTCTGGCCCTACATGTCTCGTGTTAGACAGTCCCAGCCTGGCCATACATGTCTCTTGTGAGACAGCCTCAGTCTGGCCCTACATGTCTCTTGTGAGACAGCCTCAGTCTGGCCCTACATGTCTCTTGTGAGACAGCCTCAGTCTGGCCCTACATGTCTCCTGTGAGACAGCCTCAGCCGGGCCCTACATGTCTCTTGTGAGACAGCCTCAGTCTGGCCCTACATGTCTCTTGTGAGACAGCCTCAGCCTGGCCCTACATGTCTCTTGGGAGACAGCCTCAGCCTGGCCCTACATGTCTCTTGTGAGACAGCCTCAGTCTGGCCCTACATGTCTCTGGTGAGACAGCCTCAGCCTGGCCCTACATGTCTCGTGTGAGACAGCCTCAGCCGGGCCCTACATGTCTCTTGTGAGACAGCCTCAGTCTGGCCCTACATGTCTCTTGTGAGACAGTCCCAGCCTGGCCCTACATGTCTCTTGGGAGACAGCCTCAGCCTGGCCCTACATGTCTCTTGTGAGACAACCTCAGTCTGGCCCTACATGTCTCTGGTGAGACAGCCTCAGCCTGGCCCTACATGTCTCGTGTGAGACAGCCTCAGCCTGGCCCTACATGTCTCTTGTGAGACAGCCTCAGTGTGGCCCTGCATGTCTCTTGGGAGACAGCCTCAGTCTGGCCCTACATGTCTCTTGGGAGACAGCCTCAGTCTGGCCCTACATGTCTCTTGTGAGACAGCCTCAGCCTGGCCCTGCATGTCTCTTGTGAGACAGCCTCAGTCTGGCCCTACATGTCTTTTGGGAGACAGCCTCAGCCTGGCCCTACATGTCTTTTGTGAGACAGCCTCAGTCTGGCCCTGCATGTCTCTTGTGAGACAGCCTCAGCCTGGCCCTACATGTCTCTTGTGAGACAGCCTCAGCCTGGCCCTACATGTCTTTTGTGAGACAGCCTCAGCCTGGCCCTACATGTCTCTTGGGAGACAGCCTCAGCCTGGCCCTACATGTCTCTTGGGAGACAGCCTCAGCCTGGCCCTACATGTCTCTTGTGAGACAGCCTCAGTCTGGCCCTACATGTCTCTTGTGAGACAGCCTCAGTCTGGCCCTACATGTCTCTTGGGAGACAGCCTCAGCCTGGCCCTACATGTCTCTTGTGAGACAGCCTCAGCCTGGCCCTGCATGTCTCTTGTGAGACAGCCTCAGCCTGGCCCTACATGTCTCTTGTGAGACAGCCTCAGCCTGGCCCTACATGTCTCTTGGGCGACAGCCTCAGTCTGGCCCTACATGTCTCTTGTGAGACAGCCTCAGCCTGGCCCTACATGTCTCTTGTGAGACAGCCTCAGTCTGTCCCCACATGTCTCTTGTGAGACAGCCTCAGTCTGGCCCTACATGTCTTTTGTGAGACAGCCTCAGTCTGGCCCTACATATCCCTTGTGAGACAGCCTCAGTCTGGCCCTACATGTCTCTTGTGAGACAGCCTCAGTCTGACCCTACCTGTCTCTTGTGAGACAGCCTCAGCCTGGCCCTACATGTCTCTTGTGAGACAGCTTGAGCCTGGCCCTACATGTCTCTTGGGAGACAGCCTCAGCCTGGCCCTACATGTCTCTTGGGCGACAGCCTCAGCCTGGCCCTACATGTCTCTTGTGAGACAGCCTCAGCCTGGCCCTACATGTCTCTTGTGAGACAGCCTCAGCCTGGCCCTACATGTCTCTTGTGAGACAGCCTCAGCCTAGCCCTACATGTCTCTTGTGAGACAGCCTCAGTCTGGCCCTACATGTCTCTTGTGAGACAGCCTCAGTCTGGCCCTACATGTCTCTTGTGAGACAGCCTCAGCCTGGCCCTACATGTCTCTTGTGAGACAGCCTCAGCCTGGCCCTACATGTCTCCTGTGAGACAGCCTCAGTCTGGCCCTACATGTCTCTTGTGAGACAGCCTCAGTCTGGCCCTACATGTCTCTTGGGCGACAGCCTCAGCCTGGCCCTACATGTCTCTTGTGAGACAGCCCCAGCCTAGCCCTACATGTCTCCCGTGAGACAGCCTCAGTCTGGCCCTACATGTCTCTCGTGAGACAGCCTCAGTCTGGCCCTACATGTCTCTCGTGAGACAGCCTCAGTCTGGCCCTACATGTCTCTTGTGAGACAGCCCCAGCCTAGCCCTACATGTCTCCCGTGAGACAGCCTCAGTCTGGCCCTACATGTCTCTCGTGAGACAGCCTCAGTCTGGCCCTACATGTCTCTTGTGAGACAGCCTCAGTCTGGCCCTACATGTCTCTTGTGAGACAGACTCAGCCTGGCCCTACATGTCTCTTGTGAGACAGCCTCAGCCTGGCCCTACATGTTTCTTGTGAGACAGCCTCAGTCTGGCCTTACATGTCTCTTGTGAGACAGCCTCAGTCTGGCCCTACATGTCTCTTGTGAGACAGCCTCAGCCTGGCCCTACATGTCTCTTGTGAGACAGCCTCAGTCTGGCCCTACATGTCTCTTGTGAGACAGCCTCAGCCTGGCCCTACATGTCTCTTGTGAGACAGCCTCAGCCTGGCCCTACATGTCTCTTGTGAGACAGCCTCAGTCTTGCCCTACATGTCTTTTGTGAGACAGCCTCAGCCTGGCCCTACATGTCTCTTGTGAGACAGCCTCAGCCTGGCCCTACATGTCTCTTGTGAGACAGCCTCAGTCTGGCCCTACATGTCTCTTGTGAGACAGTCCCAGCCTGGCCCTACATGTCTCTTGTGAGACAGCCTCAGCCTGGCCCTACATGTCTCGTGTGAGACAGCCTCAGCCTGGCCCTACATGTCTCTTGTGAGACAGTCCCAGCCTGGCCCTACATGTCTCTTGGGAGACAGCCTCAGCCTGGCCCTACATGTCTCGTGTGAGACAGCCTCAGCCGGGCCCTACATGTCTCTTGTGAGACAGCCTCAGTCTGGCCCTACATGTCTCTTGTGAGACAGTCCCAGCCTGGCCCTACATGTCTCTTGGGAGACAGCCTCAGCCTGGCCCTACATGTCTCTTGTGAGACAACCTCAGTCTGGCCCTACATGTCTCTGGTGAGACAGCCTCAGCCTGGCCCTACATGTCTCGTGTGAGACAGCCTCAGCCTGGCCCTACATGTCTCTTGAAGGACAGCCTCGGTCTGGCCCTGCATGTCTCTTGGGAGACAGCCTCAGTCTGGCCCTACATGTCTCTTGGGAGACAGCCTCAGTCTGGCCCTACATGTCTCTTGTGAGACAGCCTCAGCCTGGCCCTGCATGTCTCTTGTGAGACAGCCTCAGTCTGGCCCTACATGTCTTTTGGGAGACAGCCTCAGCCTGGCCCTACATGTCTTTTGTGAGACAGCCTCAGTCTGGCCCTGCATGTCTCTTGTGAGACAGCCTCAGCCTGGCCCTACATGTCTCTTGTGAGACAGCCTCAGCCTGGCCCTACATGTCTCTTGTGAGACAGCCTCAGCCTGGCCCTACATGTCTCTTGGGAGACAGCCTCAGCCTGGCCCTACATGTCTCTTGGGAGACAGCCTCAGCCTGGCCCTACATGTCTCTTGTGAGACAGCCTCAGTCTGGCCCTACATGTCTCTTGTGAGACAGCCTCAGTCTGGCCCTACATGTCTCTTGGGAGACAGCCTCAGCCTGGCCCTATATGTCTCTTGTGAGACAGCCTCAGCCTGGCCCTGCATGTCTCTTGTGAGACAGCCTCAGCCTGGCCCTACATGTCTCTTGTGAGACAGCCTCAGCCTGGCCCTACATGTCTCTTGGGCGACAGCCTCAGTCTGGCCCTACATGTCTCTTGTGAGACAGCCTCAGCCTGGCCCTACATGTCTCTTGTGAGACAGCCTCAGTCTGTCCCCACATGTCTCTTGTGAGACAGCCTCAGTCTGGCCCTACATGTCTTTTGTGAGACAGCCTCAGTCTGGCCCTACATATCCCTTGTGAGACAGCCTCAGTCTGGCCCTACATGTCTCTTGTGAGACAGCCTCAGCCTGGCCCTACATGTCTCTTGTGAGACAGCCTCAGTCTGGCCCTACATGTCTCTTGTGAGACAGCCTCAGTCTGACCCTACCTGTCTCTTGTGAGACAGCCTCAGCCTGGCCCTACATGTCTCTTGTGAGACAGCTTGAGCCTGGCCCTACATGTCTCTTGGGAGACAGCCTCAGCCTGGCCCTACATGTCTCTTGGGCGACAGCCTCAGCCTGGCCCTACATGTCTCTTGTGAGACAGCCTCAGCCTGGCCCTACATGTCTCTTGTGAGACAGCCTCAGCCTGGCCCTACATGTCTCTTGTGAGACAGCCTCAGCCTAGCCCTACATGTCTCTTGTGAGACAGCCTCAGTCTGGCCCTACATGTCTCTTGTGAGACAGCCTCAGTCTGGCCCTACATGTCTCTTGTGAGACAGCCTCAGCCTGGCCCTACATGTCTCTTGTGAGACAGCCTCAGTCTGGCCCTACATGTCTCGTGTGAGACAGCCTCAGCCTGGCCCTACATATCTCTTGTGAGACAGCCTCAGTCTGGCCCTACATGTCTCTTGGGCGACAGCCTCAGCCTGGCCCTACATGTCTCTTGTGAGACAGCCCCAGCCTAGCCCTACATGTCTCCCGTGAGACAGCCTCAGTCTGGCCCTACATGTCTCTCGTGAGACAGCCTCAGTCTGGCCCTACATGTCTCTCGTGAGACAGCCTCAGTCTGGCCCTACATGTCTCTTGTGAGACAGCCCCAGCCTAGCCCTACATGTCTCCCGTGAGACAGCCTCAGTCTGGCCCTACATGTCTCTCGTGAGACAGCCTCAGTCTGGCCCTACATGTCTCTTGTGAGACAGCCTCAGTCTGGCCCTACATGTCTCTTGTGAGACAGACTCAGCCTGGCCCTACATGTCTCTTGTGAGACAGCCTCAGCCTGGCCCTACATGTTTCTTGTGAGACAGCCTCAGTCTGGCCTTACATGTCTCTTGTGAGACAGCCTCAGTCTGGCCCTACATGTCTCTTGTGAGACAGCCTCAGCCTGGCCCTACATGTCTCTTGTGAGACAGCCTCAGTCTGGCCCTACATGTCTCTTGTGAGACAGCCTCAGCCTGGCCCTACATGTCTCTTGTGAGACAGCCTCAGCCTGGCCCTACATGTCTCTTGTGAGACAGCCTCAGTCTGGCCCTACATGGCTCTTGTGAGACAGCCTCAGCCTGGCCCTACATGTCTCTTGTGAGACAGCCTCAGCCTGGCCCTACATGTCTCTTGTGAGACAGCCTCAGTCTGGCCCTACATGTCTCTTGTGAGACAGTCCCAGCCTGGCCCTACATGTCTCTTGTGAGACAGCCTCAGCCTGGCCCTACATGTCTCGTGTGAGACAGCCTCAGCCTGGCCCTACATGTCTCTTGTGAGACAGTCCCAGCCTGGCCCTACATGTCTCTTGGGAGACAGCCTCAGCCTGGCCCTACATGTCTCTTGTGAGACAGTCTCAGTCTGGTCCTACATGTCTCTTGTGAGACAGCCTCAGTCTGGCCCTACATGTCTCTTGTGAGACAGCCTCAGTCTGGCCCTACATGTCTCTTGTGAGACAGCCTCAGTCTGGCCCTACATGTCTCTTGTGAGACAGTCCCAGCCTGGCCCTACATGTCTCTTGTGAGACAGCCTCAGCCTGGCCCTACATGTCTCGTGTGAGACAGCCTCAGCCTGGCCCTACATGTCTCTTGTGAGACAGCCTCAGTCTGGTCCTACATGTCTCTTGTGAGACAGTCCCAGCCTGGCCCTACATGTCTCTTGGGAGACAGCCTCAGCCTGGCCCTACATGTCTCTTGTGAGACAGCCTCAGTCTGGCCCTACATGTCTCTTGTGAGACAGTCCCAGCCTGGCCCTACATGTCTCTTGGGAGACAGCCTCAGTCTGGCCCTACATGTCTCTTGTGAGACAGCCTCAGTCTGGCCCTACATGTCTCTTGTGAGACAGCCTCAGCCTGGCCCTACATGTCTCTTGTGAGACAGCCTCAGTCTGGCCCTACATGTCTCTTGTGAGACAGCCTCAGTCTGGCCCTACATGTCTCTTGTGAGACAGCCTCAGCCTGGCCCTACATGTCTCTTGTGAGACAGCCTCAGCCTGGCCCTACATGTCTCTTGTGAGACAGCCTCAGTCTGGCCCTACATGTCTCGTGTGAGACAGCCTCAGCCTGGCCCTACATGTCTCTTGTGAGACCGCCTCAGTCTGGCCCTACATGTCTCTTGTGAGACAGCCTCAGTCTGGCCCTACATGTCTCGTGTGAGACAGCCTCAGCCTGGCCCTACATATCTCTTGTGAGACAGCCTCAGTCTGGCCCTACATGTCTCTTGTGAGACAGCCTCAGTCTGGCCCTACATGTCTCTTGTGAGACAGCCTCAGCCTGGCCCTACATGTCTCTTGTGAGACAGCCTCAGTCTGGCCCTACATGTCTCTTGTGAGACAGCCTCAGTCTGGCCCTACATGTCTCTTGTGAGACAGCCTCAGCCTGGCCCTACATGTCTCTTGTGAGACAGCCTCAGCCTGGCCCTACATGTCTCTTGTGAGACAGCCTCAGTCTGGCCCTACATGTCTCGTGTGAGACAGCCTCAGCCTGGCCCTACATGTCTCTTGTGAGACCGCCTCAGTCTGGCCCTACATGTCTCTTGTGAGACAGCCTCAGTCTGGCCCTACATGTCTCGTGTGAGACAGCCTCAGCCTGGCCCTACATGTCTCTTGAAGGACAGCCTCGGTCTGGCCCTGCATGTCTCTTGGGAGACAGCCTCAGTCTGGCCCTACATGTCTCTTGGGAGACAGCCTCAGTCTGGCCCTACATGTCTCTTGTGAGACAGCCTCAGCCTGGCCCTGCATGTCTCTTGTGAGACAGCCTCAGTCTGGCCCTACATGTCTTTTGGGAGACAGCCTCAGCCTGGCCCTACATGTCTTTTGTGAGACAGCCTCAGTCTGGCCCTGCATGTCTCTTGTGAGACAGCCTCAGCCTGGCCCTACATGTCTCTTGTGAGACAGCCTCAGCCTGGCCCTACATGTCTCTTGTGAGACAGCCTCAGCCTGGCCCTACATGTCTCTTGGGAGACAGCCTCAGCCTGGCCCTACATGTCTCTTGGGAGACAGCCTCAGCCTGGCCCTACATGTCTCTTGTGAGACAGCCTCAGTCTGGCCCTACATGTCTCTTGTGAGACAGCCTCAGTCTGGCCCTACATGTCTCTTGGGAGACAGCCTCAGCCTGGCCCTATATGTCTCTTGTGAGACAGCCTCAGCCTGGCCCTGCATGTCTCTTGTGAGACAGCCTCAGCCTGGCCCTACATGTCTCTTGTGAGACAGCCTCAGCCTGGCCCTACATGTCTCTTGGGCGACAGCCTCAGTCTGGCCCTACATGTCTCTTGTGAGACAGCCTCAGCCTGGCCCTACATGTCTCTTGTGAGACAGCCTCAGTCTGTCCCCACATGTCTCTTGTGAGACAGCCTCAGTCTGGCCCTACATGTCTTTTGTGAGACAGCCTCAGTCTGGCCCTACATATCCCTTGTGAGACAGCCTCAGTCTGGCCCTACATGTCTCTTGTGAGACAGCCTCAGCCTGGCCCTACATGTCTCTTGTGAGACAGCCTCAGTCTGGCCCTACATGTCTCTTGTGAGACAGCCTCAGTCTGACCCTACCTGTCTCTTGTGAGACAGCCTCAGCCTGGCCCTACATGTCTCTTGTGAGACAGCTTGAGCCTGGCCCTACATGTCTCTTGGGAGACAGCCTCAGCCTGGCCCTACATGTCTCTTGGGCGACAGCCTCAGCCTGGCCCTACATGTCTCTTGTGAGACAGCCTCAGCCTGGCCCTACATGTCTCTTGTGAGACAGCCTCAGCCTGGCCCTACATGTCTCTTGTGAGACAGCCTCAGCCTAGCCCTACATGTCTCTTGTGAGACAGCCTCAGTCTGGCCCTACATGTCTCTTGTGAGACAGCCTCAGTCTGGCCCTACATGTCTCTTGTGAGACAGCCTCAGCCTGGCCCTACATGTCTCTTGTGAGACAGCCTCAGTCTGGCCCTACATGTCTCGTGTGAGACAGCCTCAGCCTGGCCCTACATATCTCTTGTGAGACAGCCTCAGTCTGGCCCTACATGTCTCTTGGGCGACAGCCTCAGCCTGGCCCTACATGTCTCTTGTGAGACAGCCCCAGCCTAGCCCTACATGTCTCCCGTGAGACAGCCTCAGTCTGGCCCTACATGTCTCTCGTGAGACAGCCTCAGTCTGGCCCTACATGTCTCTCGTGAGACAGCCTCAGTCTGGCCCTACATGTCTCTTGTGAGACAGCCCCAGCCTAGCCCTACATGTCTCCCGTGAGACAGCCTCAGTCTGGCCCTACATGTCTCTCGTGAGACAGCCTCAGTCTGGCCCTACATGTCTCTTGTGAGACAGCCTCAGTCTGGCCCTACATGTCTCTTGTGAGACAGACTCAGCCTGGCCCTACATGTCTCTTGTGAGACAGCCTCAGCCTGGCCCTACATGTTTCTTGTGAGACAGCCTCAGTCTGGCCTTACATGTCTCTTGTGAGACAGCCTCAGTCTGGCCCTACATGTCTCTTGTGAGACAGCCTCAGCCTGGCCCTACATGTCTCTTGTGAGACAGCCTCAGTCTGGCCCTACATGTCTCTTGTGAGACAGCCTCAGCCTGGCCCTACATGTCTCTTGTGAGACAGCCTCAGCCTGGCCCTACATGTCTCTTGTGAGACAGCCTCAGTCTGGCCCTACATGGCTCTTGTGAGACAGCCTCAGCCTGGCCCTACATGTCTCTTGTGAGACAGCCTCAGCCTGGCCCTACATGTCTCTTGTGAGACAGCCTCAGTCTGGCCCTACATGTCTCTTGTGAGACAGTCCCAGCCTGGCCCTACATGTCTCTTGTGAGACAGCCTCAGCCTGGCCCTACATGTCTCGTGTGAGACAGCCTCAGCCTGGCCCTACATGTCTCTTGTGAGACAGTCCCAGCCTGGCCCTACATGTCTCTTGGGAGACAGCCTCAGCCTGGCCCTACATGTCTCTTGTGAGACAGTCTCAGTCTGGTCCTACATGTCTCTTGTGAGACAGCCTCAGTCTGGCCCTACATGTCTCTTGTGAGACAGCCTCAGTCTGGCCCTACATGTCTCTTGTGAGACAGCCTCAGTCTGGCCCTACATGTCTCTTGTGAGACAGTCCCAGCCTGGCCCTACATGTCTCTTGTGAGACAGCCTCAGCCTGGCCCTACATGTCTCGTGTGAGACAGCCTCAGCCTGGCCCTACATGTCTCTTGTGAGACAGCCTCAGTCTGGTCCTACATGTCTCTTGTGAGACAGTCCCAGCCTGGCCCTACATGTCTCTTGGGAGACAGCCTCAGCCTGGCCCTACATGTCTCTTGTGAGACAGCCTCAGTCTGGCCCTACATGTCTCTTGTGAGACAGTCCCAGCCTGGCCCTACATGTCTCTTGGGAGACAGCCTCAGTCTGGCCCTACATGTCTCTTGTGAGACAGCCTCAGTCTGGCCCTACATGTCTCTTGTGAGACAGCCTCAGCCTGGCCCTACATGTCTCTTGTGAGACAGCCTCAGTCTGGCCCTACATGTCTCTTGTGAGACAGCCTCAGTCTGGCCCTACATGTCTCTTGTGAGACAGCCTCAGCCTGGCCCTACATGTCTCTTGTGAGACAGCCTCAGCCTGGCCCTACATGTCTCTTGTGAGACAGCCTCAGTCTGGCCCTACATGTCTCGTGTGAGACAGCCTCAGCCTGGCCCTACATGTCTCTTGTGAGACCGCCTCAGTCTGGCCCTACATGTCTCTTGTGAGACAGCCTCAGTCTGGCCCTACATGTCTCGTGTGAGACAGCCTCAGCCTGGCCCTACATATCTCTTGTGAGACAGCCTCAGTCTGGCCCTACATGTCTCTTGTGAGACAGCCTCAGTCTGGCCCTACATGTCTCTTGTGAGACAGCCTCAGCCTGGCCCTACATGTCTCTTGTGAGACAGCCTCAGTCTGGCCCTACATGTCTCTTGTGAGACAGCCTCAGTCTGGCCCTACATGTCTCTTGTGAGACAGCCTCAGCCTGGCCCTACATGTCTCTTGTGAGACAGCCTCAGCCTGGCCCTACATGTCTCTTGTGAGACAGCCTCAGTCTGGCCCTACATGTCTCGTGTGAGACAGCCTCAGCCTGGCCCTACATGTCTCTTGTGAGACCGCCTCAGTCTGGCCCTACATGTCTCTTGTGAGACAGCCTCAGTCTGGCCCTACATGTCTCGTGTGAGACAGCCTCAGCCTGGCCCTACATATCTCTTGTGAGACAGCCTCAGTCTGGCCCTACATGTCTCTTGTGAGACAGCCTCAGTCTGGCCCTACATGTCTCTCTCTAATCGTTAAAGTGCCTTTAGATTTCAGCAAATTCGCAAGGTTTCGTATGATTGCAACACTCTGGGAAAGAATATTTTTCTCGTTCATACCATTGACCCCATGCAGGTTGTTATGGTGATTGCTTTAGAACCTCTTGAGGTGCCCTAGATGACCTTTGATCTTTCTGATGAACTCGTCTCTACCAAGGTTCTATATAGGGTTCGTTGAACTGCCTTTTTGTTTCACCGTACATCTAAAGAATTTGACCTTCAAATGCCTTCAAATTACGCCTGAGTCTCATGACGTCCAACCCCCGTGACGTCTGAGTACCATGACGTCCCAGCGTCATGACGTCTGAGTATCATGACGGCCAACCCTCGTGACGTCTGAGTGTCATGACGTCCAAGCGCCATGACATCTGCGTGTCATGACGTCCCAGCGTCGTGACGTCTGAGTGTCATGACGTCCAACCCTCGTGACGTCTGATTGTCATGACGTCTGAGCGCCATGACGTCCCATCGCCATGACGTCTGAGCGCCATGACGTTTCATCGCCATGACGTCTGAGCGCCATGACGTCCCGGCGACATGCCGTCCGAGTGTCGTGACGCACGAGGACGTCTGTCTCCGTGAACACAGCTCCTATGGCCCCGCTGGGTAATCTGCCCTTTTATTACTGTTTACCGGTGCCAGGAAGTTTATTACGCAAGTTAGAGACCTATTTGGGGGGACTATCTAACGGTCGAGGGGGAATTGGTCCCCGTTCTACTCCAGTGGCCGCCCGAGCGCAATACACAGCTATATTTAGCCCGGCCAAGTACCGTTTGGACAACGTCCCCCTGCGACTCTTCTCCGGAGCAGGGTTTTGCAGCTGCCATTGCTGTGTCTGTCTGTTGATATCTGTCTATATTCACGGACCAGTTGATGAATGAGAGGACCGATCAAAGGCTTCATGCCTTTTGGAAAGTGCTCTTTGGTGGTGCGGGCAGTCCCGGGGCCACCACCCCGCGGGGGTGACACATGGTGCCATGCAGCTGCTTGCTGTATGGCGTGGAATCGAGGGGGATTCTGGGAAGGTTGTGGAGGGTGGGGCGGGGTTGGGAGGCGGGACTATTGGGTCAATGATCTTTATAGGGGCTGTGAGGGGGGGGGGGGGGTGCCCTGCTACATAAACGGGGACTTTTGCCGCACGGGAAATCAACTTGACCAGGGTTTTTGTGTTTCGTGGGCAGGTAGGTATGCAGGGCAGGAAGGGGCGGTGCGTTGGGTGGGGGGGAGGGGCGCCATCTAGCAGGGCAGAAATGGGCGGTGCGGTGGGGGGAGGGGGAGGGGCGCCATCTAGCAGGGCAGGAAGGGGCGGTGCGGTGGCCGGGGGGGGGGGGGGGTGGCGCCATCTAGCCGGCGGGGTGGATGTCCCTCCATCTGAAACGTGCATCCCCACCATCACCACATTGTACGAAGCCCCTCACCTTCCTCCTAGGCCCGCCGGCCCTCCAGCTAACATGAACAGTTCATCCCATAGCCTTGGCATCCCGCTCTGATGACAAACGCTGCACTGCATCATTGCAGGGTATGTTTCCCGGGCTTTAAAAATCCACCCCGCCTCTCCAACCGCCTGTCGCTGTCGCCAATGCCAGTCCAGGTGGGTCGCACTACCCCCTGGCCCCAGGCTGGGCTTTCGGTCCACTCCAAGGGGGACCCCGGAGGGGGGGGGGACATACTTGGCGGAGGAGATCACAGGCCATGTGTATCCGGCTGTTACGGGAGGCCTCCCTTCCTGCCCAAC
Organism: Arenicola marina; assembly: GCA_964019135.1. Classification (NCBI taxonomy): domain Eukaryota; kingdom Metazoa; phylum Annelida; class Polychaeta; family Arenicolidae; genus Arenicola; species Arenicola marina. The sequence goes on along the minus strand of OZ025252.1, from coordinate 8,775,624 downwards.
GGCGTGTCGCGAAATGATAGCCCCCAGTGCTATGGTGAAAATGGTGACCACGTCAGCCCTTAGAGTTATGAGCGGAATGGATGAGAGGCAACAGAGTTCAATGTAGAGGTAAACAAATTTCCATGTTTCCCATTAACCCTTTGGCCGCCGCCCATTAACCCGTTGTCTGCCGCCCGTTAACCCATTGCCCGCCGCCCATTAACCCGTTGTCTGTCGCCCGTTAACCCGTTGCCCGCCGCCCATTAACCCGTTGTCTGCCGCCCGTTAACCCGTTGTCCGCCGCCCATTAATGAACCCGTTGTCCGCCGCCCATTAATTAACCTCGTTGTTCGCCACCCATTAACCCGTTGTCCGCCGTCGATTAACCCGTTGTTCGTCACTCACTAATTAACCCGCTTTCCGCCGCTCATTAATTAACCTCGTTGTTCGCCACCCATTAACCCGTTGTCCGCCGCCGATTAACCCGTTGTCCGCCACCCATTAATTAACCCGCTTTCCGCCGCCCATTAATTAACCCGTTGTCCGCCGCCCATTAACTCGTTGTCCGCCACCAATTAATTAACACGTTGTCCGCCGCCCATTAATTAACCCTTTGTCCGCCGTCCATGGAAACCTGACGCTTATCTCGTTCCCGGCCCAGCGTGAGGGAGCCTAGGCCCCCGAGTCACACACCTGGTATTTAATGCTCACGATGTCGGCGCACAAAATGTGTCTCCCTGTGCTATGCTATATGATACAGGTTATGTATGGTAACCACTAAATGTGTGTCTTCCTGTGCTATATGATACAGGTTATGTATGGTAACCGCTAAATGTGTGTCTCCCTGTGCTATATGATACAGGTTATGTATGGTAACCGCTAAATGTGTGTCTCCCTGTGCTATATGATACAGGTTATGTATGGTAACCGCTAAATGTGTGTCTTCCTGTGCTATATGATACAGGTTATGTATGGTAACCACTAAATGTGTGTCTTCCTGTGCTATATGATACAGGTTATGTATGGTAACCGCTAAATGTATGTCGCCCTGTGCTATATGACCGCTAAATCCATGGTTGACTGAGGCGCGAAGCCAACAGCCCCCCCCCCCCCCCCTTCCACACACACACGCCCTTCCACCTCTCTCAGACACACGTCGTTTCATCAGATCTGGACACAAAGGAAGGAAGATCCGGACGCTGCAGGGTATTATAACATGGTAACCTGCCCCACTCTGCCCCTCACCCCCACCTACAAAGCCCACCCACCCGCGGCCCCCCCCCCCCGGCCCGCCTCTCCACCCTACCCCACGGACGGGGATGTCTGGCACTTATTTTGGTGCACCTTTCACCGTCATCCTTCGCGGCAGTGACGTCATCCTAGGTGAAAGGTGGGGTCTAGGCGGGGATGGCGGGATGGGGGCTTGTTTCTGTTGACCCTCAAGAGGTGGGGGGGGGGGGGTGGTGCGGCAGGAGATGGATTCAGACAGGATAAGTACCGGCGTCGCTTTGATCGCGTCTTTCTGAAAGTGGGGTGAGTCTGACTGGGACGCAAGTTGGGCAGTAAATGGGGGAGGAGAGGGCCCAACCAGTTTGACTTCACCAGTTTATGTCAATGCCTTCTCTTTAACCGCATCTTTTTGACCGATCTCAAGTTGAACAGTGCTTATTTGCTAATGATATGGATGTTAATTTAACAGTAGAAATTATGTCCACTTATGTAATGTTTTTTTACACGCAATTTACTTGAAACGTTCTCTTGAACAATGTTTTATGTTTAACAACATGCCCTTTCATTCATCACACGCACTATATTGGTTGTCTTTCAGTTAAACTTAAGTGCATCTTTTTGCATGCTCGGAGAAGCCGACTTTAACAGTGTATATTCAGGTTCCCAAGGGGGGGGGGGTGGCAACCCCCGTAACCCTCCCCCTAGATCCGCCCCTGAGTGCCATTTTCTCTAACCCGCAAGCAACATAACGTTACATGTAAAATGACCTCGAAACTCAAATGGAAATGATAGCCTTAGATGATTGACCTTGAGTGAAAATAACAACAGCTGTAACACAAAAAGAGGAGCAAAGTGTATATCAGACCATGACCTTGAGTGAAGAAAGAATGCCGTGGCGGTGTCCCGCTGGAGCGGTGACCCGCTGGAACGGTGACCCGCTGGAGCGGTGTCCCGCTGGAGCGGTGACCCGCTGGAGCGGTGTCCCGCTGGAGCGGTGACCCGCTGGAGCGGTGCGGCGGAACCAGGGTTGTTATGGGGTGGGGGTTGTTATGGGGTGGGTTGTTATGGGGTGGGTTGTTATGGGGTGGGTTGTTGAATTGGCTTCAGTTCCCTGTGTGGCCCGGTTAGTCACGTCTCACGCGCTCTCTATACCGTGTTGGACGGGCAGGTATGGCATGGCCATGGCATGGCGTGCGGGGCGGGGTGTGCGGGGCGGGGCGGGGCGGGGTGTGCGGGGCGGGGCTGGGTAAGGAGATGTGGCTCCCGCCATTGTCCCGGCATGCCCTGCTGCCTCGCCCGACTACCCGGATGGGTTGTTACCCGTGCCACAGACCGATCGTTACCTCCAGGCCCGGTATGGACACTGGCTATTAGTTCATTCTATTATAATGAGCTGCGCCAAATAAAAACATAACCACCCCACCCCCCCACCCCCCCCCCACAAAAAATGGAAGCCGTTCACGTGATTGTGCGTACCGTGGACGTTGTATTGTGCCCCCCTCCACCCCGTCGCTTGCCCGCTGTGGTGTGCCATGGCTAATATGAACATATAGACGGATACCACACATGGCGGTGGAGGGGGGAGGGGGGAGGGCGACGGGAGATGGGGATGGTTACGCGATTGTAGACAGAACACAATCGCAGATGGTAGGGCGTAGGTGTGGAGATGGGTAGGTGGGTGTGGGTGGTTTGTTATTTGATTGGGGGTGGATAGGCAGTGTGATTGGTGAGATTGAAGTTGGTGGGATGGTCGTGAGATTGTGGAAGGGGGTGGGTTGGTGGGCAGGTGGCGAACTTGGGGTAGGGGGTGGGTTGGTGGGGAGATTGGGGAATGGGGTGGGAGGATGGGGAGATTGGGGTAGGGGTGGGTTGGTGGGGGGATTGGGGATATTGGGGTAGGGGGTGGGTTTCTGGGAGGGTGGGTAGATTGGGGTAGGGGTGGGTTGGTGGGGAGATTGGCGAATGGGGTGGAAGGGTGGGTGGACTGGGGTAGGGGTGGGTTGGTGGGGAGATTGGGGTTAGGGGTTGGTTGGTGGGAGGGTCGGGAGATTGGGGAAAGGGAGTGGGAGGGTGCAGATATTGGTGATTTTGGGGTAAGAAGTGGGTTGGTGGGAGGGTGGGGAAGTAGAGTTTTGGGGTGGGAGGGTGGACAGGGGAGATAGGGGTAGGGTGGGTCGGTGGGGAGATAGGGGTAGGGTGGGTTGGTGGGGAGATAGGGGTAGGGTGGGGTGGTGGGGAGATAGGGATAGGGTGGGTTGGTGGCGAGATCGTGGTAGTGGTGAGTTGGTGGGGAGAAAGGGGTAGGGTGGGTTGGTGGGGAGATAGGGGTAGGGTGGGTTGGTGGGGAGATAGGGGTAGGGTGGGTTGGTGGGGAGATAGGGGTAGGGTGGGGTGGTGGGGAGATAGGGGTAGGGTGGGTTGGTGGGGAAATAGGGGTAGGGTGGGAGGGTGGAGAGATAGGGGTAGGGTGGGTTGGTGGGGAGATAGGGGTAGGGTAGGGTGGTGGGGAGATAGGGGTTGGGTGGGTTGGTGGGGAGAAAGGGGTAGGGTGGGTTGGTGGGGAGATAGGGGTAGGGTGGGTTGGTGAGGAGATAGGGGTAGGGTGGGTTGGTGGGGAGATAGGGGTAGGGTGGGATGGTGGGGAGATAGGGGTAGGGTGGGATGGTGGGGAGATAGGGGTAGGGTGGGATGGTGGGGAGATAGGGGTAGGGTGGGAAGGTGGGGAGATAGGGGTAGAGTGGGATGGTGGGGAGATAGGGGTAGAGTGGGTTGGTGGGGAGATAGAGGTAGAATGGGAAGGTGGGGAGATAGGGGTAGGGTGGGTCGGTGGGGAGATAGGGGTAGGGTGGGTTGGTGGGGAGATAGGGGTAGGGTGGGGTGGTGGGGAGATAGGGGTAGGGTGGGATGGTGGGGAGATAGGGGTAGAGTGGTTTGGTGGGGAAATAGGGGTAGGTGGGAGGGTGGAGAGATAGGGGTAGTGTGGGTTGGTGGGGAGATAGGGGTAGGGTGGGTTGGTGGGGAGACAGGAGTAGGGTAGGATGATGGGGAGATAGGGGTAGGGTGGGATGGTGGGGAGATAGGGGTAGAGTGGTTTGGTGGGGAAATAGGGGTAGGTGGGAGGGTGGAGAGATAGGGGTAGTGTGGGTTGGTGGGGAGATAGGGGTAGGGTGGGTTGGTGGGGAGACAGGAGTAGGGTAGGATGATGGGGAGATAGGGGTAGGGTGGGATGGTGGGGAGATAGGGGTAGAGTGGTTTGGTGGGGAAATAGGGGTAGGTGGGAGGGTGGAGAGATAGGGGTAGTGTGGGTTGGTGGGGAGATAGGGGTAGGGTGGGTTGGTGGGGAGACAGGAGTAGGGTAGGATGATGAGGAGATAGGGGTAGGGTGGGATGGTGGGGAGATAGGGGTAGGGTAGGGTGGTGGAGAGATAGGGGTTGGGTGGGTTGGTGGGGAGAAAGGGGTAGGGTGGGTTGGTGGGGAGATAGGGGTAGGGTGGGTTGGTGAGGAGATAGGGGTAGGGTGGGTTGGTGGGGAGATAGGGGTAGGGTGGGATGGTGGGGAGATAGGGGTAGGGTAGGATGGTGGGGAGATAGGGGTAGGGTGGGTTGGTGGCGAGATAGGGTGGGATGGTGGGGAGATAGGGGTAGGGTGGGAAGGTGGGGAGATAGGGGTAGAGTGGGATGATGGGGAGATAGGGGTAGGGTGGGTTGGTGGGGAAATAGGGGTAGGGTGGGAGGGTGGAGAGATAAAGGTAGGGTGGGTCGGTGGGGAGATAGGGGTAGGGTGGGTTGGTGGGGAAATAGGGGTAGGGTGGGAGGGTGGAGAGATAGGGATAGGGTGGGTTGGTGGCGAGATAGGGTGGGTTGGTGGGGAGATAGGGGTAGGGTGGGATGGTGCGGAAATAGGTGTAGGGTGGGAAGATAGGGGTAGGGTGGGTTGGTGGGGAGATAGGGGTAGGGCGGGTTGGTGGGGAGTTAGGGGTAGGGTGGGTTGGTGGGGAGATAGGGGTAGGGCGGGTTGGTGGGGAAATAGGGGTAGGGTGGGTTGGTGGGGAGATAGGGGTAGGGTGGGTTGGTGGGGAGATAGGGGTAGGGTGGGTTGGTGGGGAGATAGGGGTAGGGTGGGAAGATAGGGGTAGGGTGGGTTGGTGGGGAGATAGGTGTAGGGTGGGTTGGTGGGAGATAGGGGTAGGGGGGGAAGATAGGGGTAGGGTGGGTTGGTGGGGAGATAGGGGTAGGGCGGGTTGGTGGGGAGTTAGGGGTAGGGTGGGTTGGTGGGAAATAGGGGTAGGGTGGGAGGGTGGAGAGATAGGTGTAGGGTGGGTTGGTGGGGAGATAGGGGTAGGGTGGGAAGATAGGGGTAGGGTGGGTTGGTGGGGAGATAGGGGTAGGGCGGGTTGGTGGGGAGTTAGGGGTAGGGTGGGTTGGTGGGGAAATAGGGGTAGGGTGGAGGGTGGAGAGATAGGTGTAGGGTGGGTTGGTGGGGAGATAGGGGTAGGGTGGGATGGTGGGGAGATAGGGGTAGGGTGGGAAGATAGGGGTAGGGTGGGTTGGTGGGGAGATAGGGTAGGGCGGGTTGGTGGGGAGTTAGGGCTAGGGTGGGTTGGTGGGGAAATAGGGGTAGGGTGGGAGGGTGGAGAGATAGGTGTAGGGTGGGTTGGTGGGGAGATAGGTGTAGGGTGGGTTGGTGGGAGTAGGGGTAGGGTGGAAGGTGGGGAGATAGGGATAGAGTGGGATGGTGGGGAGATAGGGGTAGGGTGGGTTGGTGGGGAGATAGAGGTAGAATGGGAAGGTGGGGAGATAGGGGTAGGGTGGGTTGGTGGGGAGATAGGGGTAGGGTGGGTTGGTGGGGAGATAGGGTAGGGTGGGTTGGTGGGGAGATAGGAGTTGGATGGGAAGGTGGGGAGATAGGGGTAGGGTGGGAGGGTGGGGAGATAGGGGTAGGGCGGGTTGGTGGGGAGTTAGGGGTAGGGTGGGTTGGTGGGGAAATAGGGGTAGGTTGAGAGGGTGGAGAGATAGGGGTAGGGTGGGTTGGTGGGGAGATAGGGATAGGGTGGGTTGGTGGCGAGATAGGGTGGGTTGGTGGGGAGATAGGGGTAGGGTGGGTTGGTGGCGAGATAGGGTGGGTTGGTGGGGAGATAGGGGTAGGGTGGGAGGGTGGGGAGATAGGGGTAGGGCGGGTTGGTGGGGAGTTAGGGGTAGGGTGGGTTGGTGGGAAATAGGGGTAGGTTGAGAGGGTGGAGAGATAGGGGTAGGGTGGGTTGGTGGGGAGATAGGGATAGAGTGGGTTGGTGGCGAGATAGGGTGGGTTGGTGGGGAGATAGGGATAGGGTGGGTTGTGGCGAGATAGGGTGGGTTGGTGGGGAGATAGGGGTAGGGTTGGATAATGGGGAGATAGGGGTATGGGTATGGAGTGGGTATGGCGTGGCTCAGGGCTATGGCGGCCGCTGGGACCTTCATTGACTCCCAGAGCCCTGCTGCGCGGGTATACAACGAGGCCGGGGCGAGCACCCGCTAGGGCGGTGGGCGGGGGGTGGGGGGGGGCGTAACGGAGGGGGGGGGGAGTAGGGTAAGAGAGTAAAGGGACAAGGGGTGCACCTATATCCGTGTCCATTGTGTCCCCTCACCACTCTCCTCCCCCTACCATTGCCCCCTCCCCCCTCCCCCGGTCTCCCCGCCCTTCCCTCCTAGCCCCTCCCCTACCAATGCCCGGCCTCATTCATGTGAACGAAGGGAAGAGGGGGGGGGGGGCACAGGGGAGTAGGCTAGGAGGGTAAGGGGTGCACGTATGTCCGCCGATCTCCTCTGCTAAGCGATATCCCTCCCTCCTACACCTACCCCTGCCCACACTCCCCCCCCCCCCGGCCCCATGTTAGAAGTCCCTGTCGCGTGCCGCCTGTCTATGACGTGCACAGACAAGGCGATGCAATATTGATGACAGGGTCGGTAATTCCCCGGCCAAAACAATAATATTAATGGGCCATGTGATCCCCTTCGGGATTTCAGGCAGGAATCCGTCACTGGCACGGGTGGGGGGAGGGCCTACAGTGGTGGGGAGGACAGGGAATATACATGGGGTGCTACAGGGGGTGGGGTGCTGTAGGGGTGGGGGTGGAGGCAATACGTGGGCTGTTGTAGGAGGGGGTGATGGCAATACGTGGGTGCTGTAGGGGTGGGGGTGGAGGAAATACATGGGGTGGGGGTGGCGGCAATACGTGGGGTCTTGTAGGGGTGGGGTGGGGGTGGAGGAAATACATGGGGTGGGGGTGGAGGCAATACGTGTGGTGTTGTAGGGGTGGTTGTGGGGTGGGGGTGGACGCAATACGTGGGGTGTTTTAAGAGTTGGGGTGGAGGCAATACGTGGGGTTTTGTAGGGGTGGGGGTGGAGGCAATACCTGGGGTTCTGTAGGGATGGGGGTGGAGGCAATACGTGGGGTTCTGTTGGGGTGGGGGTGGAGGCAATGCGTGGGGTGTTGTGGGGTGGGGTGGAGGCAATACGTGGGGTTTTGTAGGGGTGGGGGTGGAGGCAATACCTGGGGTTTTGTAGGGATGGGGGTGGAGGAAATACGTGGGGTGTTGTAGGGGTGGGGGTGGAGGCAATACTTAGGGAGTTGTAGGAGTGGGGGTGGAGGCAATACGTGGGGTGTTTTAGGGGTGGTGTGAAGGCAATACGTGGGGTGTTTTAAGGGTGGGGTTGGAGGCAATACGTGGGGTGCTGTGGGGTGGGGGTGGAGGCAATACGTGGGGTGCTGTGGGGGTGGGGGCGGAGGCAATACGTGGGGTGCTATAGGGGTGGGGGTGGAGGCAATACGTGGGGTGTTGTAGGGGTGGGGGTGGAGGGCAATATGTGGGGTTCTGTTGGGGTGGGGGTGGAGGCAATATGTGGGTTTTGTAGGGGTGGGGGTGGAGACAATACGTTGGGTGTTGTAGGGGTGGGGGTGGAGGAAATACGTTTGGTGTTGTAGGGGTGGGGGTGGAGGCAAGACGTGGGGTGCTGTAGGAGTGGGGGTGGAGGCAATACGTGGGGTGTTTTAAGAGTGGGGTGCAGAAAATACGTTGGGTGTTGTAGGGGTGGGGTGGAGGCAAGACGTGGGGTGCTGTAGGGGTGGGGGTGGAGGCAATACGTGGGGTGTTTTACGGGTGGGGTGCAGAAAATACGTTGGGTGTTGTAGGGGTGGAGGCAATACGTGGGGTGTGTTACGGGTGGGGTGCAGAAAATACGTTGGGTGTTGTAGGGGTGGAGGCAATACGTGGGGTGTTGTAGGGGTGGCGGTGGAGGAAATACATGGGGTGGGGGTGGAGGCAATACGTGGGGTCTTGTAGGGGTGGGGTGGGGGTGGAGGCAATACGTGTGGTGTTGTAGGGGTGGTTGTGGGTTGGGGTGGTGGCAATACGTGGGGTTTTGTAGGGGTGGGGGTGGAGGCAATACGTGGGGTGTTTTAAGGGTTGGGGGTGGAGGCAATAGGTGGGTTCTGTTGGGGTGGGGGTGGAGGCAATATGTGGGGTGCTGTGGGGGTGGGGGTGGAGGCAATACCTGGGGTTCTGTTGGAGTGGGGGTGCAGGAAATACGTGGGGTGTTTTAAGGGTTGGGGGTGGAGGCAATAGGTGGGGTTCTGTTGGGGTGGGGGTGGAGGCAATACGTGGGGTGTTGTAGGGGTGGAGGTGGAGGCAATACGTGGGGTTCTGTTGGGGTGGGGGTGGAGGCAATACGTGGAGTGCTGTGGGGGTGGGGGTGGAGGCAATACGTGGGGTGCTATAGGGGAGGGGGTGGAGGCAATACGTGGGGTGCTGTGGGGGTGGGGGTGGAGGCAATACCTGGGTTCTGTTGGAGTGGGGGTGCAGGAAATACGTGGGGTGTTTTAAGGGTTGGGGGTGGAGGCAATAGGTGGGGTTCTGTTGGGTGGGGGTGGAGGCAATACGTGGGGTGTTGTAGGGGTGGAGGTGGAGGCAATACGTGGGGTTCTGTTGGGGTGGGGGTGGAGGCAAGAGACGTGGAGTGCTGTGGGGGTGGGGGTGGAGGCAATACGTGGGGTGCTATAGGGGAGGGGGTGGAGGCAATACGTGGGGTGCTGTTGGGGTGGGGGTGGAGGCAATACGTGGGGTTCTGTTGGGGTGGGGGTGGAGGCAATATGTGGGTTTTGTAGGGGTGGGGGTGGAGAAAATACGTTGGGTGTTGTAGGGTTGGGGGTGGAGGCAATACGTGGGGTGTTTTAAGGGTGGGGTGCAGAAATACGTGTGGTGTTGTAGGGGTGGGGGTGGAGGCAATACGTGGGGTGTTTTAAGGGTGGGGTGCAGAAAATACGTTGGGTGTTGTAGGGGTGGGGGTGGAGGAAAGACGTTGGGTGTTGTAGGGGTGGGGGTGGAGGCAAGACGTGGGGCTTGCTGTAGGGGTGGGGGTGGAGGCAATACGTGGGGTGTTTTACGGGTCGGGTGCAGAAAATACGTTGGGTGTTGTAGGGGTGGAGGCAATACGTGGGGTGCTGTGGGGGTGGGGGTGGAGGCAATACGTGGGGTGTTTTAAGGGTTGGGGGTGGAGGCAATACGTGGGGTGTTGTAGGGGTGGGGTGGAGGCAATATGTGAAGTGTTGTAGGGGTGGGGGTGGAGGCAATACGTGGGGTGCTGTAGGGGTGGGGTGGAGGCAATACGTGGGGTGTTGTGGGGGTGGGGTTGGAGGCAATACGTAGGTGTTGTGGGGGTGGGGGTGGAGGCAATACGTGGGGTGTTTTAAGGGTTGGGGGTGGAGGCAATACGTGGGGTGTTGTGGGGGTGGGGTTGGAGGCAATACGTAGGGTGTTGTGGGGTGGGGGTGGAGGCAATACGTGGGGTGTTTTGAGGGTTGGGGGTGGAGGCAATACGTGGGGTATTGTAGGGTTGGGGTGGAGGCAATACGTGGGGTGTTTTAATGGTTGGGGTGGAGGCAATACGTGGGGTGCTGTGGGGGTGGGGGTGGAGGCAATACGTGGGGTGTTGTAGGGGTGGGGTGGAGGCAATACGTGGGGCGCTGTGGGGGTGGGGGTGGAGGCAATACGTGGGGTGTTGTAGGGTTGGGGGTGGAGGCAATACGTGGGGTGCTGTGGGGGTGGGGGTGGAGGCAATACGTGGGGTGCTGTGGGGGTGGGGGTGGAGGCAATACGTGCGGTGTTGTAGGGGTGGGGGTGGAGGCAATACGTGGGGTGTTTTAATGGTGGGGTGCAGAAATACGTTGGGTGTTGTAGGGGTGGGGGTAGAGGCAATACGTGGGGTGCTGTGGGGGTGGGGGTGGAGGCAATACGTGGGGTGTTTTAAGGGTTGGGGGTGGAGGCAATACGTGGGGTGTTGTAGGGTGGGGGTGGAGGCAATACGTGAAGTGTTGTAGGGGTGGGGGTGGAGGCAATACGTGGGGTGCTGTAGGGGTGGGGGTGGAGGCAATACGTGGGGTGTTGTGGGGGTGGGGTTGGAGGCAATACGTAGGGTGTTGTGGGGGTGGAGGGGTGGAGGCAATACGTGGGGTGTTTTAAGGGTTGGGGGTGGAGGCAATACGTGGGGTGTTGTGGGGGTGGGGTTGGAGGCAATACGTAGGGTGTTGTGGGGTGGGGGTGGAGGCAATACGTAGGGTGTTTTAAGGGTTGGGGGTGGAGGCAATACGTGGGGTATTGTAGGGTTGGGGTGGAGGCAATACGTGGGGTGTTTTAAGGGTTGGGGGTGGAGGCAATACGTGGGGTGCTGTGGGGGTGAGGGTGGAGGCAATACGTGGGGTGTTGTAGGGGTGGGGGTGGAGGCAATACGTGGGGTGCTGTGGGGGTGGGGGTGGAGGCAATACGTGTGGTGTTGTAGGGTTGGGGGTGGAGGCAATACGTGGGGTGCTGTGGGGGTGGGGGTGGAGGCAATACGTGGGGTGCTGTGGGGGTAGGGGTGGAGGCAATGCGTGGGGTGTTGTAGGGGTGGGGGTAGAGGCAAGACGTGGGGTGCTGTAGGGGTGGGGGTGGAGGCAAGACGTGGGGGTGCTGTAGGGGTGGGGTGGAGGCAATGCGTGGGGTGTTGTAGGGGTGGGGGTAGAGGCAAGACGTGGGGTGCTGTAGGGGTGGGGGTGGAGGCAATACGTGGGGGTGCTGTAGGGGTGGGGTGGAGGCAATACGTCGGGTGCTGTAGGGGTGGGGGTAAAGGCAATACGTTTGGTGTTGTAGGGGTGGGGGTGGAGGCAATACGTGGGGTGCTGTGGGGGTGGGGGTGGAGGCAATACGTGTGGTGTTGTAGGGTTGGGGGTGGAGGCAATACGTGGGGTGCTGTGGGGGTGGGGGTGGAGGCAATACGTGGGGTGCTGTGGGGGTAGGGGTGGAGGCAATACGTGGGGTGTTGTAGGGGTGGGGGTGGAGGCAATACGTGGGGGTGCTGTGGGGGTGGGGGTGGAGGCAATACGTGTGGTGTTGTAGGGTTGGGGGTGGAGGCAATACGTGGGGTGCTGTGGGGGTGGGGGTGGAGGCAATACGTGGGGTGCTGTGGGGGTAGGGGTGGAGGCAATGCGTGGGGTGTTGTAGGGGTGGGGGTAGAGGCAAGACGTGGGGTGCTGTAGGGGTGGGGGTGGAGGCAAGACGTGGGGGTGCTGTAGGGGTGGGGTGGAGGCAATGCGTGGGGTGTTGTAGGGGTGGGGGTAGAGGCAAGACGTGGGGTGCTGTAGGGGTGGGGGTGGAGGCAATACGTGGGGGTGCTGTAGGGGTGGGGTGGAGGCAATACGTGGGGTGCTGTAGGGGTGGGGGTAAAGGCAATACGTTTGGTGTTGTAGGGGTGGGGTGGAGGCAATACGTGGGGTTCTGTTGGGGTGGGGGTGGAGGCAATACGTGGGGTGTTTTAAGGGTGGGGTGCAAAAAATACGTTGGGTGTTGTAGGGGTGGGGGTAGAGGCAAGACGTGGGGTGCTGTGGGGGTGGGGGGGGAGGCAATACCTGGGGTATATTAAGGGTGGGGTGCAGAAAATACGTTGGGTGTTGTAGGGGTGGGGGTGAAGGCAATACGTGGGGGTGCTGTAGGGGTGGGGTGGAGGCAATACGTGGGGTGCTGTGGGGGTGGGGGTGGAGGCAATACGTGGGGTGTTGTAGGGGTGGGGTTGGAGGCAATAATTGGAATACTAAAGGGAAACGACGGGGAGGGGGGGGGGGGGCGTTACATGATGCATTATACTCTACGGATTCGGCAGGATACCTTCCCCTTCGGTATTTACCCCCCCATCCCCTCCCCACCCTCTACCCCGATCGCTCTCCACACCTACGATACCAGTTGTCTTCCTTCCTTCGTTCTCCCCCAGCCCCCCCCCCCCTCCCCCACCCCTGCCACAACCCCCTCCCTCATCCCCCCTCCGACTTCCTTGTTCGACCCGATCGAGTTGCTGATTGGCTGAGAGATAATGCTACGGGTGGCGGAAGGCAGTCCGGTCAGTGTGGGGAAAGGAACCAGCCTGCTCGATACCCTTGCTTCCTTGCCGTGGATTGACGACCAATCGGGACCCTCTGCTGGGCTTGGCCCGCACTCTTCGTCCCTTAAACTACAGCGCTGGCGATAGGTGCGACTCCTACTCCGGTCAACACTCACCGCTCCCACTTTGTCTGCTGGCGAAGGGGACAGTTGCCGTGCCATCTTCAGTTCCCGGCTTCAGTCTATGGAGCGCCGATGACTAATATATTTCATGCTGTCGGCGACCAGTTACCGGGACGGGTGTCCCCACCACTGTGGGAGACCGGCTGACGGGGAGGCGGGGTGGCCAGCACCGGCAGGACGTTACGGATGCCAGTCATCGGGTCAATTTTGGACTGTGTTTACCACTCTCCACAACACCGCTGACCGGCAGGTGGAGTGACTGGGGTCATCCGTTGACCTTGTGAACTTGCAGCGCCCCCTGGCGCCTTGCTTGCACCTATTGGAGTACAAAGTCATTCAGAGGTGTTACTGCAAGAAGGAAGGGTTTAATCTGTGTCCCACGACATCCGCTAAAAGTCTTGTGGATAACCCATGCAACCTTCGCCATCCAGCCATCCAGCCAGCCACCCATCCAGCCTTCGCCATCCAGCCATCCAGCCAGCCACCCATCCAGCCTTCGCCATCCAGCCATCCAGCCATCCATCCAGCCAGCCACCCAGCCATCCAGCCAGCCATCCAGCCAGCCATCCAGCCAGCCACCCAGCCAGCCATCCAGCCATCCAGCCATCCAGCCATCCAGCCAGCCAGCCACCCAGCCACCCAGCCACCCAGCCATCCAGCCATCCAGCCACCCAGCCATCCAGCCATCCAGCCAGCCAGCCAGCCATTCACCTAATACAGAGGCGGGATTTGAAGCTGAGGCTGGCAGATAACAATTAAACATCGCCCCTGGCAAGGGGTGTATGGCGGGTAGCGGGTGTGGCGGACAGGGGGGTGCCACTGGCAGGGTGTGTGGTTGACCGCGGGGGGGGGGGGGGTGCGGCTGGCCGGCCAGGTGCCTAGGGTGCTGTAGGCCGCGGCCGTTAACGGGCCGCAGGGTGGGCGGTCGTCCAGCCTCGGGGATCGGGGCCAGGAGAGTGAGGGGCAGCCTCCCCCAGCAGGGGCGGAGGAGGGAGAGAACGCCCCCACCCCCATCCGGGCTCACAAGTGCGTGGCCGCCCCCAGGGGTGGCATCCATAGCTGCCCGGGGCTGGTCGCCCGAGGGTCTTGCGCCCTGGGGTCAAGTGGCAAGGATCACCTAACTACTCGCCCCCTCCCCGTCCCTACCGCCCCTCTGTTGTAGTACCCCTGTGTACCTGACCTGCCGTGATGATACACCACCTATTCCTTGTACCCAGCCCACAGTGTTAAACCATCACCGCGCCTCGTGGCGCGCACCCCGCCACAAACAGCCAGCCCACCCCCACCCCGTTCTCCTCCCCACCCCATTCCCCTTACAGACCCTCCCCTTTCCCCCCCCCCCTTGCCCTCCCTCCCCTCCATTCCCTTTCCTGCACCAAGGTTTTCACTTCTGGACTCGGGACATATCGCGGTCCAGGAGGTTGGCTGCCGACCCCCGGACGGCCCACACGCCTGGTCTCCCATCGCCGCTGCTGGTCGTACTGGGGCAGCTGCGGCCATACACGACTGTTCAGCTGCGGATACAATTGACTATAGCACTGCGATCACAAGCCACCATTTGTACTGCGGACCTACGCCTGTTATCAGCTACGGCCATAATCATACGCTCCGTAAGAGGCGCGTACTCTGAGCCGTACTCTGCGCCGTCATCTACGCCGTCATCTGCGCCGTACTCTTCGGCTGTACTCTACGCTGTACTCTGCGCCGTACGCTGCGCCTTACTCTGCGGCTGTAAGTGGCGGCCGTGACTAGTCAGTTAGTCCAGTTGTCCGCCCTAGTCCTGCTGGTGGCCGTGACTGGTTGGTCCAGGTGTCCGCCCCAGTCCTGCTGGTGGCCGTGACTGGTTGGTCCAGGTGTCCGCCCCAGTCCTGCTGGTGGCCGTGACTGGTTAGTCCAGTTGTCCGCCCCAGTCCTGCTGGCTGCCGTAACTGGTTGGCCCAGGTGTCCGCCCCCAGTCCCACTGGCGGACGTCCTCGGATCACTCCAGAAGGCTGACAGGTGGCGTGCTCCGGGTCATGGCCCAGCATGGCTCTCTGCTGTAGCTGGCCCCGCTGCCTAGGTCTCAGGTAGGTCTCACCTCCTGCCAGTCCACCCGTCCCCGTCCCTGTGTCACCACCAGTGTCTGTCACACCACACCTATACTATCACTATGTTCTACACCTCCTGCCAGTCCACCCGTCCCCGTTCCGGTGCCCCCACCAGTGTCTGTCACACCACACCTATACTATCACTATGTTCTACACCTCCTGCCAGTCCACCCGTCCCCGTCCCTGTACCCCCACCAGTGTCTGTCACACCACACCTAGACTATCACTATGTTTTACACCTCCTGCCAGTCCACCCGTCCCTGTGCCCCCACCAGTGTCTGTCACACCACACCTAGACTATCACTATGTTCTGCACCTCCTGCCAGTCTACCCGTCCATGTGTCACCACCAGTGTCTGTCACACCACACCTATACTATCGCTATGTTCTACACCTCCTGCCAGTCCACCCGTCCCTGTGTCACCACCAGTGTCTGTCACACCACACCTATACTATCACTATGTTCTACACCTCCTGCCAGTCCACCCGTCCCTGTGTCACCACCAGTGTCTGTCTCACCACACCTATACTATCACTATGTTCCACACCTCCTGCCAGTCCACCCGTCCCCGTCCCTGTGTCACCACCAGTGTCTGTCACACCACACCTATACTATCACTATGTTCTACACCTCCTGCCAGTCCACCCGTCTCTGTGTCACCACCAGTGTCTGTCACACCACACCTATACTATCACTATGTTCTACACCTCCTGCCAGTCCACCCGTCCCCGTCCCTGTGCCCCCACCAGTGTCTGTCACACCACACCTATACTATCACTATGTTCTACACCTCCTGCCAGTCCACCCGTCCCTGTGTCACCACCAGTGTCTGTCACACCACACCTATACTACCACTAAGTTCTACACCCCCTGCCAGTCCACCCGTCCCCGTCCCTGTGTCACCACCAGTGTCTGTCACACCACACCTATACTATCACTATGTTCTACACCTCATGCCAGTCCACCCGTCCCCGTCCCTGTGTCACCACCAGTGTCTGTCACACCACACCTATACTATCACTATGTTCTACACCTCCTGCCAGTCCACCCGTCCCCGTCCCTGTGTCACCAATAGTGTCTGTCACACCACACCTATACTATCACTGTGCTCTACACCTCCTGCTAGTCCACCCGTACCCGTCCCTGTGTCACCACCAGTGTCTGTCACACCACACCTATACTATCAATATGTTCTACACCTCCTGCCAGTCCACCCGTCCCCGTCCCTGTGTCACCACCAGTTTCTGTCACACCACACCTATACTATCACTATGTTCTACACCTCCTGCCAGTCCACCCGTCTCTGTGTCACCACCAGTGTCTGTCACACCACACCTATACTATCACTATGTTCTACACCTCCTGCCAGTCCACCCGTCCCTGTGTCACCACCAGTGTCTGTCACACCACACCTATACTATCACTATGTTCTACACCTCCTGCCAGTCCACCCGTCCCCGTCCCTGTGTCACCACCAGTGTCTGTCACACCACACCTATACTATCACTATGTTCTACACCTCCTGCCAGTCCACCCGTCCCCGTCCCTGTGTCACCACCAGTGTCTGTCACACCACACCTATACTATCACTATGTTCTACACCTCCTGCCAGTCCACCCGTCCCCGTCCCTGTGTCACCACCAGTGTCTGTCACACCACACCTATACTATCACTATGTTCTACACCTCCTGCCAGTCCACCCGTCCCCGTCCCTGTGTCACCACCAGTGTCTGTCACACCACACCTATACTATCACTATGTTCTACACCTCCTGCCAGTCCACCCGTCCCCGTCCCTGTGTCACCACCAGTGTCTGTCACACCACACCTATACTATCACTATGTTCTACACCCCCTGCCAGTCCACCCGTCCCCGTCCCTGTGTCACCACCAGTGTCTGTCACACCACACCTATACTATCACTATGTTCTACACCTCCTGCCAGTCCACCCGTCCCCGTCCCTGTGTCACCACCAGTGTCCGTCACACCACACCTATACTATCACTATGTTCTACACCTCCTGCCAGTCCACCCGTCCCCGTCCCTGTGTCACCACCAGTGTCTGTCACACCACACCTATACTATCACTATGTTCTACACCTCCTGCCAGTCCACCCGTCCCCGTCCCTGTGTCACCACCAGTGTCTGTCACACCACACCTATACTATCACTATGTTCTACACCTCCTGCCAGTCCACCCGTCCCTGTGTCACCACCAGTGTCTGTCACACCACACCTATACTATCACTATGTTCTACACCTCCTGCCAGTCCACCCGTCCCCGTCCCTGTGTCACCACCAGTGTCTGTCACACCACACCTATACTATCACTATGTTCCACACCTCCTGCCAGTCCACCCGTCCCTGTGTCACCAATAGTGTCTGTCACACCACACCTATACTATCACTGTGCTCTACACCTCCTGCTAGTCCACCCGTCCCCGTCCATGTGTCACCACCAGTGTCTGTCACACCACACCTATACTATCACTATGTTCCACACCTCCTGCCAGTCCACCCGTCCCTGTGTCACCAATAGTGTCTGTCACACCACACCTATACTATCACTGTGCTCTACACCTCCTGCTAGTCCACCCGTCCCCGTCCATGTGTCACCACCAGTGTCTGTCACACCACACCTATACTATCACTATGTTCTACACCTCCTGCCAGTCCACCCGTCCCCGTCCCTGTGTCACCACCAGTGTCTGTCACACCACACCTATACTATCACTATGTTCTACACCTCCTGCCAGTCCACCCGTCTCTGTGTCACCACCAGTGTCTGTCACACCACACCTATACTATCACTATGTTCTACACCTCCTGCCAGTCCACCCGTCCCTGTGTCACCACCAGTGTCTGTCACACCACGCCTATACTACCACTATGTTCTACACCTCCTGCCAGTCCACCCGTCCCTGTGTCACCACCAGTGTCCGTCACACCACACCTATACTACCACTATGTTCTACACCTCCTGCCAGTCCATCCGTCCCCGTCCCTGTGTCACCACCAGTGTCTGTCACACCACACCTATACTATCACTATGTTCTACACCTCCTGCCAGTCCACCCGTCCCCGTCCCTGTGTCACCACCAGTGTCTGTCACACCACACCTATACTATCACTATGTTCTACACCTCCTGCCAGTCCACCCGTCCCCGTATCTGTGTCACCACCAGTGTCTGTCACACCACACCTATACTATCACTATGTTCCACACCTCCTGCCAGTCCACCCGTCCCTGTGTCACCACCAGTGTCTGTCACACCACACCTATACTATCACTATGTTCTACACCTCCTGCCAGTCCACCCGTCCCTGTGTCACCACCAGTGTCTGTCACACCACACCTATACTATCACTATGTTCTACACCTCCTGCCAGTCCACCCGTCCCCGTCCCTGTGTCACCACCAGTGTCTGTCACACCACACCTATACTATCACTATGTTCTACACCTCCTGCCAGTCCACCCGTCCCCGTCCCTGTGTCACCACTAGTGTCTGTCACACCACACCTATACTATCACTATGTTCTACACCTCCTGCCAGTCCACCCGTCCCCGTCCCTGTGTCACCACCAGTGTCTGTCACACCACACCTATACTATCACTATGTTCTACACCTCCTGCCAGTCCACCCGTCCCCGTCCCTGTGTCACCACCAGTGTCTGTCACACCACACCTATACTATCACTATGTTCTACACCACCTGCCAGTCCACCCGTCTCTGTGTCACCACCAGTGTCTGTCACACCACACCTATACTATCACTATGTTCTACACCTCCTGCCAGTCCACCCGTCCCTGTGTCAGCACCAGTGTCTGTCACACCACACCTATACTATCACTATGTTCTACACCTCCTGCCAGTCCACCCGTCCCCGTCCCTGTGTCACCACCAGTGTCTGTCACACCACACCTATACTATCACTATGTTCTACACCTCCTGCCAGTCCGCCCGTCCCCGTCCCTGTGTCACCACCAGTGTCTGTCACACCACACCTATACTATCACTATGTTCTACACCTCCTGCCAGTCCACCCGTCCCCGTCCCTGTGTCACCAATAGTGTCTGTCACACCACACCTATACTATCACTGTGCTCTACACCTCCTGCTAGTCCACCCGTACCCGTCCCTGTGTCACCACCAGTGTCTGTCACACCACACCTATACTATCAATATGTTCTACACCTCCTGCCAGTCCACCCGTCCCCGTCCCTGTGTCACCACCAGTTTCTGTCACACCACACCTATACTATCACTATGTTCTACACCTCCTGCCAGTCCACCCGTCTCTGTGTCACCACCAGTGTCTGTCACACCACACCTATACTATCACTATGTTCTACACCTCCTGCCAGTCCACCCGTCCCTGTGTCACCACCAGTGTCTGTCACACCACACCTATACTATCACTATGTTCTACACCTCCTGCCAGTCCACCCGTCCCCGTCCCTGTGTCACCACCAGTGTCTGTCACACCACACCTATACTATCACTATGTTCTACACCTCCTGCCAGTCCACCCGTCCCCGTCCCTGTGTCACCACCAGTGTCTGTCACACCACACCTATACTATCACTATGTTCTACACCTCCTGCCAGTCCACCCGTCCCCGTCCCTGTGTCACCACCAGTGTCTGTCACACCACACCTATACTATCACTATGTTCTACACCTCCTGCCAGTCCACCCGTCCCCGTCCCTGTGTCACCACCAGTGTCTGTCACACCACACCTATACTATCACTATGTTCTACACCTCCTGCCAGTCCACCCGTCCCCGTCCCTGTGTCACCACCAGTGTCTGTCACACCACACCTATACTATCACTATGTTCTACACCCCCTGCCAGTCCACCCGTCCCCGTCCCTGTGTCACCACCAGTGTCTGTCACACCACACCTATACTATCACTATGTTCTACACCTCCTGCCAGTCCACCCGTCCCCGTCCCTGTGTCACCACCAGTGTCCGTCACACCACACCTATACTATCACTATGTTCTACACCTCCTGCCAGTCCACCCGTCCCCGTCCCTGTGTCACCACCAGTGTCTGTCACACCACACCTATACTATCACTATGTTCTACACCTCCTGCCAGTCCACCCGTCCCCGTCCCTGTGTCACCACCAGTGTCTGTCACACCACACCTATACTATCACTATGTTCTACACCTCCTGCCAGTCCACCCGTCCCTGTGTCACCACCAGTGTCTGTCACACCACACCTATACTATCACTATGTTCTACACCTCCTGCCAGTCCACCCGTCCCCGTCCCTGTGTCACCACCAGTGTCTGTCACACCACACCTATACTATCACTATGTTCCACACCTCCTGCCAGTCCACCCGTCCCTGTGTCACCAATAGTGTCTGTCACACCACACCTATACTATCACTGTGCTCTACACCTCCTGCTAGTCCACCCGTCCCCGTCCATGTGTCACCACCAGTGTCTGTCACACCACACCTATACTATCACTATGTTCCACACCTCCTGCCAGTCCACCCGTCCCTGTGTCACCAATAGTGTCTGTCACACCACACCTATACTATCACTGTGCTCTACACCTCCTGCTAGTCCACCCGTCCCCGTCCATGTGTCACCACCAGTGTCTGTCACACCACACCTATACTATCACTATGTTCTACACCTCCTGCCAGTCCACCCGTCCCCGTCCCTGTGTCACCACCAGTGTCTGTCACACCACACCTATACTATCACTATGTTCTACACCTCCTGCCAGTCCACCCGTCTCTGTGTCACCACCAGTGTCTGTCACACCACACCTATACTATCACTATGTTCTACACCTCCTGCCAGTCCACCCGTCCCTGTGTCACCACCAGTGTCTGTCACACCACGCCTATACTACCACTATGTTCTACACCTCCTGCCAGTCCACCCGTCCCTGTGTCACCACCAGTGTCCGTCACACCACACCTATACTACCACTATGTTCTACACCTCCTGCCAGTCCATCCGTCCCCGTCCCTGTGTCACCACCAGTGTCTGTCACACCACACCTATACTATCACTATGTTCTACACCTCCTGCCAGTCCACCCGTCCCCGTCCCTGTGTCACCACCAGTGTCTGTCACACCACACCTATACTATCACTATGTTCTACACCTCCTGCCAGTCCACCCGTCCCCGTATCTGTGTCACCACCAGTGTCTGTCACACCACACCTATACTATCACTATGTTCCACACCTCCTGCCAGTCCACCCGTCCCTGTGTCACCACCAGTGTCTGTCACACCACACCTATACTATCACTATGTTCTACACCTCCTGCCAGTCCACCCGTCCCTGTGTCACCACCAGTGTCTGTCACACCACACCTATACTATCACTATGTTCTACACCTCCTGCCAGTCCACCCGTCCCCGTCCCTGTGTCACCACCAGTGTCTGTCACACCACACCTATACTATCACTATGTTCTACACCTCCTGCCAGTCCACCCGTCCCCGTCCCTGTGTCACCACTAGTGTCTGTCACACCACACCTATACTATCACTATGTTCTACACCTCCTGCCAGTCCACCCGTCCCCGTCCCTGTGTCACCACCAGTGTCTGTCACACCACACCTATACTATCACTATGTTCTACACCTCCTGCCAGTCCACCCGTCCCCGTCCCTGTGTCACCACCAGTGTCTGTCACACCACACCTATACTATCACTATGTTCTACACCACCTGCCAGTCCACCCGTCTCTGTGTCACCACCAGTGTCTGTCACACCACACCTATACTATCACTATGTTCTACACCTCCTGCCAGTCCACCCGTCCCTGTGTCAGCACCAGTGTCTGTCACACCACACCTATACTATCACTATGTTCTACACCTCCTGCCAGTCCACCCGTCCCCGTCCCTGTGTCACCACCAGTGTCTGTCACACCACACCTATACTATCACTATGTTCTACACCTCCTGCCAGTCCGCCCGTCCCCGTCCCTGTGTCACCACCAGTGTCTGTCACACCACACCTATACTATCACTATGTTCTACACCTCCTGCCAGTCCACCCGTCCCCGTCCCTGTGTCACCACCAGTGTCTGTCACACCACACCTATACTATCACTATGTTCTACACCACCTGCCAGTCCACCCGTCTCTGTGTCACCACCAGTGTCTGTCACACCACACCTATACTATCACTATGTTCTACACCTCCTGCCAGTCCACCCGTCTCTGTGTCACCACCAGTGTCTGTCACACCACACCTATACTATCACTATGTTCTACACCTCCTGCCAGTCCACCCGTCCCTGTGTCACCACCAGTGTCTGTCACACCAAACCTATACTATCACTATGTTCTACACCTCCTGCCAGTCCACCCGTCCCCGTCCCTGTGCCCCCACCAGTGTCTGTCACACCACACCTATACTATCACTATGTTCTACACCTCCTGCCAGTCCACCCGTCCCTGTGTCACCACCAGTGTCTGTCACACCACACCTACACTATCACTATGTTCTACACCTCCTGCCAGTCCACCCGTCCCTGTCACCACCAGTGTCTGTCACACCACACCTATACTATCACTATGTTCTACACCTCCTGCCAGTCCACCCGTCCCCGTCCCTGTGTCACCACCAGTGTCTGTCACACCACACCTATACTATCACTATGTTCTACACCTCCTGCCAGTCCACCCGTCCCCGTCCCTGTGTCACCACCAGTGTCTGTCACACCACACCTATACTATCACTATGTTCTACACCTCCTGCCAGTCCACCCGTCCCCGTCCCTGTGTCACCACTAGTGTATGTCACACCACACCTATACTATCACTATGTTCTACACCTCCTGCCAGTCCACCCGTCCCTGTGTCACCACCAGTGTCTGTCACACCACACCTATACTATCACTATGTTCTACACCTCCTGCCAGTCCACCCGTCCCTGTGTCACCACCAGTGTCTGTCACACCACACCTATACTATCACTATGTTCTACACCTCCTGCCAGTCAACCCGTCCCTGTGTCACCACCAGTGTCTGTCACACCACACCTATACTATCACTATGTTCTACACCTCCTGCCAGTCCACCCGTCCCTGTGTCACCACCAGTGTCTGTCACACCACGCCTATACTATCACTATGTTCTACACCTCCTGCCAGTCCACCCGTCCCCGTCCCTGTGCCCCCACCAGTGTCTGTCGCACCACACCTATACTATCACTATGTTCTACACCACCTGCCAGTCCACCCGTCTCTGTGTCACCACCAGTGTCTGTCACACCACACCTATACTATCACTATGTTCTACACCTCCTGCCAGTCCACCTGTCCCTGTGTCACCACCAGTGTCTGTCACACCACACCTACACTATCACTATGTTCTACACCTCCTGCCAGTCCACCTGTCCCCGTCCCTGTTTCACCACCAGTGGGTCTGTCACACCACACCTATACTATCACTATGTTCTACACCTCCTGCCAGTCCACCCGTCCCTGTGTCACCACCAGTGTCTGTCACACCAAACCTATACTATCACTATGTTCTACACCTCCTGCCAGTCCACCTGTCCCCGTCCCTGTTTCACCACCAGTGGGTCTGTCACACCACACCTATACTATCACTATGTTCTACACCTCCTGCCAGTCCACCCGTCCCTGTGTCACCACCAGTGTCTGTCACACCACACCTATACTATCACTATGTTCTACACCTCCTGCCAGTCCACCTGTCCCTGTGTCACCACCAGTGTCTGTCACACCACACCTATACTATCACTATGTTCTACACCTCCTGCCAGTCCACCCGTCCCTGTGTCACCACCAGTGTCTGTCACACCACACCTATACTATCACTATGTTCTACACCTCCTGCCAGTCCACCTGTCCCCGTCCCTGTTTCACCACCAGTGGGTCTGTCACACAACTGTGCGATGTTCTCCATGTACATGGGCAATGGATTCTACCGCATTTATTTTCGACACCCCATAGGCGGTCGAGTGTAGTGTAGGTTGAGAATGAGACATGGGAACTTTATTGGCGTCACGATTTCGTTCATTGCGTGGTGACAATGTGATCTTTATTGACGTCACGACCTCATGCAATGTGGTGACAATGTGATCTTTATTGACGTCACGACTTCGTTCATTGTCTCCTGACACTGTGATCTTTATTGACGTTACGACCTTGTGCAGTTTGGTGACAATGTGATCTTTATTGACGTCACGACCTCGCGCAGTGTGCTGACAATGTGATCTTTATTGACGTCACGACCTCGCGCAGTGTGCTGACAATGTGATCTTTATTGACGTCACGACCTCGCGCAGTGTGCTGGTAATGTGATCTTTATTGACGTCACGACCTACTGCAGTGTGCTGACAATGTGATCTTTATTGACGTCACGACCTCGTGCAGTGTGCTGACAATGTGATCTTTATTGACGTCACGACTTTGTGCAGTGTGGTGACAATGTGATCTTTATTGACGTCACGACCTCGTGCAGTGTGCTGACAATGTGATCTGACGTTATATGCTGCTCGGAAGGCAATACCCACACGCCACGTTTAAATTAAGCGATTGTTCCTAGAGCATTGGTGACAGTTTTAACTGATTGCGGCTGCTCGCTCTCTCGGGTTGTTTAGATGGTGTCCTCATACCCTCAGGTTTGTCCCGGGTCCTCCCTCACGGGAGCCGCTCGTGTCAGGATATGTGGCAGAAAACGGATGTTTACGTCACTCCCGCGTGACGTCACGGTCGCGGGTGTTGCGGCGGCGTCTCCATGGAGCTGACACGCCCCCCCCTCCTGTCCCAGCGGTCCACTCTGCTGATGCGTGCACTGACGTGGTTTATGATCTGGGGAGCGTTAGCCCTAGTTCACATGACGGCTGTAAGCGCGTTGATGGAGTGACAGGACAGTCGCGACGGACGCTCCTCACGTGACTCTGTTAGGAAGCGTTTTGGTTGCATATTCCGAAGAAGCAGTAAGACATGAACATGAAAATGCTGTTACAGTGTAGAAGCGCGCGCGTAAGGGTGTGATCAGTTTTTGTCTAAAAATTGCCACCTTTTACTTTCACATATGTTCCAAAATGAAATAATAGTGCTAAATTTGGTCGGAACAGAAATGTATGAAATATTTTACCAGGGAACCAGCCAGTCGCATGAGACCCCCACTCTGGGTTCACTAGGTCACATCTGTCATCGGGCGGAACATATACGTCGGGGTTTCTTGTGAGACAGGTATATGATTCAATAAAAATTCGTTTTTTCCATCCCATATCCTAAGGCACGCCCACCCCCCTCATAACCCGCTCCCCCAAATTCCCGTAATAACCTGATCGGTAGCTCTCTGTATGGTCTTGTCGCTAATCCGCAGTTCATTTCCATATCTTGCATCTTTGTAGGGTATCTTTCTCAAGTGGTCACAATGGCCTGTAGGGTATCTTTCTCCAGTGGTCACCATGGCCTGTAAGGTATCTTTCTCCAGTGGTCACAATGGCCTGTAGGGTATCTTTCTCCAGTGGTCACCATGGCCTGTAGGGTATCTTTCTCCAGTGGTCACAATGGCCTGTAGTGTATCCTTCTCCAGTGGTCACAATGGCCTGTAAGATATCTTTCTCCAGTGGTGACAATGGCCTGTAGGGTATCTTTCTCCAGTGGTCACAATGGCCTGTAGGGTATCTTTCTCCAGTGGTCACAATGGTATGTAGGGTATCTTTCTCCAATGGTGACAATGGTATGTAGGGTATCTTTCTTCAGTGGACACAATGGTCTGTAGGGTATCTTTCTCCAGTGGTCACAATGGCCTGTAGTGTATCTTTCTCCAGTGGTCACAATGGCCTGTAAGATATCTTTCTCCAGTGGTGACAATGGCCTGTAGGGTATCTTTCTCCAGTGGTCACCATGGCCTGTAGGGTTTCTTTCTCCAGTGGTCACAATGGCCTGTAGGGTATCTTTCTCCAGTGGTCACAATGGCCTGTAGGGTATCTTTCTCCAGTGGTCACAATGGCATGTAGGGTATCTTTCTCCAGTGGTTACAATGGCCTATAGGGTATCTTTTTCCAGTGGTCACAATGGCCTGTAGGGTATCCTTCTCCAGTGGTCACAATGGCCTGTAGGGTATCTTTCTCCAGTGGTCACAATGGTATGTAGGGTATCTTTCTTCAGTGGTCACAATGGTATGTAGGGTATCTTTCTCCAGTGGTGACAATGGTATGTAGGGTATCTTTCTCCAGTGGTGACAATGGTATGTAGGGTATCTTTCTCCAGTGGTGACAATGGTCTGTATGGTATCTTTCTTCAGTGATCACCATGGTCTGTAGGGTATCTTTCTTCAGTGGTCACCATGGCCTATAGAGTATCTTTCTCCAGTGGTCACCATGGCCTGTAAGGTATCTTTCTATAGTGGTCACAATGGCCTGTATGGTATCTTTCTTCAGTGGTCACAATGGCCTGTAGGGTATCTTTCTCCAGTGGTCACCATGGCCTGTAAGGTATCTTTCTCCAGTGGTCACCATGGCCAGTAGGGTATCTTTCTCCAGTGGTGACAATGGTATGTAGGGTATCTTTCTCCAGTGGTCACCATGGTCTGTATGGTATCTTTCTCCAGTGGTCACCATGGCCTGTAGGCCATCTTTCTCCAGTGGTCACCATGGCCTGTAGCGTATCTTTCTCCAGTGGTCACCATGGTATGTAGAGTATCTTTCTTCATTGGTCACCATGGCCTGTAGGGTATCTTTCTCCAGTGGTCACCATGGTATGTAAGATATCTTTCTTCAGTGGTCACCATGGCCTGTAGAGTATCTTTCTCCAGTGGTCACCATGGCCTGTAGAGTATCTTTCTCCAGTGGTCACCATGGCCTGTAGGATATCTTTATCCAGTGGTCACCATGGCCTGTAGGGTATCTTTCTCCAATGGTCACCATGGCCTGTAGCGTATCTTTCTCCAGTGGTCACCATGGTATGTAGGGTATCTTTCTTCATTGGTCACCATGGCCTGTAGGGTATCTTTCTCCAGTGGTCACCATGGCCTGTAGGATATCTTTCTCCAATGGTCACCATGGCCTGTAGGGTATCTTTCTACAGTGGTCACCATGGCCTGTAAGGTATCTTTCTCCAGTGGTCACAATGGTATGTAGGATATCTTTCTTCAGTGGTCACCATGGCCTGTAGAGTATCTTTCTCCAGTGGTCACTATGGCCTGTAGGGTATCTTTCTCCAGTGGTCACCATGGCCTGTAGAGTATCTTTCTCCAGTGGTCACCATGGCCTGTAGAGTATCTTTCTCCAGTGGTCACAATGGTATGTAGGATATCTTTCTTCAGTGGTCACCATGGCCTGTAGAGTATCTTTCTCCAGTGGTCACTATGGCCTGTAGGATATCTTTCTCCAGTGGTCACCATGGCCTGTAGAGTATCTTTCTCCAGTGGTCACCATGGCCTGTAGGATATCTTTCTCCAGTGGTCACCATGGCCTGTAGAGTATCTTTCTCCAGTGGTCACTATGGCCTGTAGGGTATCTTTCTCCAGTGGTCACCATGGCCTGTAGAGTATCTTTCTCCAGTGGTCACCATGGCCTGTAGAGTATCTTTCTCCAGTGGTCACCATGGCCTGTAGGATATCTTTCTTCAGTGGTCACCATGGCCTGTAGAGTATCTTTCTCCAGTGGTCACTATGGCCTGTAGGATATCTTTCTCCAGTGGTCACTATGGCCTGTAGGGTATCTTTCTCCAGTAGTCACCATGGCCTGTAGAGTATATTTCTCCAGTGGTCACCATGGCCTGTAGAGTATCTTTCTCTAGTGGTCACAAGGGTATGTAGGATATCTTTCTTCAGTGGTCACCATGGCCTGTAGAGTATCTTTCTCCAGTGGTCACCATGGCCTGTAGGATATCTTTCTCCAGTGGTCACCATGGCCTGTAGAGTATCTTTCTCCAGTGGTCACCATGGCCTGTAGAGTATTTTTCTCCATTGGTCACCATGGCCAGTAGAGTATCCTTCTTCAGTGGTCACCATGGCCTGTAGAGTATCTTTCTCCAGTGGTCACTATGGCCTGTAGGATATCTTTCTCCAATGGTCACCATGGCCTGTAGGGTATCTTTCTCCAATGGTCACCATGGCCTGTAGAGTATCTTTCTCCAGTGGTCACAATGGTATGTAAGATATCTTTCTTCAGTGGTCACCATGGCCTGTAGAGTATCTTTCTCCAGTGGTTACAATGGTATGTAGGATATCTTTCTTCAGTGGTCACCATGGCCTGTAGAGTATCTTTCTCCAGTGGTTACAATGGTATGTAGGGTATCTTTCTCCAGTGGTCACAATGGCCTGTAGGGTATCTTTCTCCAATGGTCACCATGGCCTGTAGGGTATCTTTCTCCAGTGGTCACCATGGCCTGTAAGGTATCTTCTCCAGTGGTCACAATGGTATGTAGGGTATCTTTCTCCAGTGGTCACCATGACCTGTAGGGTATCTTTCTTCAGTGGTCACAATGGCCTGTAGGGTATCTTTTTCCAGTGGTCACCATGGCCTGTACAGTATCTTTCTCCAGTGGTCATAATGGTGTGTAGGGTATCTTTCTCCAGTGGTCACAATGGCCTGTGGGTATCTTTTTCCAGTGGTCACCATGGCCTGTAGGGTGTCTTTTCCCTGTACCCCCCACCACCCCTGACCTGTAGGGTATCTTTACCCTGTACCCCCCACCACCCATGGCCTGTTGGGTATTTTTTGCCTGTGCCTCCCACCACCCATGGCCTGTAGGGTATCTTTCGCCTGTACCCCCCACCACCCCTGACCTGCAGGGTATCTTTCCCCGGTACCTCCCACCACCCCTAACCCGTAGGGTATCTTTCCCCTGTACCCCCCACCACCCATGGCCTGTTGGGTATCTTTCCCCTGCACCCCCCACCACCCATGACCCGTTGGGTATCTTTCCCCTGCACCCCCCACCACCCATGGCCTATAGGGTATCTTTCCCCTGCACCCCCCACCACCCATGACCCGTTGGGTATCTTTCCCCTGCACCCCCCACCACCCATGGCCTATAGGGTATCTTTCGCCTGCACCCCCCACCACCCATGACCTATAGGGTATCTTTCCCCTGTACCCCGCACCACCCAGGCCCTGTATGTCTGCCTAGTAATAGCCAAAGGTCAAATTTGATCATTGATCTTGCAGGATCTCTCTGTTTGAGAACTACACGACAATGCAAATGTTTTTTTTAGCACACCTCGTCAATAATTGACATCAACCTTATTACTTACACAATGGGAATGATATCTTGACTGTAGGGGAAGCCTCCAGCATAATATGCCCGATCTGACCGATCACGGGAGGGGGTGGCGGGGAAGGTTTGGGGGGCGGGGGTGGGGTGGCCTTGTACTGTCATTATTCCCAAGGTCAGGGTTAATGGTGTTAAACTTTGACCACCCTGCGGTTGTCACCAGAGCGGTTGTCACCCCAGCGGTCACCCAAGGCCATCCATGTCATTAGGGGTTTGGGTGAGTTGCCGTAGCGCGACACGTGACGGCCAGCGCTAGCCCGCCCCGGACACGTGTTTTTTACAATGCACGGCAATTAGCATCATTTCTCTGCCGACCGATGAAATTTGAGGACGTTTTGAATCGTGGGGCAGTTTTGGGTTGATGCAATATGGATATCGCCCGCTGTTTTATGTATTGTAATGTCAGGGCTTCGTCTACATCAATGGATTATTCATCAATGGCAGCAGTGGAACGGAGGGGCCATGGAAGGAATGGCAGATGATATGTATAATATATATATGTATGTATATAAATACAGAGCATCATTATCGGGATTGACGAGGCCCGGCGGACACATTAGGTAGCATTATAACGGCAAATAGGGCGGTAGTTTATGAGATCTGTGGCTGACAGATGCGGGAGTGGTTTGTGGGCACCTCGCCACAGGAAAAAAACGGGGCACATTCTGAAACAGAAAGCGGACTAACTAGGAACATGTAATAGGGGCGGACAAACTGGGGACATGTTGTAATATGGGGCGGACAAACTGGAAACATGTTGTAATATGGGGCGGACAAACAGGGAACTTGTAATATGGGCGGACAAACTGGAAACATGTTGTAATATGGGGCGGACAAACTGGAAACATGTTGTAATATGGGGCGGACAAACTGGAAACTTGTTGTAATATGGGACGGACAAACAGGGAACTTGTAATATGGGCGGACAAACTGGAAACATGTTGTAATATGGGGCGGACAAACAGGGAACTTGTAATAGGGGCGGACAAACTGGAAACATGTTGTAATATGGGGCGGACAAACAGGGAACATGTTGTAATATGGGGCGGACAAACTAGGAATATGTTGTAATATGGGGCGGACAAACTGGAAACATGTTGTAATATGGGGCGGACAAACTGCAAACATGTTGTAATATGGGGCGGACAAACTGGAAATATGTTGTAATATGGGGCGGACAAACTGGAAGCATGTTGTAATATGGGGCGGACAAACTAGGAACATGTTGTAATATGGGGCGGACAAACTGGAAACATGTTGTAATATGGGGCGGACAAACTGGGGACATGTTGTAATATGGGGCGGACAAACTGGAAACATGTAATATGGGGAGGACAAACTGGGGACATGTTGTAATATGGGGCGGACAAACTGGAAACATGTTGTAATATGGGGCGGACAAACTGGAAACATGTTGTAATATGGGGCGGACAAACTGGAAGCATGTTATAATATGGGGCGGACAAACTGGGGACATGTTGTAATATGGGGCGGACAAACTGGAAACATGTAATATGGGGCGGACAAACTGGGGACATGTTGTAATATGGGGCGGACAAACTGGAAACATGTTGTAATATGGGGCGGACAAACTGGAAACATGTTGTAATATGGGGCGGACAAACTGGAAACATGTTGTAATATGGGGCGGACAAACTGGAAGCATGTTATAATATGGGGCGGACAAACTGGGGACATGTTGTAATATGGGGCGGACAAACTGGAAACATGTAATATAGGGCGGACAAACTGGGGACATGTTGTAATATGGGGCGGACAAACTGGAAACATGTTGTAATATGGGGCGGACAAACTGGAAACATGTTGTAACATGGGGCGGACAAACTGGAAGCATCTTGTAATATGGGGCGGACAAACTGGGGACATGTTGTAATATGGGGCGGACAAACTGGAAACATGTTGTAATATGGGGCGGACAAACTGGGGACATGTTGTAATATGGGGCGGACAAACTGGAAACATGTTGTAATATGGGGCGGACAAACTGGAAACATGTAATATGGGGCGGACAAACTGGAAATATGTTGTACTATGGGGCGGACAAACTGGGGACATGTTGTAATATGGGGCGGACAAACTGGAAGCGTGTTGTAATATGGGGCGGACAAACTGGGGACATGTTGTAATATAGGGCGGACAAACTGGAAACATGTTGTAATATGGGGCGGACAAACTGGAAACATGTTGTAATATGCGGCGGACAAACAGGGAACTTGTAATATGGGCGGACAAACTGGAAACATGTAATATGGGGCGGACAAACTGGAAACATGTTGTACTATGGGGCGGACAAACTGGGGACATGTTGTAATATGGGGCGGACAAACTGGAAGCGTGTTGTAATATGGGGCGGACAAACTGGGGACATGTTGTAATATAGGGCGGACAAACTGGAAACATGTTGTAATATGGGGCGGACAAACTGGAAACATGTTGTATTATGCGGCGGACAAACAGGGAACTTGTAATATGGGCGGACAAACTGGAAACATGTTGTAATATGGGGCGGACAAACAGGGAACTTGAAATAGGGGCGGACAAACTGGAAACATGTTGTAATATGGGGCGGACAAACAGGGAACATGTTGTAATATGGGGCGGACAAACTAGGAATATGTTGTAATATGGGGCGGACAAACTGGAGACATGTTGTAATGTGGGGCGGACAAACTGGAAATATGTTGTAATATGGGGCGGACAAAACTGGGGACGTGTTGTAATATGGGGCCGACAAACTGGAAACATGTTGTAATTTGGGGCGGACAAACTGGAAACATGTTGTAATATGGGGCGGACAAACTGGAAACATGTTGTAATATGGGGCGGACAAACTGGAAACATGTTGTAATATGGGGCGGACAAACAGGGAACTTGTAATAGGGGCGGCCAAACTGCAAACGTGTTGTAATATGGGGCGGACAAACTGGAAGCATGTTGTAATATGGGGCGGACAAACTGGGGACATGTTGTAATATGGGGCGGACAAACTGGAAACATGTTGTAATATGGGGCGGACAAACTGGGGACATGTTGTAATATGGGGCGGACAAACTGGAAACATGTTGTAATATGGGGCGGACAAACTGGGGACATGTTGCAATATGGGGCGGACAAACTGGAAACATGTTGTAATATGGGGCGGACAAACTGGAAACATGTTGTAATATGGGGCGGACAAACTGGAAACATGTTGTAATATGGGGCGGACAAACTGGAAACATGTTGTAATATGGGGCGGACAAACTGGGGACATGTTGCAATATGGGGCGGACAAACTGGAAACATGTTGTAATATGGGGCGGACAAACTGGAAACATGTTGTAATATGGGGCGGACAAACTGGAAACATGTTGTAATATGGGGCGGACAAACTGGGGACATGTTGTAATATGGGGCGGACAAACTGGAAGCATGTTGTAATCTGGGGCGGACAAACTGGGGACATGTTGTAATATAGGGCGGACAAACTGGAAACATGTTGTAATATGGGGCGGACAAACTGGAAATATGTTGTAATATGGGGCGGACAAACAGGGAACTTGTAATATGGGCGGACAAACTGGAAACATGTTGTAATATGGGGCGGACAAACAGGGAACTTGAAATAGGGGCGGACAAACTGGAAATATGTTGTAATATGGGGCGGACAAACTGGAACCATGTTGTAATTTGGGGCGGACAAACTAGGAACATGTTGTAATATAGGGTGGACAAACTGGAAATATGTTGTAATATGGGGGGGGACAAACTCGAAACATGTTGTAATATGGGGCGGACAAACTGGAAATATGTTGTAATATGGGGCGGACAAACTCGAAACATGTTGTAATATGGGGCGGACAAACAGGGAACATGTTGTAATATGGGGCGGACAAACTGCAAACATGTTGTAATATGGGGCGGACAAACAGGGAACATGTTGTAATATGGGGCGGACAAACTGGAAACATGTAATATGGGGCGGACAAACAGGGAACATGTTGTAATATGGGGCGGACAAACAGGGAACATGTTGTAATATGGGGCGGACAAACTGGGGACATGTTGTAATATGGGGCGGACAAACAGGGAACATGTTGTAATATGTGGCGGACAAACTGGAAATATGTTGTAATATGTGGCGGACAAACTGGAAATATGTTGTAATATGTGGCGGACAAACTGCAAACATGTTGTAATATGGGGCGGACAAACTGGAAACATGTTGTAATTTGGGGCGGACAAACTGGAAATATGTTGTAATATGTGGCGGACAAACTGGAAATATGTTGTAATATGGGGCGGACAAACTGGAAACATGTTGTAATATGGGGCGGACAAACAGGGAATATGTTATAATTAGATGCAATGAAACTTCCTCAGCGGCTATAGGCCCTTCTCAAAATTTATGCATGCGGCACCAGAACGAGGCTGCCCGCGCAGCAACGCGAAGCGTTGGTGGCAACATGGCGCACTGATGTGTTCCCTACTGTGTTAATGGCAGCTGAAAACAGCTTCCACCAATTGCTCAAGGACAAAAAAAACGCCAAGAATGGATGGTAATAATCCGAAGTGATGTTGGGCCTAATTTTTAGGTATTCGTTCACTTATTGCCACTGCTATTTGAAGTCGAATGTATCGCCTAAAATTTAGTTTACTTAGACTACAACACTGACCCTACATTACAGTCACTACCAGTAACACGTCGTCGCTTGGCAAGGCCTACCGGTATCGAATCTGGATATTGCATGGTCTAGTGAAGATGACATTGAAACCAGATGGCCCTTCCAGATCCCGCCTTGCCTAACGCCAATGATAGTCACAATTTTGTTTCTTGGCTTTGTGTGATAGATTTGTTTTTTTACCCTTGACACTAGTCAGGTATGACGCATGGATTGACTCAACAACAACAACTCAGTAGCTTGAAAAGAGCTAAATGAAGAAGTTCAATCATTATTTGATTATTTAAAGTGGTTAAAACTAAATGAGAAACACATAATTTAATGGCGTGTCCTATGTGTCAGTTGGCCTTATCTCAAATTAATGGGGCAGTCTCCACCTCCATACAGTCACCTCTGGGGCCATCTCTTTTTTGGGGGGTTACCCCATCGAGTACTCTGGTGGGGATATGTTAATACATGTAATTCTGCATGTATTTACTATTCCTTTTTCTGACAGATTACAACTAGCACTGATGTGCTGGGAGCAATTTAGCAAAGACGAATTTAATTGGAGCGCTTTAAGAAAGACGTGGTGTTCCCTCCAGACTCACGTCAAGTTTGGGTGCATAATAGAGTGAATTACGTGGTTTATATCGTCCGCATATATTCTTACTCACTATATAACATATGGGAGCTAGAAAAAGAAATCGTGCTGTAAGCAAAACATGATTAGGTGTGTTTCTCATGACATTGTAGGACCCACATACATACACATCCGACACATATACCACTGAAGCTGTCCAAGAGAAGCCTCAAGTGATAGAAGAAATCTGACACAGGTGCAAATGAAAAGCAATTCCCCGGAAAGAAATACAAGAACCTCAGTCAAACTTGGCTGAAGAGGACAAAGACATTGAATTGATGAGAAAATAAATCGTCATTGGGTGTTTTGGACTTTGACAATGGTATGATAATCGTTTGTTACAGGCGTTTCTAATTACCATGTGGCTCGAACCGTCAGCCCGGCATCTTCAGGTTGCAAAGACTCCTGCAATATATGCCTACAACCGGCATCCACTGCTTGAACGATAATAATTAATTCAATTATAATGTAACACGAAGCATTATTATTGCTGCAATAGTAATATTTTTAATTCGAATATTAATTGATCAAGTGCACTTTATCGTCTCAACCCGATTTATTTATTAGCCATAGCTGGACGATTCGTGGAGTGACCCCCAGATTTTAGATGTTCCATTACAAGCTTCTGGATCATGCTGTTGTCATCAGCCTCAGTGTACTTTTTCAAATGCCAGGCACGTGTACTGAACGGTATCTTGGGAAGCTTGGAATACGCCAGGACTTGCTTTCATGACAGTTTCGTAAAGAAACAATCTTGCCTCTCATGTTATGGATATAAACTTTGAACTTTAAACGTTGAACTAGCCTTTGCTGGTGTGGTTATGTCCTGACGATTTACTACACTTTGTGACATATTCTTCAACAAATGTAAATATATAGCCAGGAACGATAAAAAGTCACGATCGCTCTGTGTAACCGACGGATTATGCGAAACACCCGAGAGGTTAGTGGCAGTCGCCATGTTATAGCCCCGCATGCAGTAGGACCGCTGCCATCGTAGCCTCGTTCTGGATTATTCATGAGATAATATTAAGAAGGGTCTATAGGTCGCTTTGACTGCTCCAGTTCCAGAGTTGTGGGGGGTGTGCCATCCTCGCTGGTTGCTGCCTGCCACCGCCCAAGACTGTGTCTGTGCCATATACCTGTTATACGTACCGGGCTGCCTGTGTGTGGGGGGGGGGGGGCGCACTAAGAAATATTGACGTGGCCTAATCAACCATTTGTCTTGTTTCTCCAACAGGGCCTCCGAGGAAGAACTCCGAAAGGTGGCGCGCAATGTCAACCGCAGTTTTGCGGAGAGCTCCCCTCCACAATCCGCCCACGAGGCGCCGGCCTCGACCCCGCTCACGCCCGCAGCCACGCCCGCAGCCACGCCCGCAGCCACGCCCGCAGCCACGTCCGCATTCACCCTGCCTTCAACGCCCGCAACCGCGGCCTGGTCCTCGTCCTCGTCCACCTCCTCGCCGCCCACGTCACGCCATCGGGACGCTCACCGCCAAAACCGGCCGTCAGGGGACAGCACCTCCGTCCGAGGCACCTTTCTATCTCGACCGACAGGCGGCGCCACGGCCTGGGCGCGGGGCGGCGGGAGTCGTCCCAGCAGCCGCAGCTCGCTACTGATGGAGCAGCTGATGCAGGAGATGGACCAGGTGTTCACCAGCGTGTTGGCTGAGGATGTAGGTAACTAGAACGCGTTCCTGCACCTTCTACACTCTTTTGTTTGTTGTTTGTTGGTTGTTATAACTCCTTTCCGTTGTTTTGTGTTCTTTTATCGGGACCGTAGGTTGTGCAGTTCACACCGACGTGGTCGCCCAACAAATGTTAAGAGCATCCATAAGTCAAGTTCAGTCGGTCGGCGTGTTTTAGTTCCGCACGCACACATGCACACACACACCGACACGGCACGTGGATCTGTATGTTATGTATATTAGCGACCACCATGGACGGTGTCAGAACTACGTCACTCCCCTCGGCAGTAAGTAACAAGCTGATGTCAGGTGTGCAGCCTTCGGGGTGAAGCCTGCGGTGTGCCTGAGCAATCAAGCATCGGTTCAGCGTGGGACCGGTGGGCTGCGGCCACCGACTGGGCCTGTCTGCCAAGACCCTACTCCCACCATCCTCCTCCTCCCCCTCCTCCTCTCCACCGCCAATCCCTTCTCTCCTTCCCCGGCCCCTCTTCCCGTACCTGGACTCACGCCTTCTGATTGCATGGAAAGAGGATGATTGCCTCTCGTGCGTCGGAGATATATCTTTATGGCTGTCTAAAGAGAGTGATATATATATATATATATATATTATGTATATACTATAGTGCACCCGGGTTATTGCGGGCTAAGTATGGCATGTGGTATACCGCGACATGGCCCTGACCACCTTCGATGTCATGCCAACAAGTGCAGGCGGCAGTCGGTGGAGCTTTCATTGGCAATCGGTCACAGTGTTAAGACACCTGTAATAAGTGCTGGCTCACTGCTCAGCTGTCAATTGACTGCGCATATCGGCGATGGAGTTGCAACAGCTGCAGTTAAACTTCTATGAGTGTAACTCTCGCACAAATTCCGCACTTTTTGACAATTGACTTTAGGCAGCTGTAGTTGTGTGCGTAATGCTCGCACATGTTGGCGATGGACTTTACGCAGCTGTAGATGTGTGCGTAATGCTCGCACATGTTGGCGATGGACTTTAAGCAGCTGTAGTTGTGTGCGTAATGATCGCACATGTTGGCGATGGACTTTAAGCAGCTGTAGTTGTGTGCGTAATGATCGCACATGTTGGCGATGGACTTTAAGCAGCTGTAGTTGTGTGCGTAATGCTCGCACATGTTGGCGATGGACTTTAAGCAGCTGTAGTTGTGTGCGTAATCCTCGCACATGTTGGCGATGGACTTTAAGCAGCTGTAGTTGTGTGCGTAATGCTCGCGCATATTGGCGATGGACTTTACGCAGCTGTAGATGTGTGCGTAATGCTCGCACGTGTTTGCGATGGACTTTACGCAGCTGTAGATGTGTGCGTAATGCTCGCACATGTTGGCGTTACACACACTTACACTGAATATGGGAGCGCAGGATTTGCTGGTGCCGAGGTAATGTTTCACGAATTTGAGCACCATATATGTTACTATTAAGTACTTGGTATGGTAATGTCACTTTCGAGCACGTTTATTTGGGCAATTTTTTTTAATGTTTTACCTTTTACCACTCTCTATTTTTGTCAGGATGTTTGTGGATTTGTTTGTCTGGTTGTACCGACGATAGGGGTCGTAATTCGACAGCTACGGTCATTAGTCTTCGCCAAAGGGTGGATTGGTCAAATCGCTAATCCAAGTTTGGCAAATGTAGGTCAAAGGTCAAGGTAGCAGCGATTTGTGAAAAAAAACTAAGAGCGCGTTTGCGTCATACTCATATTTGAGTAAAATGACGTTTTAAGTTTTTTGAAAAACGCCAAAAATTACCTTGAACAGTTTTGCTTTGCTTTGACCCATATAAGTTAAAGATATCGCTCTGGGACTCTAGGTGGTCATAGAAATATGAATGAGAATAGTTTCTGTGAAATCTGAATTGTTTTAGATACGCTTTAGGTGGCGTCACGATGACGTCACATCCGGTGCATTAAAAAATCGAAAAAAAAATACGCAAGTTGCATCAGCTAGTGCTACAATTTTTGCGCTACTTTGTAGAGATAAACTAAAATACCTGTACTCAGATTTGACACGGCCTGCTTCGTTGGGGTACCTGGACGTTCCATTGTACCCTCTCGCTCGTTCGCTCATGATGAGTCTATGGGGAAACTGACTCCTGGGATTTAATTCTTGGAATAGCCGCCGATCGCTCCATATATTGTCCGATTTTATCGCTCATGCCCAACCAACCAACCAAGGAAACAACCTTATTTATCGCTCCTCTCGCCGCCAGTCCTGCTAGCCAGATTGTTTGCCCCGTCGTCAACGTCCCGTTGATTCCTTGCTTTTTTGCTTCATGACCATGCTCAACGAGTAAACATTACTCTTTGGGTCAATAATCTGCCCCGTATGTAGTATGTTATAATGAACAAATCAACGGTTAAATTCGCTCCAGTGAAATAAATTACGTAAAGGAGAATGGTCATGTAACAGAACATAAAGAATGTACGAGGCGCCAGCATGTTAGATAATGCTCTGTTTCACGGGTATTCTCTGATCTTTTAAAAATCTCTTTGCAAGGCGCTACATCAAGTGCGAGTCAGTTGTCATATTCTTCCGCCCGAGGTGATGCAATCGTGCGAATTATTGGAAACTAAAAGGATATGATATGCAGCGATGTTGCGATGGTGTCTGAAAACCAGGCACACGACGTGCATTGTTGATGGATAGGATACGCTTTGCAAAATGAGCTTTGTGGGATTATGATTTCCAGCGTGATTACTGAAGGATATAAGGCAATGTCGGTATATACTTTGTGGGATTATGATTTCCAGCGTGATTACTGAAGGATATAAGGCAATGTCGGTATATACTTTGTGGGTCTATGATTTCCAGCGTGATTACTGAAGGATATAAGGCAATGTCGGTATATACTTTGTGGGATTATGATTTCCAGCGTGATTACTGAAGGATATAAGGCAATGTCGGTATATACTTTGTGGGATTATGATTTCCAGCGTGATTACTGAAGGATATAAGGCAATGTCGGTATATACTTTGTGGGTCTATGATTTCCAGCGTGATTACTGAAGGATATAAGGCAATGTCGGTATATACTTTGTGGGATTATGATTTCCAGCGTGATTACTGAAGGATATAAGGCAATGTCGGTATATACTTTGTGGGATTATGATTTCCAGCGTGATTACTGAAGGATATAAGGCAATGTCGGTATATACTTTGTGGGATTATGATTTCCAGCGTGATTACTGAAGGATATAAGGCAATGTCGGTATATACTTTGTGGGATTATGATTTCCAGCGTGATTACTGAAGGATATAAGGCAATGTCGGTATATACTTTGTGGGATTATGATTT
The DNA here is from genome assembly GCA_964019135.1 of Arenicola marina. Taxonomy (NCBI): domain Eukaryota; kingdom Metazoa; phylum Annelida; class Polychaeta; family Arenicolidae; genus Arenicola; species Arenicola marina. The sequence goes on along the minus strand of OZ025252.1, from coordinate 8,736,201 downwards.
CCAGCGTGATTACTGAAGGATATAAGGCAATGTCGGTATATACTTTGTGAGATTATGATTTCCAGCGTGATTACTGAAGGATATAAGGCAATGTCGGTATATACTTTGTGGGATTATGATTTCCAGCGTGATTACTGAAGGATATAAGGCAATGTCGGTATATACTTTGTGGGATTATGATTTCCAGCGTGATTACTGAAGGATATAAGGCAATGTCGGTATATACTTTGTGGGTCTATGATTTCCAGCGTGATTACTGAAGGATATAAGGCAATGTCGGTATATACTTTGTGGGATTATGATTTCCAGCGTGATTACTGAAGGATATAAGGCAATGTCGGTATATACTTTGTGAGATTATGATTTCCAGCGTGATTACTGAAGGATATAAGGCAATGTCGGTATATACTTTGTGGGATTATGATTTCCAGCGTGATTACTGAAGGATATAAGGCAATGTCGGTATATACTTTGTGGGATTATGATTTCCAGCGTGATTACTGAAGGATATAAGGCAATGTCGGTATATACTTTGTGGGTCTATGATTTCCAGCGTGATTACTGAAGGATATAAGGCAATGTCGGTATATACTTTGTGATATTATGATTTCCAGCGTGATTACTGAAGGATATAAGGCAATGTCGGTATATACTTTGTGGGATTATGATTTCCAGCGTAATTACTGAAGGATATAAGGCAATGTCGGTATATGCTTTGTGAGATTATGATTTCCAGCGTGATTACTGAAGGATGTAAGGCAATGTCGGTATATACTTTGTGGGATTATGATTTCCAGCGTGATTACTGAAGGATATAAGGCAATGTCGGTATATACTTTGTGGGATTATGATTTCCAGCGTGATTACTGAAGGATATAAGGCAATGTCGTTATATACTTTGTGGGATTATGATTTCCAGCGTGATTACTGAAGGATATAAGGCAATGTCGGTATATACTTTGTGGGATTATGATTTCCAGCGTGATTACTGAAGGATATAAGGCAATGTCAGTATATACTTTGTGGGATTATGATTTCCAGCGTGATTACTGAAGGATATAAGGCAATGTCGGTATATACTTTGTGGGTCTATGATTTCCAGCGTGATTACTGAAGGATATAAGGCAATGTCGGTATATACTTTGTGGGATTATGATTTCCAGCGTGATTACTGAAGGATATAAGGCAATGTCGGTATATACTTTGTGGGATTATGATTTCCAGCGTGATTACTGAAGGATATAAGGCAATGTCGGTATATACTTTGTGGGATTATGATTTCCAGCGTGATTACTGAAGGATATAAGGCAATGTCGGTATATACTTTGTGGGATTATGATTTCCAGCGTGATTACTGAAGGATATAAGGCAATGTCGGTATATACTTTGTGGGTCTATGATTTCCAGCGTGATTACTGAAGGATATAAGGCAATGTCGGTATATACTTTGTGGGATTATGATTTCCAGCGTGATTACTGAAGGATATAAGGCAATGTCGGTATATACTTTGTGAGATTATGATTTCCAGCGTGATTACTGAAGGATATAAGGCAATGTCGGTATATACTTTGTGGGTCTATGATTTCCAGCGTGATTACTGAAGGATATAAGGCAATGTCGGTATATACTTTGTGGGATTATGATTTCCAGCGTGATTACTGAAGGATATAAGGCAATGTCGGTATATACTTTGTGGGATTATGATTTCCAGCGTGATTACTGAAGGATATAAGGCAATGTCGGTATATACTTTGTGGGATTATGATTTCCAGCGTGATTACTGAAGGATATAAGGCAATGTCGGTATATACTTTGTGGGATTATGATTTCCAGCGTGATTACTGAAGGATATAAGGCAATGTCGGTATATACTTTGTGGGATTATGATTTCCAGCGTGATTACTGAAGGATATAAGGCAATGTCGGTATATACTTTGTGAGATTATGATTTCCAGCGTGATTACTGAAGGATATAAGGCAATGTCGGTATATACTTTGTGGGATTATGATTTCCAGCGTGATTACTGAAGGATATAAGGCAATGTCGGTATATACTTTATGGGATTATGATTTCCAGCGTGATTACTGAAGGATATAAGGCAATGTCGGTATATACTTTGTGGGTCTATGATTTCCAGCGTGATTACTGAAGGATATAAGGCAATGTCGGTATATACTTTGTGGGATTATGATTTCCAGCGTGATTACTGAAGGATATAAGGCAATGTCGGTATATACTTTGTGAGATTATGATTTCCAGCGTGATTACTGAAGGATATAAGGCAATGTCGGTATATACTTTGTGGGATTATGATTTCCAGCGTGATTACTGAAGGATATAAGGCAATGTCGGTATATACTTTGTGGGATTATGATTTCCAGCGTGATTACTGAAGGATATAAGGCAATGTCGGTATATACTTTGTGGGTCTATGATTTCCAGCGTGATTACTGAAGGATATAAGGCAATGTCGGTATATACTTTGTGAGATTATGATTTCCAGCGTGATTACTGAAGGATATAAGGCAATGTCGGTATATACTTTGTGGGATTATGATTTCCAGCGTAATTACTGAAGGATATAAGGCAATGTCGGTATATGCTTTGTGAGATTATGATTTCCAGCGTGATTACTGAAGGATGTAAGGCAATGTCGGTATATACTTTGTGGGATTATGATTTCCAGCGTGATTACTGAAGGATATAAGGCAATGTCGGTATATACTTTGTGGGATTATGATTTCCAGCGTGATTACTGAAGGATATAAGGCAATGTCGTTATATACTTTGTGGGATTATGATTTCCAGCGTGATTACTGAAGGATATAAGGCAATGTCGGTATATACTTTGTGGGATTATGATTTCCAGCGTGATTACTGAAGGATATAAGGCAATGTCGGTATATACTTTGTGGGATTATGATTTCCAGCGTGATTACTGAAGGATATAAGGCAATGTCGGTATATACTTTGTGGGTCTATGATTTCCAGCGTGATTACTGAAGGATATAAGGCAATGTCGGTATATACTTTGTGGGATTATGATTTCCAGCGTGATTACTGAAGGATATAAGGCAATGTCGGTATATACTTTGTGGGATTATGATTTCCAGCGTGATTACTGAAGGATATAAGGCAATGTCGGTATATACTTTGTGGGATTATGATTTCCAGCGTGATTACTGAAGGATATAAGGCAATGTCGGTATATACTTTGTGGGATTATGATTTCCAGCGTGATTACTGAAGGATATAAGGCAATGTCGGTATATACTTTGTGGGATTATGATTTCCAGCGTGATTACTGAAGGATATAAGGCAATGTCGGTATATACTTTGTGGGATTATGATTTCCAGCGTGATTACTGAAGGATATAAGGCAATGTCGGTATATACTTTGTGGGTCTATGATTTCCAGCGTGATTACTGAAGGATATAAGGCAATGTCGGTATATACTTTGTGGGATTATGATTTCCAGCGTGATTACTGAAGGATATAAGGCAATGTCGGTATATACTTTGTGGGATTATGATTTCCAGCGTGATTACTGAAGGATATAAGGCAATGTCGGTATATACTTTGTGGGATTATGATTTCCAGCGTGATTACTGAAGGATATAAGGCACTGTCGGTATATACTTTGTGAGATTATGATTTCCAGCGTGATTACTGAAGGATATCAGGCAATGTCGGTATATACTTTGTGGGATTATGATTTCCAGCGTGATTACTGAAGGATATCAGGCAATGTCGGTATATACTTTGTGGGATTATGATTTCCAGCGTGATTACTGAAGGATATAAGGCAATGTCGGTATATACTTTGTGGGATTATGATTTCCAGCGTGATTACTGAAGGATATAAGG
>OZ025252.1:8402404-8732131 GCA_964019135.1 Arenicola marina | reverse complement strand
CCATGGCAACCGTCCGTCAGTGGTGACTCGGCGCCATGGAAGCCGCCCGCCGGCCGTCAGTGGTGACTCGGCGCCACGGCAACCGCCCGTCAGTGGTGACTCGGCGCCACGGCCAGCGCCGGCCGGCCGTCAGTGGTGACTTGGCGCCACGGCAACCGCCCGTCAGTGGTGACTCGGCGCCATGGCAACCGTCCGTCAGTGGTGACTTGGCGCCACGGCAACCGTCCGTCAGTGGTGACTCGGCGCCATGGCAACCGCCCGTCAGTGGTGACTCGGCGCCATGGCAACCGCCCGCCGGCCGTCAGTGGTGACTCGGCGCCACGGCCAGCGCCGGCCGGCCGTCAGTGGGGACTCGGCGCCACGGCAACCGCCCGTCAGTGGTGACTCGGCGCCATGGCAACCGTCCGTCAGTGGTGACTTGGCGCCATGGCAACCGCCCGCCGGCCGTCAGTGGTGACTCGGCGCCACGGCAACCGCCCGTCAGTGGTGACTCGGCGCCATGGCAACCGCCCGCCGGCCGTCAGTGGTGACTCGGCGCCACGGCAACCGCCCGTCAGTGGTGACTTGGCGCCACGGCAACCGCCCGTCAGTGGTGACTCGGCGCCATGGCAACCGTCCGTCAGTGGTGACTCGGCGCCATGGCAACCGCCCGCCGGCCGTCAGTGGTGACTCGGCGCCACGGCAACCGCCCGTCAGTGGTGACTTGGCGCCACGGCAACCGTCCGTCAGTGGTGACTCGGCGCCATGGCAATCGCCCGCCGGCCGTCAGTGGTGACTCGGCGCCACGGCAACCGCCCGCCGGCCGTCAGTGGTGACTCGGCGCCATGGCAACCGCCCGCCGGCCGTCAGTGGTGACTCGGCGCCACGGCAACCGCCCGCCGGCCGTCAGTGGTGACTCGGCGCCCTGGCAACCGCCCGCCGGGCGTCAATGGTGTCTCGGCGCCACGGCAACCGCCCGTCAGTGGTGACTCGGCGCCACGGCAATCGCCGGCCGGCCGTCAGTGGTGACTCGGCGCCACGGCAACCGCCCGTCAGTGGTGACTCGGCGCCACGGCAACCGCCCGTCAGTGGTGACTCGGCGCCACGGCAACCGCCGGCCGGCCGTCAATGGTGTCTCGGCGCCACGGCAACCGCCCGCCGGCAGCCAGTGGTGACTCGGCGCCACGGCAACCGCCGGCCGGCCGTCAGTTGTGACTCGGCGCCATGGCAACCGCCCGCCGGCCGTCAGTGGTGACTCGGCGCCACGGCAACCGCCCGTCAGTGGTGACTCGGCGCCACGGCAACCGCCCGCCGGCCGTCAGTGGTGACTCGGCGCCACGGCAACCGCCCGTCAGTGGTGACTCGGCGCCACGGCAACCGCCCGCCGGCCGCCAGTGGTGACTCGGCGCCATGGCAACCGCCGGCCGGCCGTCAGTGGGGACTCGGCGCCATGGCAACCGCCGGCCGGCCGCCAGTGGTGACTTGGCGCCACGGCAACCGCCCGTCAGTGGTGACTCGGCGCCACGGCAACCGTCCGTCAGTGGTGTCTCGGCGCCACGGCAACCGCCCGTCAGTGGTGTCTCGGCGCCACGGCAACCGCCCGCCGGCAGCCAGTGGTGACTCGGCGCCACGGCAACCGCCGGCCGGCCGTCAGTTGTGACTCGGCGCCATGGCAACCGCCCGCCGGCCGTCAGTGGTGACTCGGCGCCACGGCAACCGCCCGTCAGTGGTGTCTCGGCGCCACGGCAACCGCCCGTCAGTGGTGACTCGGCGCCACGGCAACCGTCCGTCAGTGGTGTCTCGGCGCCACGGCAACCGCCCGCCGGCAGCCAGTGGTGACTCGGCGCCACGGCAACCGCCCGCCGGCCGTCAGTGGTGACTCGGCGCCACGGCAACCGCCCGTCAGTGGTGACTCGGCGCCACGGCAACCGCCCGCCGGCCGTCAGTGGTGACTCGGCGCCACGGCAACCGCCCGTCAGTGGTGACTCGGCGCCCCGGCAACCGCCCGCCGGCCGCCAGTGGTGACTCGGCGCCATGGCAACCGCCGGCCGGCCGTCAGTGGGGACTCGGCGCCATGGCAACCGCCGGCCGGCCGCCAGTGGTGACTTGGCGCCACGGCAACCGCCCGTCAGTGGTGACTCGGCGCCACGGCAACCGTCCGTCAGTGGTGTCTCGGCGCCACGGCAACTGCGGACGGGCCGTCAGTTGTGACTCGGCGCCTTGGCAACCGCCCGCCGGCCGCCAGTGGTGACTCGGCGCCACGGCAACCGCCGGCCGGCCGTCAGTTGTGACTCGGCGCCATGGCAACCGCCCGCCGGCCGTCAGTGGTGACTCGGCGCCATGGCAACCGCCTGAAGGCAGCGCAGCAGGAGGGAGATTATGGCCTAGCCCGTCCTTGACACTCAGACCATCCCGGGCGTTTGGAAGGCCATGACCTTGGAACCGAGCGGTTAGCCCCCTCCTCACCCTGCAGCCCGAGTGGGAGGTGGGCGGGGGTGGGTGAGTGATGCAGTGAGTGAGCCAACGAGTGGGGGAGGAGATTGCACTTTGTGAGCCTTTTTGCTGTCGCTGGTTGTCAGCGAGGCCGTCCTTGACAATTTTAAAGTAAGGATATCACGTGACCTTGGGAGGTGTTCTGGAGATGCTGCCGTGGTGCAGGGCTGCCGGCTGCCAGCTGGCGAGAAGGAGCGAGGACTGCGCAGTGCTGCCGGCTGGCGGCAAGGAGAGAGGACTGTGCAGTGCTGCCGGCTGGCGGCAAGGAGAGAGGACTGCGCAGTGCTGCCGGCTGGCGGCAAGGAGATAGGACGGCGCTGGCGCCCTAAGTGGGCGTGGCTTCACGCAGCCTTACTGGGTGCCCCCAAAGTGGGCGTGTCTTCACGTAGCCTCATTTGGCACCTCTTAAGTGGGCGTGGCTTCACGTAGCCTCACTTGGTGTCCCCAAAGTGGGCGTGGCTTCACGTAGTTTCATTTGACACCTCTTCAGTTGGCGTGGCTTCACGCAGCCTCACTTGGTGCCCCAAAGTGGGGGTGTCTTCACGTAGCCTCATTTGGCACCTCTTAAGTGGGCGTGGGTTCACGCAGCCTCACTTGGTGCCCCTAAACTGGGCGTGGCTTGACGTAGTTTCATTTGGCACATCTTATGTAGGCGTGGCTTCACGCAGCCTCATTTTGCACCTCCTAAGTGGGCGTGGCTTCACGCAGCCTCACTTGGTGCCGCCAAAGTGGGCGTGGCTTCACGCAGCCTCATTTGGCACCTCCTGGGCGTGGATGAGCCTACTGGGAGTCACCCTACATAAATGGCGTTGCCAAGCGTTGGTTCTCACGGTGCCGTCGGAGTGCGGAGTGTGTCAGACAGTGCTATAGGGAGACAGCGGCTAATTAATATCAAGAAACCTGGCCGCCTTGCACTTGGTGGGACCCAGGGGATCACGTGCAATTAAACCCGGTGCCTAGAGCGATTGCCGTTTTACCGTAATATTGCCTCTGACGGACTAATTATGTATGGCCGTGCTGTGATGGATCGAGTAGAGATACGATGCCGTTTCCACCGTTTCTTGGTTTCCACCCCCGTTATTGGATGCCGCTTCCCTCCCTCCCCCACCCATGTACCGTGACCCCCCCCCGCCCCTTGCCCCCCCCCCTCCCTGTCGCCCACCCCCTAACCTCGCCTTTGAGGACGCCGCTGAGTAACGCCCTGGGCCATAACTCACAAGAATGATGTACTTCCAGGACGTGTCCATATAACACCAATTAAAAGGGGCGACGCTCTGGGTGTGGGGTGGGGCCGGGGCTGCACGAGCAAAGCGGGGCGCAAAGCGCAGGAGAAGGGCGGGAAGGGGGGAGGAGTACAAATCACCGGAGAAGGGTGGCGATCAAAGGAGGAGATCAGGAGTGGGTGGAGGAGGGGTAAGGGGGTATGAAGGTACCAGGGGTGAGGTTATGGCCGTCACGTGCGTAACTGGCGGACATACTGACGATGAACTTCAAGCAGCTATATTTGTGGTGAATTATAGGTGAATGGGCAGGTAGAGAGATAAACAGAGAGAGCATAGACATGTAGGGGGTTAGGCATATAGGTCAAGGAGCAGATAGCGGAACAGGCAGAGACATGGTTAGACAGATGGAGGGATACGTGTTGGGCAGATAGGGGATAAGCAGAGAGAGAGACAGAGATAGGCGGATAGATGGATGGATGGATGGATGGATCGACTGTTAAACAGGGTAGTTGGCAGATATTGGAATAATTATACCGGTAGATGTTAGATATATATAGGGAAATGCAGATAGGGGGATAGGCAGATATAATCTGGGCAGACGGTGGATTAGGCAGATGGAGTGATAGACTCTTAGATCGAGGGGCAGATATAGAAGGTTATATAGATAAAGGGATAGACAGAGAGAGGGGTAGATAAATGGCTGGATAAATAGATAGATGGGCGTTTGGGGCAAGTAGCTCAGGGGAGACATTGCCAACTAGAGGGCGGTGATGGGGTAATCAGTTAGAAACAGATATTGACACAATATGAGGGGTGATGGAGGTAAGCAGTTAGGGACAAATATATTGCCACAATAGGCGGGAAAGGTTATATTAGCAGATAGGGTGAGGTATGGCCACCGTTGATCAGGATGTATGGCACATATGGAGAGATTATATTAGCAGATAGGGTGAGGTACGGCCACCGTTGATCAGGATGTATGGCACATATGGAGAGATTATATTAGCAGATAGGGTGAGGTATGGCCACCGTTGATCAGGATGTATGGCACATATGGAGAGATTATATTAGCAGATAGGGTGAGGTATGGCCACCGTTGATCAGGATGTATGGCACATATGGAGAGATTATATTAGCAGATAGGGTGAGGTATGGCCACCGTTGATCAGGATGTATGGCACATATGGAGAGATTATATTAGCAGATAGGGTGAGGTACGGCCACCGTTGATCAGGGTGTATGGCACATATGGAGAGATTATATTAGCAGATAGGGTGAGGTACGGCCACCGTTGATCAGGATGTATGGCACATATGGAGAGATTATATTAGCAGATAGGGTGAGGTATGGCCACCGTTGATCAGGATGTATGGCACATATGGAGAGATTATATTAGCAGATAGGGTGAGGTGCGGCCACCGTTGATCAGGATGTATGGCACATATGGAGAGATTATATTAGCAGATAGGGTGAGGTACGGCCACCGTTGGCCGGGATGTATGACACATATGAAGAGATTATATTAGCAGGTAGGGTGAGGTATGGCCACCGTTGGCCGGGATGTATGACACATATGAAGAGATTATATTAGCAGATAGGGTGAGGTATGGCCACCGTTGGCCGGGATGTATGACACATATGAAGAGATTATATTAGCAGGTAGGGTGAGGTATGGCCACCGTTGGCCGGGATGTATGACACATATGGAGAGATTAAATTAGCAGATAGGGTGAGGTATGGCCACCGTTGGCCGGGATGTATGGCACATATGGAGAGATTATATTAGCAGATAGGGTGAGGTATGGCCACCGTTGGCCGGGATGTATGACACATATGAAGAGATTATATTAGCAGGTAGGGTGAGGTATGGCCACCGTTGGCCGGGATGTATGACACATATGAAGAGATTATATTAGCAGATAGGGTGAGGTATGGCCACCGTTGGCCGGGATGTATGACACATATGAAGAGATTATATTAGCAGATAGGGTGAGGTATGGCCACCGTTGGCCGGGATGTATGACACATATGAAGAGATTATATTAGCAGATAGGGTGAGGTATGGCCACCGTTGGCCGGGATGTATGACACATATGAAGAGATTATATTAGCAGATAGGGTGAGGTATGGCCACCGTTGGCCGGGATGTATGACACATATGAAGAGATTATATTAGCAGATAGGGTGAGGTATGGCCACCGTTGGCCGGGATGTATGACACATATGAAGAGATTATATTAGCAGATAGGGTGAGGTATGGCCACCGTTGATCAGGATGTATGGCACATATGGAGAGATTATATTAGCAGGTAGGGTGAGGTATGGCCACCGTTGGCCGGGATGTATGACACATATGGAGAGATTATATTAGCAGATAGGGTGAGGTATGGCCACCGTTGATCAGGATGTATGACACATATGGAGAGATTATATTAGCAGATAGGGTGAGGTATGGCCACCGTTGATTGCACATATGGAGTTGGTCGACCTCTATTGTGGAAGCGAATTTCGCACTATTTGGAAATGGAAGAAGGGAGGTGGTGGTGGAATTATTGTAGATTAATAATGACGTAGGTAGGGGTAACGGCGAATCGTAGTGGTGGGTGGGAGGTCTATTTGCTGCAGCACGGTATTTCTAGATACCCCCTACACACCAGCTGCAGGGGTCGCCGCCACCCCCTCACCCTCCGCCTTGCCCCCCCCCCCGTACCCATTCACCCTCCGCCTTGCCCCCACCCCCCCCCCGTACCCCCTCACCCCCTGGTGTCCCTGGTGCCGGACTGCAAGGGAGCTGGCACAGGCGCGGCGCTGCCGTGTCGGAGTCCAGCATTAGTGTGTTGATGTATCCCTCCCCCGGGGCCCTGGAGGGGGGTGGGGGTGGTCGCAGCCTTCCGCCGACGGTACTAAAACCCTCTGACTTATGATGGAGCCCCAGTCAGCAGCCTCGGCGGCTGGGGTGGAGGGTGAAATGGGTGGGACACCCTTCCGCCATCGCGATGTTCCTGTCAGGGCATTGCACCGATAAAACTAATGCCTTTTGTTGTGGGCATTGGAGATGGTAGACATGACCATGGGGTCATATACCTGGGGTTAGCTGTAACAGAAGCGTTGCGTGGGTTCGGGCCGGTTAGGTTGGTAAGTGGCGGTTGTTGTAAAATGGGGTGCGATGTGGCTTAAACATCTGATTGTGCGATGTAGCTTAAACATCTGATTGTGCGATGTGGCTTAAACATCTGATTGTGCGATGGGGCTTAAACATGATTGTGCGATGTGGCTTAAACATCTGATTGTGCGATGTAGCTTAAACATCTGATTGTGCGATGTGGCTTAAACATCTGATTGTGCGATGGGGCTTAAACATGATTGTGCGATGTGGCTTAAACATCTGATTGTGCGATGTAGCTTAAACATCTGATATGTGCGATGGGGCTTAAACATCTGATTGTGCGATGTAGCCATGTAGCCTAAACATCTGATATGTGCGATGGGGCTTAGACATCTGATTGTGCGATGTAGCTTAAACATCTGATTGTGCGCTGTGGCTTAAACATCTGATTGTGCGCTGTGGCTTAAACATCTGATTGTGCGATGGGGCTTAAACATCTGATTGTGCGATGTAGCTTAAACATCTGATTGTGCGATGTAGCTTAAACATCTGATTGTGCGATGGGGCTTAAACATCTGATTGTGCGATGGGGCTTAAACATCTGATTGTGCGCTGTGGCTTAAACATCTGATTGTGCGCTGTGGCTTAAACATCTGATTGTGCGATGGGGCTTAAACATCTGATTGTGCGATGTAGCTTAAACATCTGATTGTGCGCTGTGGCTTAAACATCTGATTGTGCGATGGGGCTTAAACATCTGATTGTGCGATGTAGCTTAAACATCTGATTGTGCGCTGTGGCTTAAACATCTGGTTGTGCGATGCGTACCGCTTGCCACTTGGCATACCCCATGTGACGTCAGCAGTTCAAGTATGTCATGATACGAAGCTCGCGTGATGTCGGTTTATCTGGAGGAAGCCGCCTGGCCAACACGCCAAGGCCCTCGGCTGACAACGTTTCACCTGAGGCAATGAATATCGCCGGAATAATGGGGAATTAGCCGTCATTGTCTGGATGCGTACGTCAGCAACTAGTAGGGCTGTAATCCCGCCCTCACTCTGAGAGGTCTCAACTAGTGGGGCTGTAATCCCGCCCTCACTCTGAGAGGTCTCAACTAGTGGGGCTGTAATCCCGCCCTCACTCTGAGAGGTCTCAACTAGTCGGGATGTAATCCCGTCCTCACTCTGAGGGGTCTCAACTAGTCGGGCTGTAAATCCGCCCTCACTCTGAGGGGTCTCAACTAGTGGGGCTGTAATCCCGCCCTCACTGTGAGGGGTCTGCGACCAGTCGGGCTGTAATCTCGCCCTCACTCTGCGGGGTCTCAACTAGTCGGGCTGTAATCCCGCCCTCACTATGAGGGTTCTCAACTAGTCTGGCTGTAATCCCGCCCTCACTATGATGGGTCTGTAACCAGTCGGGCTGTAATCCCGTCCTCACTCTGAGGGGTCCGCAACTAATGGGGCTGTAATCCCGCCCTCACTCTGAGGGGTCTCAACTAGTCGGGCTGTAATCCCGCCCTCACTATGAGGGGTCTCAACTAGTCGGGCTGTAATCCCGCCCTCACTCTGTGTGGTCTGCAACCAGTCGGGCTTTAATTCCGCCATCACTCTGCGGGGTCTCAACTAGTCGGGCTGTAATCCCGCCATCACTCTGTGGGGTTTTAACTAGTCCGGCTGTAATCCTGCCCACACTCTGAGGGGTCTCAACTAGTGGGGTTGTAATCCCGCCCTCACTATGAGGGGTCTCAACTAGTCGGGCTGTAATCCCGCCCTCACTATGAGGGGTCTCAACTAGTCGGGCTGTAATCCCGCCCTCACTATGAGGGGTCCGCAACTAATGGGGCTGTAATCCCGCCCTCACTCTGAGGGGTCTCAACTAGTCGGGCTGTAATCCCGCCCTCACTATGAGGGGTCTCAACTAGTCGGGCTGTAATCCCGCCCTCACTCTGTGTGGTCTGCAACCAGTCGGGCTTTAATTCCGCCATCACTCTGCGGGGTCTCAACTAGTCGGGCTGTAATCCCGCCATCACTCTGTGGGGTTTTAACTAGTCCGGCTGTAATCCTGCCCACACTCTGAGGGGTCTCAACTAGTGGGGTTGTAATCCCGCCCTCACTATGAGGGGTCTCAACTAGTCGGGCTGTAATCCCGTCCTCACTCTGAGGGGTCCGCAACTAATGGGGCTGTAATCCCGCCCTCACTCTGAGGGGTCTCAACTAGTCGGGCTGTAATCCCGCCCTCACTATGAGGGGTCTCAACTAGTCGGGCTGTAATCCCGCCCTCACTCTGTGTGGTCTGCAACCAGTCGGGCTTTAATTCCGCCATCACTCTGCGGGGTCTCAACTAGTCGGGCTGTAATCCCGCCATCACTCTGTGGGGTTTTAACTAGTCCGGCTGTAATCCTGCCCACACTCTGAGGGGTCTCAACTAGTCGGGCTGTCATCCCGCCCTCACCCTGACGTGTATTATACACACGTGTGTATATTTCCAATGACCTGGACCAAGTGGCCGTGGGATATGTCAGTATGAGAAGACGGTGTAACCTCGTGCATTTAACAGTTACACCATACAACCTCTGCCTCACCCTTCCCTCTCCCCTCTCTGCATCCAGCCTCTGTCTCACCCTTCCCTCTCCCCTCTCTGCATCCAGCCTCTGTCTCACCCTTCCCTCTCCCCTCTCTGCATCCAGCCTCTGCCTCACCCTTCCCTCTCCCCTCTCTGCATCCAGCCTCTGTCTCACCCTTTCCTCTCCCCTCTCTGCATCCAGCCTATGTCTCACCCTTTCCTCTCCCCTCTCTGCATCCAGCCTCTGTCTCACCCTTCCCTCTCCCCTCTCTGCATCCAGCCTCTGCCTCACCCTTCCCTCTCCCCTCTCTGCATCCAGCCTCTGTCTCACCCTTCCCTCTCCCCTCTCTGCATCCAGCCTCTGCCTCACCCTTCCCTCTCCCCTCTCTGCATCCAGCCTCTGTCTCACCCTTTCCTCTCCCCTCTCTGCATCCAGCCTATGTCTCACCCTTTCCTCTCCCCTCTCTGCATCCAGCCTCTGTCTCACCCTTCCCTCTCCCCTCTCTGCATCCAGCCTCTGCCTCACCCTTCCCTCTCCCCTCTCTGCATCCAGCCTCTGTCTCACCATTTCCTCTCCCCTCTCTGCATCCAGCCTATGTCTCACCCTTTCCTCTCCCCTCTCTGCATCCAGCCTCTGTCTCACCCTTCCCTCTCCCCTCTCTGCATCCAGCCTCTGTCTCACCCTTTCCTCTCCCCTCTCTGCATCCAGCCTCTGTCTCACCCTTCCCTCTCCCCTCTCTGCATCCAGCCTCTGCCTCACCCTTCCCTCTCCCCTCTCTGCATCCAGCCTCTGCCTCACCCTTTCCTCTCCCCTCTCTGCATCCAGCCTCCGTCTCACCCTTTCCTCTCCCCTCTCTGCATCCAGCCTCTGTCTCACCCTTCCCTCTCCCCTCTCTGCATACAGCCTCTGCCTCACCCTTCCCTCTCCCCTCTCTGCATCCAGCCTCTGCCTCACCCTTTCCTCTCCCCTCTCTGCATCCAGCCTCTGCCTCACCCTTTCCTCTCCTCTCTCTGCATCCAGCCTCTGTCTCACCCTTCCCTCTCCCCTCTCTGCATCCAGCCTCTGCCTCACCCTTCCCTCTCCCCTCTCTGCATCCAGCCTCTGCCTCACCCTTTCCTCTCCCCTCTCTGCATCCAGCCTCTGCCTCACCCTTCCCTCTCCCCTCTCTGCATCCAGCCTCTGCCTCACCCTTTCCTCTCCCCTCTCTGCATCCAGCCTCTGCCTCTCCCTTCTCTCTCCCCTCTCTGCATCCAGCCTCTGCCTCACCCTTCCCTCTCCCCTCTCTGCATCCAGCCTCTGCCTCACCCTTCCCTCTCCCCTCTCTGCATCCAGCCTCTGCCTCACCCTTCCCTCTGCCCTCTCTCCATCCAGCCTCTGCCTCACCCTTTCCACTTCCCTCTCTGCATCCAGCCTCTGTCTCACCCTTCCCTCTCCCCTCTCTGCATCCAGCCTCTGCCTCATCCTTCCCTCTCCCCTCTCTGCATCCAGCCTCTGCCTCACCCTTCCCTCTCCCCTCTCTGCATCCAGCCTCTGTCTCACCCTTCCCTCTCCCCTCTCTGCATCCAGCCTCTGCCTCACCCTTCCCTCTCCCCTCTCTGCATCCAGCCTCTGCCTCACCCTTCCCTCTCCCCTCTCTGCATCCAGCCTCTGCCTCACCCTTCCCTCTTCCCTCTCTGCATCCAGCCTCTGCCTCACCCTTCCCTCTCCCCTCTCTGCTTTCCAGCCTCTGCTTCACCCTTCCCTCTCCCCTCTCTGCATCCAGCCTCTGCCTCACCCTTCCCTCTCCCCTCTCTGCATCCAGCCTCTGCCTCACCCTTCCCTCTCCCCTCTCTGCATCCAGCCTCTGTCTCACCCTTCCCTCTCCCCTCTCTGCATCCAGCCTCTGCCTCACCCTTCCCTCTCCCCTCTCTGCATCCAGCCTCTGCCTCACCCTTCCCTCTCCCCTCTCTGCATCCAGCCTCTGTCTCACCCTTCCCTCTCCCCTCTCTGCATCTAGCCTCTGCCTCACCCATCCCTCTCCCCTCTCTGCATCCAGCCTCTGCCTCACCCTTCCCTCTCCCCTCTCTGCATCCAGCCTCTGTCTCACCCTTCCCTCTTCCCTCTCCCCTCTCTGCGTCCGGCCTCTGCCTCACCCTTCCCTCTCCCCTCTCTGCATCCAGCCTCTGTCTCACCCTTCCCTCTCCCCTCTCTGCATCCAGCCTCTGTCTCACCCTTCCCTCTCCCTTCTCTGCATCCAGCCTCTGCCTCACCCTTCCCTCTCCCCTCTCTGCATCCAGCCTCTGTCTCACCCTTTCCTCTCCCCTCTCTGCATCCAGCCTATGTCTCACCCTTTCCTCTCCCCTCTCTGCATCCAGCCTCTGCCTCACCCTTCCCTCTGCCCTCTCTCCATCCAGCCTCTGCCTCACCCTTTCCACTTCCCTCTCTGCATCCAGCCTCTGTCTCACCCTTCCCTCTCCCCTCTCTGCATCCAGCCTCTGCCTCATCCTTCCCTCTCCCCTCTCTGCATCCAGCCTCTGCCTCACCCTTCCCTCTCCCCTCTCTGCATCCAGCCTCTGTCTCACCCTTCCCTCTCCCCTCTCTGCATCCAGCCTCTGCCTCACCCTTCCCTCTCCCCTCTCTGCATCCAGCCTCTGCCTCACCCTTCCCTCTCCCCTCTCTGCATCCAGCCTCTGCCTCACCCTTCCCTCTTCCCTCTCTGCATCCAGCCTCTGCCTCACCCTTCCCTCTCCCCTCTCTGCTTTCCAGCCTCTGCTTCACCCTTCCCTCTCCCCTCTCTGCATCCAGCCTCTGCCTCACCCTTCCCTCTCCCCTCTCTGCATCCAGCCTCTGCCTCACCCTTCCCTCTCCCCTCTCTGCATCCAGCCTCTGTCTCACCCTTCCCTCTCCCCTCTCTGCATCCAGCCTCTGCCTCACCCTTCCCTCTCCCCTCTCTGCATCCAGCCTCTGCCTCACCCTTCCCTCTCCCCTCTCTGCATCCAGCCTCTGTCTCACCCTTCCCTCTCCCCTCTCTGCATCCAGCCTCTGCCTCACCCATCCCTCTCCCCTCTCTGCATCCAGCCTCTGCCTCACCCTTCCCTCTCCCCTCTCTGCATCCAGCCTCTGCCTCACCCTTCCCTCTCCCCTCTCTGCATCCAGCCTCTGTCTCACCCTTCCCTCTTCCCTCTCCCCTCTCTGCGTCCGGCCTCTGCCTCACCCTTCCCTCTCCCCTCTCTGCATCCAGCCTCTGTCTCACCCTTCCCTCTCCCCTCTCTGCATCCAGCCTCTGCCTCACCCTTCCCTCTCCCCTCTCTGCATCCAGCCTCTGTCTCACCCTTCCCTCTCCCCTCTCCCCTCTCTGCGTCCAGCCTCTGCCTCATCCTTCCCTCTCCCCTCTCTGCATCCAGCCTCTGCCTCACCCTTCCCTCTTCCCTCTCCCCTCTCTGCGTCCGGCCTCTGCCTCACCCTTCCCTCTCCCCTCTCTGCATCCAGCCTCTGTCTCACCCTTCCCTCTTCGCTCTCTACATCCAGCCTCTGCCTCACCCTTCCCTCTCCCCTCTCTGCATCCAGCCTCTGTCTCACCCTTCCCTCTCCCCTCTCTGCATCCAGCCTCTGCCACACCCTTCCCTCTTCTCTTTCCCTCTCTGCATCCAGCCTCTGCCTCACCCTTCCCTCTCCCCTCTCTGCATCCAGCCTCTGCCTCACCCTTCCCTCTCCCCTCTCTGCATCCAGCCTCTGTCTCACCCTTCCCTCTCCCCTCTCTGCATCCAGCCTCTGCCTCACCCTTCCCTCTCCCCTCTCTGCATCCAGCCTCTGCCTCACCCTTTCCTCTTCGCTCTCTGCATCCAGCCTCTGTCTCACCCTTCCCTCTCCCCTCTCTGCATCCAGCCTCTGCCTCACCCTTCCCTCTCCCCTCTCTGCATCCAGCCTCTGCCTCACCCTTCCCTCTCCCCTCTCTGCATCCAGCCTCTGTCTCACCCTTCCCTCTCCCCTCTCTGCATCCAGCCTCTGCCTCACCCTTCCCTCTCCCCTCTCTGCATCCAGCCTCTGCCTCACCCTTCCCTCTCCCCTCTCTGCATCCAGCCTCTGCCTCACCCTTCCCTCTTCCCTCTCTGCATCCAGCCTCTGCCTCACCCTTCCCTCTCCCCTCTCTGCTTTCCAGCCTCTGCCTCACCCTTCCCTCTCCCCTCTCTGCATACAGCCTCTGCCTCACCCTTCCCTCTCCCCTCTCTCCATCCAGCCTCTGCCTCACCCTTCCCTTTCCCCTCTCTGCATCCAGCCTCTGCCTCACCCTTCCCTCTCCCCTCTCTGCATCCAGCCTCTGCCTCACCCTTCCCTCTCCCCTCTCTGCATCCAGCCTCTGCCTCACCCTTCCCTCTCCCCTCTCTGCATCCAGCCTCTGCCTCACCCTTCCCTCTCCCCTCTCTGCATCCAGCCTCTGCCTCACCCTTCCCTCTTCCCTCTCTGCATCCAGCCTCTGCCTCACCCTTCCCTCTCCCCTCTCTGCTTTCCAGCCTCTGCTTCACCCTTCCCTCTCCCCTCTCTGCATCCAGCCTCTGCCTCACCCTTCCCTCTCCCCTCTCTGCATCCAGCCTCTGCCTCACCCTTCCCTCTCCCCTCTCTGCATCCAGCCTCTGTCTCACCCTTCCCTCTCCCCTCTCTGCATCCAGCCTCTGCCTCACCCTTCCCT
The DNA here is from genome assembly GCA_964019135.1 of Arenicola marina. Classification (NCBI taxonomy): domain Eukaryota; kingdom Metazoa; phylum Annelida; class Polychaeta; family Arenicolidae; genus Arenicola; species Arenicola marina. The sequence goes on along the minus strand of OZ025252.1, from coordinate 8,718,101 downwards.
CTCCCCTCTCTGCATCCAGCCTCTGCCTCACCCTTCCCTCTCCCCTCTCTGCATCCAGCCTCTGTCTCACCCTTCCCTCTCCCCTCTCTGCATCCAGCCTCTGCCTCACCCATCCCTCTCCCCTCTCTGCATCCAGCCTCTGCCTCACCCTTCCCTCTCCCCTCTCTGCATCCAGCCTCTGCCTCACCCTTCCCTCTCCCCTCTCTGCATCCAGCCTCTGTCTCACCCTTCCCTCTTCCCTCTCCCCTCTCTGCGTCCGGCCTCTGCCTCACCCTTCCCTTTCCCCTCTCTGCATCCAGCCTCTGTCTCACCCTTCCCTCTCCCCTCTCTGCATCCAGCCTCTGCCTCACCCTTCCCTCTCCCCTCTCTGCATCCAGCCTCTGTCTCACCCTTCCCTCTCCCCTCTCCCCTCTCTGCGTCCAGCCTCTGCCTCATCCTTCCCTCTCCCCTCTCTGCATCCAGCCTCTGTCTCACCCTTCCCTCTTCCCTCTCCCCTCTCTGCGTCCGGCCTCTGCCTCACCCTTCCCTCTCCCCTCTCTGCATCCAGCCTCTGTCTCACCCTTCCCTCTTCGCTCTCTACATCCAGCCTCTGCCTCACCCTTCCCTCTCCCCTCTCTGCATCCAGCCTCTGTCTCACCCTTCCCTCTCCCCTCTCTGCATCCTGCCTCTGCCACACCCTTCCCTCTTCTCTTTCCCTCTCTGCATCCAGCCTCTGTCTCACCCTTTCCTCTCCCCTCTCTGCATCCAGCCTCTGTCTCACCCTTCCCTCTCCCCTCTCTGCATCCAGCCTCTGCCTCACCCTTCCCTCTCTCCTCTCTGCATCCAGCCTCTGCCTCACCCTTTCCTCTCCCCTCTCTGCATCCAGCCTCTGTCTCACCCTTTCCTCTCCCCTCTCTGCATCCAGCCTCTGTCTCACCCTTCCCTCTCCCCTCTCTGCATACAGCCTCTGCCTCACCCTTCCCTCTCCCCTCTCTGGATCCAGCCTCTGCCTCACCCTTTCCTCTCCCCTCTCTGCATCCAGCCTCTGCCTCACCCTTTCCTCTCCTCTCTCTGCATCCAGCCTCTGTCTCACCCTTCCCTCTCCCCTCTCTGCATACAGCCTCTGCCTCACCCTTCCCTCTCCCCTCTCTGCATCCAGCCTCTGCCTCACCCTTTCCTCTCCCCTCTCCGCATCCAGCCTCTGCCTCACCCTTCCCTCTCCCCTCTCTGCATCCAGCCTCTGCCTCACCCTTTCCTCTCCCCTCTCTGCATCCAGCCTCTGCCTCACCCTTCCCTCTCCCCTCTCTGCATCCAGCCTCTGCCTCACCCTTCCCTCTCCCCTCTCTGCATCCAGCCTCTGCCTCACCCTTCCCTCTCCCCTCTCTGCATCCAGCCTCTGCCTCACCCTTCCCTCTCCCCTCTCTGCATCCAGCCTCTGCCTCACCCTTCCCTCTCCCCTCTCTGCATCCAGCCTCTGCCTCACCCTTCCCTCTCCCCTTTCTGCATCCAGCCTCTGCCTCACCCTTCCCTCTCCCCTCTCTGCATCCAGCCTCTGCCTCACCCTTCCCTCTCCCCTCTCTGCATCCAGCCTCTGCCTCACCCTTCCCTCTCCCCTCTCTGCATCCAGCCTCTGTCTCACCCTTCCCTCTCCCCTCTCTGCATCCAGCCTCTGCCTCACCCTTCCCTCTCCCCTCTCTGCATCCAGCCTCTGCTTCACCCTTTCCTCTTCCCTCTCTGCATCCAGCCTCTGTCTCACCCTTCCCTCTCCCCTCTCTGCATCCAGCCTCTGCCTCACCCTTCCCTCTCCCCTCTCTGCATCCAGCCTCTGCCTCACCCTTCCCTCTCCCCTCTCTGCATCCAGCCTCTGTCTCACCCTTCCCTCTCCCCTCTCTGCATCCAGCCTCTGCCTCACCCTTCCCTCTCCCCTCTCTGCATCCAGCCTCTGCCTCACCCTTCCCTCTCCCCTCTCTGCATCCAGCCTCTGCCTCACCCTTCCCTCTTCCCTCTCTGCATCCAGCCTCTGCCTCACCCTTCCCTCTCCCCTCTCTGCTTTCCAGCCTCTGCCTCACCCTTCCCTCTCCCCTCTCTGCATCCAGCCTCTGCCTCACCCTTCCCTCTCCCCTCTCTGCATCCAGCCTCTGCCTCACCCTTCCCTCTCCCCTCTCTGCATCCAGCCTCTGTCTCGCCCTTCCCTCTCCCCTCTCTGCATCCAGCCTCTGCCTCACCCTTCCCTCTCCCCTCTCTGCATCCAGCCTCTGCCTCACCCTTCCCTCTCCCCTCTCTGCATCCAGCCTCTGTCTCACCCTTCCCTCTCCCCTCTCTGCATCCAGCCTCTGCCTCACCCTTCCCTCTCCCCTCTCTGCATCCAGCCTCTGCCTCACCCTTCCCTCTCCCCTTTCTGCATCCAGCCTCTGCCTCACCCTTCCCTCTCCCCTCTCTGCATCCAGCCTCTGCCTCACCCTTCCCTCTTCCCTCTCTGCATCCAGCCTGTGCCTCACCCTTCGCTCTTCTCTTTCCCTCTCTGCATCCAGCCTCTGCCACACCCTTCCCTCTTCCCTCTCTGCATACAGCCTCTGTCTCACCCGTCCCTCTCCCCTCTCTGCATCCAGCCTCTGTCTCACCCTTCCCTCTTCCCTCTCTGCATCCAGCCTCTGCCTCACCCTTCCCTCTCCCCTCTCTGCATCCAGCCTCTGTCTCACCCTTCCCTCTTCCCTCTCTGCATCCAGCCTGTGCCTCACCCTTTGCTCTTCTCTTTCCCTCTCTGCATCCAGCCTCTGTCTCACCCTTCCCTCTTCCCTCTCTGCATCCAGCCTCTGCCTCACCCTTCCCTCTCCCCTCTCTGCATCCAGCCTCTGTCTCACCCTTCCCTCTTCCCTCTCTGCATCCAGCCTGTGCCTCACCCTTTGCTCTTCTCTTTCCCTCTCTGCATCCAGCCTCTGTCTCACCCTTCCCTCTTCCCTCTCTGCATCCAGCCTCTGTCTCACCCTTCCCTCTTCCCTCTCTGCATCCAGCCTGTGCCTCACCCTCCGCGCTTCTCTTTCCCTCTCTGCATCCAGCCTCTGCCTCACCCTTCCCTCTTCCCTCTCTGCATCCAGCCTCTGCCTCACCCTTCCCTCTTCTCTTTCCCTCTCTGCATCCAGCCTCTGCCTCACCCTTCCCTCTTCCCTCTCTGCATCCAGCCTCTGCCTCACCCTTCCCTCTTCTCTTTCCCTCTCTGCATACAGCCTCTGTCTCACCCTTCTCTCTTCCCCTCCCCTCATCGAATGATTCCCTCTTTATCTCTATTCATGTATGTCTTACTACTCCCCCCCCCCTCTCGTTAATCCTGCTGTACCCCCTGCCTTCCATACAGTCACGTCCCTTGCCCCTAACCCTACCCACCCCACTACCCTGACAGCGTGGTGGTTTTACCTCTGCGACCTCGCAGCAGCCAAACTACGTCACTGGCGTGCCAGAAATAGCCGCCAGGGTCCGCTTGTTAAACAAACCTAACAATTTTTTCAATAATTATATCAACATCGGGTGACTGGCCCCCGCTTGGCGATGGAGAGGTCGATTGAAGCGAGCGAATGCGGAACTGCCCGAGCAGGACCGCTTCCAACAAGGACCGCTCCAACAGGACGACAGGCAGGTCCGCTCCCAACAAGAAGACAGACAGGACCGCTCCAACAGAACGACGGACAGGGCCGCTCCCAACAGGACGACAGACAGGACCGCTCGAACAGGACGTCATACAGGACCGCTCGAACAGGTCGACAGAAAGGACCGCTCCAACAGGACGACAAACAGTACCGCTCGAACAGGACGTCAGACAGGACCGCTCCAACAGGACGTCATACAGGACCGCTCGAACAGGTCGACAGAAAGGACCGCTCCAACGGGACGACAAACAATACCGCTCGAACAGGACGTCAGACAGGACCGCTCCAACAGGACGACAGAAAGGACCGCTCGAACAGGTCGACAGAAAGGACCGCTCCAACAGGACGACAAACAGTACCGCTCGAACAGGACGTCAGACAGGACCGCTCCAACAGAACGTCATACAGGACCGCTCGAACAGGTCGACAGAAAGGACCGCTCCAACAGGACGACAAACAGTACCGCTCGAACAGGACGACAGAAAGGACCGCTCCAAAAGGACGGCACAGGACCGCTCCCAACAGGACTACAAAAGACAGGATCGCTTGGGACAGGACCGCTTGAGAAAGGACCGCTTGAGGCAGGACCAATTGAGACAGGACCGCTGGAGATAGGACCGCTGGGGAAAGGACCGCTTGGGACAGGACCGCTAGAGGCAAGACCGCTTGGGACAAGACCGCTTGGGACAGAACCGCTGGAGACAGGACTGGTTGGGACAAGACCGCTTGGGACAGGACCGCTGGAGACAGGACCGCTGGAGACAGGACCGCTTGGGACAAGACCGCTTGGGACAGGACCGCTGGAGATAGGACTGCTTATGACAAGACCGCTTGGGACAGGACCGCTGGAGACCTCTCTTGCCCGTGGATACAAGATGCGAGCTGGCCCATGTGTGGCTGACTGGCTGGAAGCCCCCCGCGCCGCGCCGCGCCGCGCCAGTCATGGCCGGACTATGTGGGCAGGGCGTCGGAAGGCACGCAGTCGCCCGCGGGACATAATGCCCCAGTTTTCTGGAGCAGATGATAACTTGTATACTGAGTCGTTTATGCCGCCATGAAGTTATTGTGGGCGATGTGGGAGTACGTTGGTCCGTGGCGATAAGAGACGTCAAGTCGGGCGTTTGGCCGCCAGCAGAGAGTCGCTTATCAAAAGGCAACCCGCGTGCCTTGATTCCAATGACTTTGGTGTAGTTTCGCTTAATGTGTAATTTCCAGATGACCGATTTCGGGCGCGAGGCATCATTACTCTCGACTCTCTGCCCTGACGCTGTCTGCCCCCCCCCCGCCCTCGTTTACTCTGGGCAGCGGCCAGTGACCCAGGAAGCCGAGCGCGCGCTCTTCTTGCTCTTGTCCATGCAAGCTGCCTCTGGCTCCCTCTCTCCTGGCGCCTCTCCCCTGGCCCCTCTCTCCTGGCTCTGTCCCTTCCCACAGCACAGGCCCCTCCCCCTGGCTCTCTTCCTTCCCACAGCACAGACCCCTTTCCCCTCGCTCTGTCCCTTCCGACAGCACAGGCCCCTCTCCCCTGTCTCTGTCCCTACCCCAAGCACAGGCCCCTCCCCCCTGGCTCTGTCCCTTCCCACAGCACAGGCCCCTCCCCCTGGCTCTCTTCCTTCCCACAGCACAGACCCCTTTCCCCTCGCTCTGTCCCTTCCGACAGCACAGGCCCCTCTCCCCTGTCTCTGTCCCTACCCCAAGCACAGGCCCCTCTTCCCTGGCTCTGTCCCTTCCCACAGCACAGGCCCCTCCCCCTGGCCCTGTCCCTACTCCAAGCATAGCCCCCCCCCCCTGTCTCTGTCCCTACCCCAAGCACAGCCCCCCCCCCTGTCTCTGTCCCTACCCCAAGCACAGGCCCATCCCCCCTGTCTCTGTCCCTACCCCAACACAGGCCCCTCTCCCCTGTCCCTACCCCAAGTACAGGCCCCTCTCCCCTGTCCCTACCCCAAGCACAGGCCCCTCCCCCTGTCTCTGTCCCTACCCCAAGCATAGGCCCCTCCCTCCCTGTCTCTGTCCCTACCCCAAGCACAGGCCCCTCCCCCCCGTCTCTGTCCCTACCCCAAGCACAGACCCCTCTCCCCTGTCTCTGTCCCTACCCCAAGCACAGGCCCCTCACCCTGGCTCTGTCCCTTCCCACAACACAGGCCCCTCCCCCCTGTCTCTGTCCCTACCCCAAGCACAGGCCCCTCTCCCCTGTCTCTGTCCCTACCCCAAGCAAAGGCCCCTCTTCCCTGTCTCTGTCCCTACCCCAAGCACAGGCCCCTCTCCCCTGTCTCTGTCCCTACCCCAAGCACAGGCCCCTCCCCCTGTCTCTGTCCCTACTCCAAGCACAGGCCCCTCCCCCTGGCTCTGTCCCTACCCCAAGCACTGGCCCCTCCCCCCTGGCTCTGTCCCTACCCCAAGCACAGGCCCCTCTCCCCTGTCTCTGTCCCTACCCCAAGCACAGGCCCCTCCCCCTGTCTCTGTCCCTACTCCAAGCACAGGCCCCTCCCCCTGGCTCTGTCCCTACCCCAAGCACAGGCCCCTCTCCCCTGTCTCTGTCCCTACCCCAAGCACAGGCCCCTCACCCCTGGCTCTGCCCCTACCCCATGCACAGGCCCCTACCCCCTGTCTCTGTCCCTACCCCAAGCACAGGCCCCTCTCCCCTGTCTCTGCCCCTACCCCAAGCACAGGCCCCTCCCCCCTGTCTCTGACCCTACCCCAAGCACAGGCCCCTCTCCCCTGTCTCTGTCCCTACCCCAAGCACTGGCCCCTCTCCCCTGGCTCTGTCCCTACCCCAAGCACAGGCCCCTCCCCCCCTGTCTCTGTCCCTACCCCAAGCACAGGCCCCTCCCCCGTGTCTCTGTCCCTACCCCAAGCACAGGCCCCTCCCCCTGTCTCTGTCCCTACCCCAAGCACAGGCCCGTCCCCCTGTCTCTGCCCCTACCCCAAACACAGGCCCCTCCCCCCTGGCTCTGTCCCTACCCCAAACACAGGCCCCTCCCCCCTGGCTCTGTCCCTACCCCAAGCACAGACCCCTCTCTGTCACGTCTCGAGTGCGTGGCAATAATCAGCTCCTTTTAGTTGACTTCCTCCATGGCCTATGTCTGTATACCTGTCAACCAGCGATGCCTGCGACTGTTGACACCGGACCCAGTACAGGCGACCTCGTGCCTTGGTCTACTGTACTGGGTGCCTCCCTGCTCTTGGCATACGCCTACGACGTCTCTCTCCGACACTTCTGCTTCATTTGGCCGCAAAGGCTTCCCGGGTGTAATGGTTAGCGCACTAGATCACAGATCAATAAATCCTGGGGTCAAACCTGTGAGTAGGCATGTTTGATCCATTCATCCATTCATCGTCCCGGGCGGTTCCTTGGCCAAGCGTAGCCTTTGTGGGAACAAAAGCGGCGAAAAACACAATTTCGTTTCCTTCCTATTTGGCCACAACCAATCAGCAGATGACGTTTATCTTGTGTGTGGCTTGAGCAATTAATTTCTACAATAAATGGAATATGTGAGGTAGTCGTGATGTTAGTTCCTAAGTAATCAGTATCAGCGATAAAATTGTCGCGCCGTTTAGGCTTAATTCTGCAGTCACAGATATGTTTTGTCGTTTTTTGTTAAGCAGAAACCAAGACACTTGGGTCGCACTGTTACTGCTCCACAGTGGTAAACAGTAATGTCTTCACACTTGTGTTTACAGAAGTGCGAAGACGCTGATCAGCTGGTCGTAATGCTCAATTTGTAAAATGAAGTATCAGCATTAATAATTTATGATGATCTTTGCCTTATGCAATGGTAGCCAATATAAGCGTGTCGTAATGGTTAATGAAGCGGCGACACACGAGCGAGTTTTGCGGCGATGGTTTTCCTCAGTTGTATGCACTATAGGTATAACATGGGGGGAGGGGGGGCCAATCCATACATTTGACACTGAGCAGATCTAAAATCTGTTTGATTCTCTTCAAGCCATGATAAGTCCCACTGACGCTGGAACTGTTATTTGCCGTCGAGAGTTATTGAAGGCCTAGATGGTGGTATCTGCAACTCCCAGGCAATGTGGTCACATCTTCCTCATCACATTTAGAACCAGATATTTGTATAATCTTGTCATGCTAATCTAATCTCCTGCTGCCAATCAGTATAAGTTGTGGGCTTAATGACCACCTCTCCTTGCCATGAATCTGATCTCAGCGCTGCTGTTCTTTCCCTGTTTGATCTCTGGCAGCAATGCCAATGGTACTACTTGCAGCCGCCGCCCCCCCCCCCCCGCCCGTCTCTCATTTACCGCGATGCATCCACCTTGTTTATTAAACCGCCCGCTATATGTTTTCAGTCGTTTAACGGGTCTGGTAACTGTTGTATGTCGCCCGCCTATTGAAGATTATGGACTACACGAGTAACTTGAGCGGCTGGTGTGTATGGCAGACCACCGCCGTCAGACGCCACGAGTAAGCGGCTGGTGTGTATGGCAGACCACTGCCGTCAGACGCCACGAGTAAGCGGCTGGTGTGTATGGCAGACCACCGCCGTCAGACGCCACGAGTAAGCGGCTGGTGTGTATGGCAGACCACCGCCGTCAGACGCCACGAGTAAGCGGCTGGTGTGTATGGCAGACCATCGCCGTCAGACGCCACGAGTAAGCGGCTGGTGTGTATGGCAGACCACCGCCGTCAGACGCCACGAGTAAGCGGCTGGTGTGTATGGCAGACCACCGCCGTCAGACGCCACGAGTAAGCGGCTGGTGTGTATGGCAGACCACCGCCGTCAGAGGCCACGAGTAAGCGGCTGGTGTGTATGGCAGACCACCGCCGTCAGACGCCACGAGTAAGCGGCTGGTGTGTCAGGCAGACCACCGCCGTCAGACGCCACGAGTAAGCGGCTGGTGTGTCAGGCAGACCACCGCCGTCAGACGCCACGAGTAAGCGGCTGGTGTGTATGGCAGACCACCGCCGTCAGACGCCACGAGTTATGGCTTCGCACCTCATGGGTTAATTGCCGGTTCCGGGTTTTTTTCTCTGAGATTGGAATGAGTGATGGGCCTTCGCACTACCTTCCTCTAGCGCCACAACATGGCCTCTTTATTGGTCTCACGCATGGCAAGGGTGTGTGGGAATGGGAGGTGGGTGTAGGGAGTCGCAGATATGGGGTATTGTGTGTTCGTTCGGGGGTTATAGACCGGCGGATGGGTGAGGTGGTAGGCGAGAGGGGGGCGGGTTCACAGGAGACAATAGCAGGGTGGCAGCCGTCTGGTAATTGTCTAATGAGATAACGACTGGTAGCGCGACGGCCACCGTCAAGTGCCGGCAAACCGGAAGTACCTGGTGCGTCTGCCGGTCTGACCGGATGTACGGCCGTCTTGGTGACTGGAAACTGGGACGGCACGGACGTCACCATGGAACCCTAGGCTGACCAACTCGGGGCACTTCCGGTAAGCCTTATCGCTCACTTTCATGGCTCGATCTGAAAACGGGATGCCTCGACCGCACTCCAGGACCCGTATGCAATGACGTTATGTATAATAGTGTCGGAATAGAGGCATTTGAACAGACGACCCTTATTTCAGTGTTTTTGAGCGGGCTCATTGTTTTATCGGCGACAGCCCGTTTAAATAAGCGCCGGAGCCAATTCATTGCTCATAGACAATAAGCGCCCGCGTGTTTAATCGAGTGAATACGGGACGTACGCCCCCTGCAGAGCGGCTCTGGTACCGACTGTTGCCGGTAGGGAAGAGCCCGAAGACAACGGTATCAGCGTACAGCCAAATGTACAGCGCAATGACGCACATCAATGTAAGCCAATATACCCGGAAGAGAGGTATCGGGTCACGGCAGTTTAACGGGCGGTCAGTCGGGCGCAGCGTCAGTGGTGGGTGCGGGTATGGGGGAGTGGGGGTGAGGGAGGTGGGGGAGGTACGTCAGTGGCTCTCCCGACTGACCAGGTGTGTGTGGCAATGAGTGCTTCACTTCTAGGAAGCGGTGATGGGTCGAAGGGACCATCCGTCCGACAGACAGACAGACAGACAGATAGATAGACATGCTGGGGCTGCCACCATCACCGCGGAAACCTTGACTTGGAGGGGGGAGAGCAAGCAGCCAGACACCAGTAGTTCCCCTAGAGTCGCTGCAGCTATGTACAGCTACAACGCCCTGCAAGCGCGGCGGAAGACAGCGAGGCGCAGATAACACGGGGGCTGGGGCGCCTCGCTGGAAACAAGATATATGTAAACAGAAGCAATAGCAGGGCGACGGTGGGGCAGTGGCTCCGGGCTCCACTCAGTTACTGTTCTTCTCCTTCTGGATTGCGGTGGCTCTTGTCTTCTGGAGCCCGGCATGCACCGTCTCGTCTTCACCACACCGGCCGCAGACAAAAACACGTGACAGCTCATGACGCGCCTATGGCCCTGACCAATGGCAGTGACCAATGGCAGTGAACCCGTGACGGGCGGCCCCCGATTCTTGTTATCCAGGTCAATAACCGCGACTCCAAGGTACGCGCTTTCTCTACCTCACCACCGCCACATTTCCACCCCCGCCCCCGCTCAACCCCCCCCCCCCCAACCTCCATCCATTCCTTCCTCACCGCTCCCCCACCCCCCCTTCCACCACTGATCTCCCCTGCCGGGTGGTAAAATCCAACAGTCGCTGACTTTCCATTTCTGACACCAGCCGAGGGGAAGTGGCCGTCATGTCTAGCGGGTGAGATGGATCTGTTGAAAGCGGGATAAATCGGTGGGTAAGTTTATAGCGGCTATCGACCCAGCCGTCCACAGTCTGACCAACGAGACACCAGAGCCGTGTGGGGGGAGCCCCATCATCGCGGGATACATGGCTGAGCGATAGGCGCCCGCCTTGGCGGAACTCCGGCAGTCCCGGTAACCCGGCCACAGCCGCCCGGGGCGCCACCTGCCGGCATGTCGTGGCATCATGTCTGACAATGCAGCCAGGCTGCGCTGGGCGAGACATAGACCTGTGACTTCCTTGACCTCTGACCCTTGCCCTATGACCCTTGATCTATCAATGACATTGAATCAACAGTCCCTTGCATGTTGGTTCACTACTCGTTTTGGTCGGAAAACTCGCCCAACGGGATCCCAGAAACAAACGGGACCTTATTCTGGTGGTGGTCACGTGGCCCGGTGATCACGTGGTACATAACCAGTGTTACTTCAGCGCTACATACGTCAGCATCTAGTGGTGCGTCATCGGTAGATGCGTGCTACGTCAAGAACAGATGTGCTCTTTATCATAACTGTATCGAATACTGCTGGGCAGGCTTGGACGGTCGAATGTGCCGGAATCTCCTCATATAGAGAGATACCCGAGGAGAAATGTGTTTGGACGCGTCCTTTTACTGATAATATGGAACCAATAAGCTTATGACTTATCAGGATTATATCTGTGGCACCTATACCGCCCGGTCTCTGTGTCAGCGTTTGGCAGCACTCGGCCAGCGACAGGAGGACATAATATTTGTATAGAGACACCAGATAGATATTACATATCTTATATATATTAGTATACACAATGTAAGTGACCGCAGCCCGCCATTGCTACCCACGCGGTGAGAACTCAGCATGGGGTTACCCATACAGGTTGGTTGGACGCTTTGTGTCCCCCGTCCTACCCTCCTCCCTCCTAACTCCAGCCATTGTCGGCCCTCAGTCTCCATAAAACTGACGTCAGGGCTCAGCTCCCTCAGTGTCTGTTTATCGTGTTGATCCAGTGATCTACTGGTGGAAGATTTTGGATTATAAAAGTCTTAACATTGTAGTAAAAGGCGGATGTTGGTCTTTGAAGCGAGCCCCTAGTGGCGTTGCGATCTGATGGCTATCGCAGCGCCAAACAGCCAGCCAGCCTTCCCGCCGACCTCGCAAACCTCGCGAGATGCTCGCGTTACGTCACACTTGTTCCCGTTTCAAACAGATGGAGTGATCACGTGTGATCCCCGCCCCGGAGGAGCCGACGCTGACGCCGCGCAGGAAAAGGCAGTTTCTGCGGACTTTCTATGAAATTAATCAACAGTTTTTGCTATCTACTGGGACGATGGTTTTGCCATTATTCATCTGCCGTGAGAAGCGTTAAAAGCTCGTGTGAAAACGCCTAGATGGACGCCCCATGCTGTCAGGGAGCGTGTGCCTATGACCTTTGACCTTCGAAATAATTATGAGGTCTTGCCCTGAACAATGGCTATCGGTTACTTTGTCTCCATTCACATGGATCTCTCACCCCTCACCCCTCTCCCCTCCCACCCCCGCCCATACAGCCTGGCGGCGTGCCCCCACCCCACCCCTCCTCTCCCGTCCCACGTGGGGCACTCGGTTTCACGCTCGATTTGAGTTGATGGCTTAATCGTGGCGTGGTCGGGGGTCATTGGCTAAACACCCGAGGTGGGCCCGGCACCGCTGCCCAGCCCCCCTCCCCCACACCCGTCACCGCTATCAGGCCCCTGCCCAGCCTCCCCACCCCCACACCCGTTACCGCTATCAGCCCCAATCCCAGCCCCCTCCCACACACCCGTCACCGCTATCCGCCCTGACCCCGCCGGCCGCCCTGGCCCCGCCGGCCGCCCTGACCCCGCCGGCCGCCCTGACCCCGCCGGCCGCCCTGACCCCGCCGGCCACTGGTCGTCTAGTCAGCCATAGCCTGGTCGGTGGCTGGCAGACAGATGTGATCCAGAGATTGAGGTCCGAGCGTGACCGGGCCCAACCCCCGTGCACTAGTGTCATCCGGGGTCCCAGCGTGACCGGGCCCAACCCCCGTGCACTAGTGTCATCCGGGGTCCCAGCGTGACCGGGCCCAACTCCCGTGCACTAGTGTCATCCGGGGTCCCAGCGTGACCGGGCCCAACCCCCGTGCACTACTGTCATCCGGGGTCCCAGCGTGACCGGGCCCAACCCCCGTGCACTAGTGTCATCCGGGGTCCCAGCGTGACCGGGCCCAACCCCCGTGCACTAGTGTCATCCGGGGTCCCAGTGTGACCGGGCCCAACTCCCGTGCACCAATGTCATCCAGGGTCCCAGCGTGACCGGGCCCAACCCCCGTGCGCTAGTGTCATCCGGGGTCCCAGCGTGACCGGGCCCAACCCCCGTGCGCTAGTGTCATCCGGGGTCCCAGCGTGACCGGGCCCAACCCCCGTGCACTAGTGTCATCCGGGGTCCCAGCGTGACCGGGCCCAACCCCCGTGCGCTAGTGTCATCCGGGGTCCCAGCGTGACCGGGCCCAACCCCCGTGCGCTAGTGTCATCCGGGGTCCCAGCGTGACCGGGCCCAACCCCCGTGCACTAGTGTCATCCGGGGTCCCAGCGTGACCGGGCCCAACCCCCGTGCGCTAGTGTCATCCTGTCCTACGACTCACCGCACGTCGGGGACGCCGTAATAGGGCGAGCGCCCGCGACAACAGGCCCTGCCACACCTGTCGTCCGCCCCCCCCCCTCGTCCTATTCCCTTTCCACACCCTGTCCTTCCCCTGTCACACCTCTCCCCTCCCCTCCCCTCCCCTTGCCGCCCCCTCTACTCCCCCCTCCCCCTCCCCCTCCCCTGGTTTGCCCAAGGTTATCTGTCTGATTGCCAGTCGCTCCACATGTGGTCACTTCATGACTTGATTATCACCGTCAAACCTCCCCCTCCCGTACTCCTTCTGATTACCTCTGGTCCCTGCCCCCCCCCTCCCCTCCAATACACGAACACGGCTCCCCTCCACCCCACTCCCCCGTCCCGTCTCCTCCCGAGAGTCCCCCGACCAACCTCACTTCCGGTCTGGACACGGTCTCTCGGAGACTTATTCTTTCGTCTGGGCCGTTCCCTTAGCTGCCATCCGGTGGTGAAGACACGCTCGGCAATGTCTCTCTAAGCCTTCCCTTAATCGTATTGTTGATCAAAGCTTTAAACAGATGTTTCCCGCCAAATGGAAAAAACACACTTGTCCTTCACATGTAGCACAACTAACATTTGCCTAAAATTGTCGTGGCAAACCTGCCAGAAAATGTTTTGTTTGCATGACAGCTTACCGTAAGGTGAAAGCTACGTACACTAAGTCAGAGATTTGTGTGTGGTTCACCGTTTTGTCCGGACACCATTTTATGGGTATAGCAGGCTCTAGGTATGGAATGTCAGTGATTGTTAAGTGATAAGATATGTACCAAATTTAGATCCTGGTCATGGTTCGGGCCGGAAACTGAATAGCTTTAACACGTGTCGGATCTGTTCACAAATCTGCCCCTGTGCTCTCCAGCTAGTGCCGTAGCCTCGTCCGTCTCTTTGGGTCAATCTGCCCATGTGCTCTCCAGCTAGTGCCGTAGCCTCGTCCGTCTCTTTGGGTCAATCTGCCCATGTGCTCTCCAGCTAGTGCCGTACCCTCGTCCGTCTCTTTGGGTCAATCTGCCCATGTGCTCTCCAGCTAGTGCCGTAGCCTCGTCCGTCTCTTTGGGTCAATCTGCCCATGTGCTCTCCAGCTAGTGTTGTAGCCTCGTCCGTCTCTTTGGGTCAATCTGCCCATGTGCTCTCCAGCTAGTGCTGTAGCCTCGTCCGTCTCTATGGGTCAATCTGCCCATGTGCTCTCCAGCTAGTGCCGTACCCTCGTCCGTCTCTTTGGGTCAATCTGCCCATGTGCTCTCCAGCTAGTGCCGTAGCCTCGTCCGTCTCTTTGGGTCAATCTGCCCATGTGCTCTCCAGCTAGTGTTGTAGCCTCGTCCGTCTCTTTGGGTCAATCTGCCCATGTGCTCTCCAGCTAGTGCTGTAGCCTCGTCCGTCTCTATGGGTCAATCTGCCCATGTGCTCTCCAGCTGGTGCCGTAGCCTCGTCCGTCTCTATGGGTCAATCTGCCCATGTGCTCTCCAGCTAGTGCCGTAGCCTCGTCCGTCTTTTTGGGTCAATCTGCCCCTGTGCTCTCCAGCTAGTGCCGTAGCCTCGTCCGTCTCTTTGGGTCAATCTGCCCATGTGCTCTCCAGCTAGTGCTGTAGCCTCGTCCGTCTCTTTGGGTCAATCTGCCCATGTGCTCTCCAGCTAGTGTCGTAGCCTCGTCCGTCTCTTTGGGTCAATCTGCCCATGTGCTCTCCAGCTAGTGCCGTAGCCTCGTCCGTCTCTTTGGGTCAATCTGCCCATGTGCTCTCCAGCTAGTGCCGTAGCCTCGTCCGTCTCTTTGGGTCAATCTGCCCCTGTGCTCTCCAGCTAGTGCTGTAGCCTCGTCCGTCTCTTTGGGTCAATCTGCCCATGTGCTCTCCAGCTAGTGCCGTAGCCTCGTCCGTCTCTTTGGGTCAATCTGCCCATGTGCTCTCCAGCTAGTGTTGTAGCCTCGTCCGTCTCTTTGGGTCAATCTGCCCCTGTGCTCTCCAGCTAGTGCTGTAGCCTCGTCCGTCTCTTTGGGTCAATCTGCCCATGTGCTCTCCAGCTAGTGCCGTAGCCTCGTCCGTCTCTTTGGGTCAATCTGCCCATGTGCTCTCCAGCTAGTGCCGTAGCCTCGTCCGTCTCTTTGGGTCAATCTGCCCCTGTGCTCTCCAGCTAGTGCTGTAGCCTCGTCCGTCTCTTTGGGTCAATCTGCCCATGTGCTCTCCAGCTAGTGCCGTAGCCTCGTCCGTCTCTTTGGGTCAATCTGCCCATGTGCTCTCCAGCTAGTGCTGTAGCCTCGTCCGTCTCTTTGGGTCAATCTGCCCATGTGCTCTCCAGCTAGTGCTGTAGCCTCGTCCGTCTTATTGGGTCAATCTACCCATGTGCTCTCCAGCTAGTGCTGTAGCCTCGTCCGTCTCTTTGGGTCAATCTGCCCATGTGCTCTCCAGCTAGTGCCGTAGCCTCGTCCGTCTCTTTGGGTCAATCTGCCCATGTGCTCTCCAGCTAGTGCCGTAGCCTCGTCCGTCTCTTTGGGTCAATCTGCCCCTGTGCTCTCCAGCTAGTGCCGTAGCCTCGTCCGTCTCTTTGGGTCAATCTGCCCCTGTGCTCTCCAGCTAGTGCTGTAGCCTCGTCCGTCTCTTTGGGTCAATCTGCCCATGTGCTCTCCAGCTAGTGCTGTAGCCTCGTCCGTCTCATTGGGTCAATCTACCCATGTGCTCTCCAGCTAGTGCTGTAGCCTCGTCCGTCTCTTTGGGTCAATCTGCCCATGTGCTCTCCAGCTAGTGCCGTAGCCTCGTCCGTCTCTTTGGGTCAATCTGCCCATGTGCTCTCCAGCTAGTGCCGTAGCCTCGTCCGTCTCTTTGGGTCAATCTGCCCCTGTGCTCTCCAGCTAGTGCTGTAGCCTCGTCCGTCTCTTTGGGTCAATCTGCCCATGTGCTCTCCAGCTAGTGTCGTAGCCTCGTCCGTCTCTTTGGGTCAATCTGCCCATGTGCTCTCCAGCTAGTGCCGTAGCCTCGTCCGTCTCTTTGGGTCAATCTGCCCATGTGCTCTCCAGCTAGTGCCGTAGCCTCGTCCGTCTCTTTGAGTCAATCTGCCCCTGTGCTCTCCAGCTAGTGCTGTAGCCTCGTCCGTCTCTTTGGGTCAATCTGCCCATGTGCTCTCCAGCTAGTGCCGTAGCCTCGTCCGTCTCTTTGGGTCAATCTGCCCATGTGCTCTCCAGCTAGTGTTGTAGCCTCGTCCGTCTCTTTGGGTCAATCTGCCCCTGTGCTCTCCAGCTAGTGCTGTAGCCTCGTCCGTCTCTTTGGGTCAATCTGCCCATGTGCTCTCCAGCTAGTGCCGTAGCCTCGTCCGTCTC
The DNA here is from genome assembly GCA_964019135.1 of Arenicola marina. NCBI lineage: Eukaryota > Metazoa > Annelida > Polychaeta > Arenicolidae > Arenicola > Arenicola marina. The sequence goes on along the minus strand of OZ025252.1, from coordinate 8,701,829 downwards.
TTTGGGTCAATCTGCCCATGTGCTCTCCAGCTAGTGCCGTAGCCTCGTCCGTCTCTTTGGGTCAATCTGCCCCTGTGCTCTCCAGCTAGTGCTGTAGCCTCGTCCGTCTCTTTGGGTCAATCTGCCCATGTGCTCTCCAGCTAGTGCCGTAGCCTCGTCCGTCTCTTTGGGTCAATCTGCCCATGTGCTCTCCAGCTAGTGCTGTAGCCTCGTCCGTCTCTTTGGGTCAATCTGCCCATGTGCTCTCCAGCTAGTGCTGTAGCCTCGTCCGTCTTATTGGGTCAATCTACCCATGTGCTCTCCAGCTAGTGCTGTAGCCTCGTCCGTCTCTTTGGGTCAATCTGCCCATGTGCTCTCCAGCTAGTGCCGTAGCCTCGTCCGTCTCTTTGGGTCAATCTGCCCATGTGCTCTCCAGCTAGTGCCGTAGCCTCGTCCGTCTCTTTGGGTCAATCTGCCCCTGTGCTCTCCAGCTAGTGCCGTAGCCTCGTCCGTCTCTTTGGGTCAATCTGCCCCTGTGCTCTCCAGCTAGTGCTGTAGCCTCGTCCGTCTCTTTGGGTCAATCTGCCCATGTGCTCTCCAGCTAGTGCTGTAGCCTCGTCCGTCTCATTGGGTCAATCTACCCATGTGCTCTCCAGCTAGTGCTGTAGCCTCGTCCGTCTCTTTGGGTCAATCTGCCCATGTGCTCTCCAGCTAGTGCCGTAGCCTCGTCCGTCTCTTTGGGTCAATCTGCCCATGTGCTCTCCAGCTAGTGCCGTAGCCTCGTCCGTCTCTTTGGGTCAATCTGCCCCTGTGCTCTCCAGCTAGTGCTGTAGCCTCGTCCGTCTCTTTGGGTCAATCTGCCCATGTGCTCTCCAGCTAGTGCCGTAGCCTCGTCCGTCTCTTTGGGTCAATCTGCCCATGTGCTCTCCAGCTAGTGCCGTAGCCTCGTCCGTCTCTTTGGGTCAATCTGCCCCTGTGCTCTCCAGCTAGTGCTGTAGCCTCGTCCGTCTCTTTGGGTCAATCTGCCCATGTGCTCTCCAGCTAGTGCCGTAGCCTCGTCCGTCTCTTTGGGTCAATCTGCCCATGTGCTCTCCAGCTAGTGCCGTAGCCTCGTCCGTCTCTTTGGGTCAATCTGCCCCTGTGCTCTCCAGCTAGTGCTGTAGCCTCGTCCGTCTCTTTGGGTCAATCTGCCCATGTGCTCTCCAGCTAGTGCTGTAGCCTCGTCCGTCTCTTTGGGTCAATCTGCCCATGTGCTCTCCAGCTAGTGCTGTAGCCTCGTCCGTCTCTTTGGGTCAATCTGCCCATGTGCTCTCCAGCTAGTGCCGTAGCCTCGTCCGTCTCTTTGGGTCAATCTGCCCATGTGCTCTCCAGCTAGTGCCGTAGCCTCGTCCGTCTCTTTGGGTCAATCTGCCCCTGTGCTCTCCAGCTAGTGCCGTAGCCTCGTCCGTCTCTTTGGGTCAATCTGCCCCTGTGCTCTCCAGCTAGTGCTGTAGCCTCGTCCGTCTCTTTGGGTCAATCTGCCCATGTGCTCTCCAGCTAGTGCTGTAGCCTCGTCCGTCTCATTGGGTCAATCTACCCATGTGCTCTCCAGCTAGTGCTGTAGCCTCGTCCGTCTCTTTGGGTCAATCTGCCCATGTGCTCTCCAGCTAGTGCCGTAGCCTCGTCCGTCTCTTTGGGTCAATCTGCCCATGTGCTCTCCAGCTAGTGCCGTAGCCTCGTCCGTCTCTTTGGGTCAATCTGCCCCTGTGCTCTCCAGCTAGTGCTGTAGCCTCGTCCGTCTCTTTGGGTCAATCTGCCCATGTGCTCTCCAGCTAGTGCTGTAGCCTCGTCCGTCTCTTTGGGTCAATCTGCCCATGTGCTCTCCAGCTAGTGCTGTAGCCTCGTCCGTCTCTTTGGGTCAATCTGCCCATGTGCTCTCCAGCTAGTGCTGTAGCCTCGTCCGTCTCTTTGGGTCAATCTGCCCATGTGCTCTCCAGCTAGTGCCGTAGCCTCGTCCGTCTCTTTGGGTCAATCTACCCATGTGCTCTCCAGCTAGTGCCGTAGCCTCGTCCGTCTCTTTGGGTCAATCTGCCCATGTGCTCTCCAGCTAGTGCTGTAGCCTCGTCCGTCTCTTTGGGTCAATCTGCCCATGTGCTCTCCAGCTAGTGCTGTAGCCTCGTCCGTCTCTTTGGGTCAATCTGCCCATGTGCTCTCCAGCTAGTGCCGTAGCCTCGTCCGTCTCTTTGGGTCAATCTGCCCATGTGCTCTCCAGCTAGTGCCGTAGCCTCGTCCGTCTCTTTGGGTCAATCTGCCCATGTGCTCTCCAGCTAGTGCCGTAGCCTCGTCCGTCTCTTTGGGTCAATCTGCCCCTGTGCTCTCCAGCTAGTGCCGTAGCCTCGTCCGTCTCTTTGGGTCAATCTGCCCCTGTGCTCTCCAGCTAGTGCTGTAGCCTCGTCCGTCTCTTTGGGTCAATCTGCCCATGTGCTCTCCAGCTAGTGCTGTAGCCTCGTCCGTCTCATTGGGTCAATCTACCCATGTGCTCTCCAGCTAGTGCTGTAGCCTCGTCCGTCTCTTTGGGTCAATCTGCCCATGTGCTCTCCAGCTAGTGCCGTAGCCTCGTCCGTCTCTTTGGGTCAATCTGCCCATGTGCTCTCCAGCTAGTGCCGTAGCCTCGTCCGTCTCTTTGGGTCAATCTGCCCCTGTGCTCTCCAGCTAGTGCTGTAGCCTCGTCCGTCTCTTTGGGTCAATCTGCCCATGTGCTCTCCAGCTAGTGCTGTAGCCTCGTCCGTCTCTTTGGGTCAATCTGCCCATGTGCTCTCCAGCTAGTGCTGTAGCCTCGTCCGTCTCTTTGGGTCAATCTGCCCATGTGCTCTCCAGCTAGTGCTGTAGCCTCGTCCGTCTCTTTGGGTCAATCTGCCCATGTGCTCTCCAGCTAGTGCCGTAGCCTCGTCCGTCTCTTTGGGTCAATCTACCCATGTGCTCTCCAGCTAGTGCCGTAGCCTCGTCCGTCTCTTTGGGTCAATCTGCCCATGTGCTCTCCAGCTAGTGCTGTAGCCTCGTCCGTCTCTTTGGGTCAATCTGCCCATGTGCTCTCCAGCTAGTGCTGTAGCCTCGTCCGTCTCTTTGGGTCAATCTGCCCCTGTGCTCTCCAGCTAGTGCTGTAGCCTCGTCCGTCTCTTTGGGTCAATCTGCCCCTGTGCTCTCCAGCTAGTGCTGTAGCCTCGTCCGTCTCTTTGGGTCAATCTGCCCATGTGCTCTCCAGCTAGTGCTGTAGCCTCGTCCGTCTCTTTGGGTCAATCTGCCCCTGTGCTCTCCAGCTAGTGCCGTAGCCTCGTCCGTCTCTTTGGGTCAATCTGCCCATGTGCTCTCCAGCTAGTGCTGTAGCCTCGTCCGTCTCTTTGGGTCAATCTGCCCATGTGCTCTCCAGCTAGTGCTGTAGCCTCGTCCGTCTCTTTGGGTCAATCTGCCCCTGTGCTCTCCAGCTAGTGCTGTAGCCTCGTCCGTCTCTATGGGTCAATCTGCCCATGTGCTCTCCAGCTAGTGCCGTAGCCTCGTCCGTCTCTTTGGGTCAATCTGCCCATGTGCTCTCCAGCTAGTGCTGTAGCCTCGTCCGTCTCTTTGGGTCAATCTGCCCATGTGCTCTCCAGCTAGTGCTGTAACCTCGTCCGTCTCTTTGGGTCAATCTGCCCATGTGCTCTCCAGCTAGTGCCGTAGCCCCGTCCGGTTCTATGGGTCAATCTGCCCCTGTGCTCTCCAGCTAGTGCCGTAGCCTCGTCCGTCTCTTTGGGTCAATCTGCCCATGTGCTCTCCAGCTAGTGCCGTAGCCTCGTCCGGTTCTATGGGTCAATCTGCCCATGTGCTCTCCAGCTAGTGCCGTACCCTCGTCCGTCTCTTTGGGTCAATCTGCCCCTGTGCTCTCCAGCTAGTGCCGTAGCCTCGTCCGGTTCTATGGGTCAATCTGCCCCTGTGCTCTCCAGCTAGTGCCGTAGCCTCGTCCGTCTCTTTGGGTCAATCTGCCCATGTGCTCTCCAGCTAGTGCTGTAACCTCGTCCGTCTCTTTGGGTCAATCTGCCCCTGTGCTCTCCAGCTAGTGCCGTAGCCTCGTCCGGTTCTATGGGTCAATCTGCCCCTGTGCTCTCCAGCTAGTGCCGTAGCCTCGTCCGTCTCTTTGGGTCAATCTGCCCCTGTGCTCTCCAGCTAGTGCTGTAGCCTCGTCTGCCTCTATGGGTCAATCTGCCCATGTGCTCTCCAGCTAGTGCCGTAGCCTCGTCCGTCTCTTTGGGTCAATCTGCCCATGTGCTCTCCAGCTAGTGCCGTAGCCTCGTCCGTCTCTTTGGGTCAATCTGCCCATGTGCTCTCCAGCTAGTGCTGTAGCCTCGTCCGTCTCTTTGGGTCAATCTGCCCATGTGCTCTCCAGCTAGTGCTGTAGCCTCGTCCGTCTCTTTGGGTCAATCTGCCCATGTGCTCTCCAGCTAGTGCCGTAGCCTCGTCCGTCTCTTTGGGTCAATCTGCCCATGTGCTCTCCAGCTAGTGCCGTAGCCTCGTCCGTCTCTTTGGGTCAATCTGCCCCTGTGCTCTCCAGCTAGTGCTGTAGCCTCGTCCGTCTCTTTGGGTCAATCTGCCCATGTGCTCTCCAGCTAGTGTTGTAGCCTCGTCCGTCTCTTTGGGTCAATCTGCCCATGTGCTCTCCAGCTAGTGCCGTAGCCTCGTCCGTCTCTTTGGGTCAATCTGCCCATGTGCTCTCCAGCTAGTGCTGTAGCCTCGTCCGTCTCTTTGGGTCAATCTGCCCCTGTGCTCTCCAGCTAGTGCCGTAGCCTCGTCCGTCTCTTTGGGTCAATCTGCCCCTGTGCTCTCCAGCTAGTGCCGTAGCCTCGTCCGTCTCTTTGGGTCAATCTGCCCATGTGCTCTCCAGCTAGTGCCGTAGCCTCGTCCGTCTCTTTGGGTCAATCTGCCCATGTGCTCTCCAGCTAGTGCCGTAGCCTCGTCCGCCTCTATGGGTCAATCTGCCCATGTGCTCTCCAGCTAGTGCCGTAGCCTCGTCCGTCTCTTTGGGTCAATCTGCCCATGTGCTCTCCAGCCTCTGCCCAAATCTCTTGTATTCCCTTGTCCCCTTCCTTTAGATGGCGACTAAACCTCGTGTATTAACTTGACCCCTTCCTTTAGATGGTGACTGAACCTCTTGTATTCCCTTGACCCCTTCCCTTAGATGGTGACTGAACCTCTTGTATTTTCTTTGTCCTCTTCCCTTAGATGGTGACTGAACCTCTTGTATTACCTTGACCTCTTCCTTTAGATGGTGACTGAACCTCTTGTATTTCCTTGTCCTCTTCCCTTGAATGGTGACTGAACCTCTTGTATTCCCTTGACCCCTTCCCTTAGATGGTGACTGAACCTCTTGTATTACCTTGACCTCTTCCTTTACATGGTGACTGAACCTCTTGTATTCCCTTGACCCCCTCCCTTAGATGGTGACTGAACCTCTTGCATTAACTTGACCCCTTCCCTTAGATGGCGACTAAACATATTGTATTCCCTTGACCCCTTCCCTTAGATGGTGACTGAACCTCTTGTATTACCTTGACCTCTTCCTTTACATGGTGACTGAACCTCTTGTATTCCCTTGACCTCTTCCCTTGAATGGTGACTGAACCTCTTGTATTTCCTTGTCCTCTTCCCTTGAATGGTGACTGAATCTCTTGTATTCCCTTGACCCCTTCCCTTAGATGGTGACTGAACCTCCTGTATTACCTTGACCTCTTCCTTTACATGGTGACTGAACCTCTTGTATTCCCTTGACCTCTTCCCTTGAATGGTGACTGAACCTCTTGTATTTCCTTGTCCTCTTCCCTTGAATGGTGACTGAATCTCTTGTATTCCCTTGACCCCTTCCCTTAGATGGTGACTGAACCTCTTGTATTCCATTGTCTCTTTTCTTTGGATGGCGACTGAACCTCTTGTATTCCCTTTTCTTTGACGGAACCCGTTGTTTACAGGTCTCTTTTCTTCACCTGACCACTCTTGTATGAATGGTTTGGTCATATTATTTAACTTTAATCGGGACATTTGGGGTGCTGATACAAAACATCATGGTAATAGGTAATCTCCCTTCCGCCACCCCGACCAACACCCCAACACCCCATCCCGTCCCACGTCTCGTCTCCGGAAGCTGCCACCCCTGGACATAGTTGTCCCGGCGGTCTCTGGGGCACCCTGAATCACGTTTAAGTGGACATTCGTCTTGCCATAAATTGCATCTCGCCGTCTGCGGGATTGTCCCCTCGAAAGCCGCGGCACGGTCGCTCGGGCCTTTGATGCGCACTTGGCTGCAGTCCCGAGGTCCCCGTGGGCACCTTCTTAAGGAGAAAGGAGGCGGGGGAAGGGGGGTGGGGGCAGGGGTAGAGGCGGGCAGCGGACCGCGCGCTTGCTCAGTCAGTGAGCGGTGCCTTGCTGGCAGGCTGGGAGCAACCATCCCTGGTCCCATGACCGTATGTCTCTTGCCTTAGATGTTGGACAGCTATCTTTGTGCATTCAGCAGTGGCGGGACGCACCACTTATCTCGGAGAACGGCCACAAGGGGCATGGGGGGCTGTGATTCTGGTCTTATGACGTCACTGGCAGGGGCGGTATGTGGGGGCGGGAGGGTGTGAGGGGGCCCTGGTTGCGCGTGGGTGAGGTCGCTGGTTGGCCTGGCGGCCGCGCCCACCGCCGGAAGTTAGTCCGTGAACCGTCACTCTGTCCAAATCTTGACTAGACAGGAAGCCACATGCTGGGTGTGCCTCCCCGTGGAACGTATACGGTGGTGTCATATGTAAGGCAGTAATCAGAACATGTCAGCAGATGCAGATGTCAGCTTTAGAATGCTGACCTGGAATGTAGTACATGTCTCATCATCAACCAGCGAACAACGTGCACAATGCTTACCCAGCGGTTCTATGGACACCATTCAAACATACCCTCTCCCCTGGGGATGCACCCAGCCATCCACTCCCCCTGGGGATGCACCCAGCCATCCACTCCCCCTGGGGATGCACCCACACATCCCCTCCCCCGGGATGCACCCAGCCACCCCCTCCCCCTTGGGATGCACCCAGCCACCCCCTCCCCCGGGGATGCACCCAGCCATCCCCTCCCTCTGGGATGCACCCAGCCATCCCCTCCCCCTGGGATGCACCCAGCCATCGCCTCCCCCTGGGATGCACCCAGCCATCCCCTCCCCCTGGGATGCACCCAGCCATCCCCTCCCCTGGGATGCACCCAGCCATCCCCTCCCCCGGGGATGCACCCAGCCATCCCTTCCCCCGGGGATGCACCCAGCCATCCCCTTCCCTGGGATGCACCCAGCCATCCCCTCCCCCGGGGATGCACCCAGCCATCCCCTCCCCCGGGGATGCACCCAGCCATCCCCTCCCCCTGGGATGCACCCAGCCATCCCCTCCCTCGGGGATGCACCCAGCCATCCCCTCCCCCTGAGATGCACCCAGCCATCCCCTCCCCGGGGATGCATCCAGACATCCCCTCCCCGGGGATGCACCCAGCCATCCCCTCCCCGGGGATGCACCCAGCCATCCCCACCCCGGGGATGCACCCAGCCATCCCCTCCCCTTGGGATGCACCCAGCCATCCCCTCCCCGGGAATGCACCCAGCCATCCCCTCCTCCTGGGATGCACCCAGCCATCCCCTCCCCCGGGGATGCACCCAGCCATCCCCTCCCCCGGGGATGCACCCAACCATTCCCTCCCCCGGGGATGCACCTAGCCATCCGCTCCCCCGGGGATGCACTCAGCCATCCCCTCCCCCTGGGATGCACCCAGCCACGCCCTCCCCCGGGGATGCACCCAGCCATCCCCTCCCCCTGTGATATTGACACCCCCCCCCTCTGGCGTGCCTCACGGTGGTACATCCGGACGAGAGGACAGGGTATATACGGGGTGGGGTGGGGGGTGGGGGTGGGTAGAGCAAGGCCCTGGGACAAGTACATCGGCTTCGATATGTACGTACGAAGCGTGTTAACCGCCTCACCTGCTTGGCACTCCCCATCCACTCGCAAATGATGCGGTACCCACAACGTGAAGACATCAGGACTAACCGTGTAATGAGTGGACAGAGATCCACACAATGTGAAGACATCAGGACAAAGTGACGGTTGTAATGAGTGGACAGAGATCCACGCAATGTGAAGACATCGGGACAAAGTGACGGTTGTAATGAATGGACAGAGATCCACGCAATGTGAAGACATCAGGACAAAGTGACGGTTGTAATGAGTGGACAGAGATCAACGCAATGTGAAGACATCGGGACAAAGTGACGGTTGTAATCAGTGGACAGAGATCCACGCAATGTGAAGACATCGGGACAAAGTGACGGTTGTAATGAGTGGACAGAGATCCACGCAATGTGAAGACATCGAGACAAAGTGACGGTTGTAATGAGTGGACAGAGATCCACGCAATGGGAAGACATCAGGACAAAGTGACGGTTGTAATGAGTGGACAGAGATCCACGCAATGTGAAGACATCGAGACAAAGTGACGGTTGTAATGAGTGGACAGAGATCCACGCAATGTGAAGACATCAGGACAAAGTGACGGTTGTAATGAGTGGACAGAGATCCACGCAATGTGAAGACATCAGGACAAAGTGACGGTTGTAATGAGTGGACAGAGATCCACGCAAGGTGAAGACATCAGGACAAAGTGACGGTTGTAATGAGTGGACAGAGATCCACGCAATGTGAAGACATCGAGACAAAGTGACGGTTGTAATGAGTGGACAGAGATCCACGCAATGTGAAGACATCAGGACAAAGTGACGGTTGTAATGAGCGGACAGAGGTCCACACAATGTGAAGACCTCAGGACAAAGTGACGGTTGTAATGAGTGGACAGAGATCCACGCAATGTGAAGACATCGAGACAAAGTGACGGTTGTAATGAGCGGACAGAGGTCCACACAATGTGAAGACATCGAGACAAAGTGACGGTTGTAATGAGTGGACAGAGGTCCACACAATGTGAAGACATCGAGACAAAGTGACGGTTGTAATGAGTGGACAGAGATCCACGCAATGTGAAGACATCGAGACAAAGTGACGGTTGTAATGAGCGGACAGAGGTCCACACAATGTGAAGACCTCAGGACAAAGTGACGGTTGTAATGAGTGGACAGAGATCCACGCAATGTGAAGACATCGAGACAAAGTGACGGTTGTAATGAGCGGACAGAGGTCCACACAATGTGAAGACATCGAGACAAAGTGACGGTTGTAATGAGTGGACAGAGGTCCACACAATGTGAAGACATCGAGACAAAGTGACGGTTGCAATGAGTGGACAGAGATCCACGTAATGTGAAGACATCGAGACAAAGTGACGGTTGTAATGAGTGGACAGAGGTCCACACAATGTGAAGACATCGAGACAAAGTGACGGTTGTAATGAGTGGACAGAGATCCACGCAATGTGAAGACATCGAGACAAAGTGACGGTTGTAATGAGTGGACAGAGATCCACGCAATGTGAAGACATCAGGACAAAGTGACGGTTGTAATGAGTGGACAGAGATCCACGCAATGTGAAGACATCGAGACAAAGTGACGGTTGTAATGAGCGGACAGAGGTCCACACAATGTGAAGACATCGAGACAAAGTGACGGTTGTAATGAGTGGACAGAGATCCACGTAATGTGAAGACATCAGGACAAAGTGACGGTTGTAATGAGTGGACAGAGATCCACGCAATGTGAAGACATCGAGACAAAGTGACGGTTGTAATGAGTGGACAGAGATCCACGCAATGTGAAGACATCAGGACAAAGTGACGGTTGTAATGAGTGGACAGAGATCCACGCAATGTGAAGACATCGAGACAAAGTGACGGTTGTAATGAGCGGACAGAGGTCCACACAATGTGAAGACATCAAGACAAAGTGACGGTTGTAATGAGTGGACAGAGATCCACGCAATGTGAAGACATCAGGACAAAGTGACGGTTGTAATGAGTGGACAGAGATCTACACAATGTGAAGACATCAGGACAAAGTGACGGTTGTAATGAGCGGACAGAGGTCCACACAATGTGAAGACATCGAGACAAAGTGACGGTTGTAATGAGTGGACAGAGATCCACGCAATGTGAAGACATCAGGACAAAGTGACGGTTGTAATGAGTGGACAGAGATCCACGCAATGTGAAGACCTCAGGACAAAGTGACGGTTGTAATGAGTGGACAGAGATCCACGCAATGTGAAGACATCGAGACAAAGTGACGGTTGTAATGAGTGGACAGAGGTCCACACAATGTGAAGACATCGAGACAAAGTGACGGTTGTAATGAGCGGACAGAGGTCCACACAATGTGAAGACATCGAGACAAAGTGACGGTTGTAATGAGCGGACAGAGGTCCACACAATGTGAAGACATCGAGACAAAGTGACGGTTGTAATGAGTGGACAGAGATCCACGCAATGTGAAGACATCAGGATAAAGTGACGGTTGTAATGAGTGGACAGAGATCCACGCAATGTGAAGACATCAGGATAAAGTGACGGTTGTAATGAGTGGACAGAGATCCACGCAATGTGAAGACATCAGGACAAAGTGACGGTTGTAATGAGTGGACAGATATCTACACAATGTAAAGACATCGGGACAAAGTGACGGTTGTAATGAGTGGACAGAGATCTATACAATGTGAAGACATCAGGACAAAGTGACGGTTGTAATGAGTGGACAGAGATCCACGCAATGTGAAGACATCAGGACAAAGTGACGGTTGTAATGAGTGGACAGAGGTCCACACAATGTGAAGACCTCAGCCGACAGAGTGTATTGAGAGGTCATGAGTTGAGCATGAGCCGGGGTTGGGACTGTGTTGGTGAGTGGGGGGTTAAGGATGATGGTTAAATCATACTCAAACAGACCCTTCCTGTCTGAGAAATGACCTTTTGGCCACAGCGGGGTGCCGCGTGCCGCAGCACGGCGTTATGCTGCGTGCCGCAGCACGGCGTTATGCCGCGTGCCGCAGCACGGCGTTATGCCGCGTGCCGCAGCATGGCGTTATGCCGCGTGCCGCAGCACGGCGTTATGCCGCGTGCCGCAGCACGGCGAAATGCCGCGCATGTCGTTACTGTACGATGGACGTGCTTGCCTTCATTCGGGGAGTCTGGGGGGTCCGGGGGTAGGAGGGGAGGGGTAGGGAGTGTGCATCATTGACTGGCACGGATCACGCGGCGATAGGTCCCAGTAGGCCAGGAGGCTGTTCCACTCGGCAAGGGGACTGACCGGGTGGTGATTAGAGGAGGGGGGGGGGGGCCTGATGGAATCTCCTCGTACGCGATGCACAACGGTCCTTCGTCAGGGCCGATAAACATGTCACGTGACGCATCCTTGGCCAAGCTTTATGGCTGCATATGGAAGGGTCGAGAAGGCTGGTCATACTTGATCTACGGAGATACGTACGTACCCCCCACCCCCCACCCCCCAGCCCCCAGCCCCAGCCCCCCATCAGCCAGCCCCCAGCCCCCCATCAGCCAGCCCCCGTACACCGCCCCCCGGGCACACTAAGCCTCTCTTTCGCCCTGATCCCCCGGGACACAGTTCCGATTTCGTGTCGCAGTTTAACATTCCCGAGTGGCTCCGATGATATCTCCCCAAAAGCCCCCCACCCCCACCCCCACCCTCATTACTCCCCCCTCCTCCCCATCCTGCCTTCTTTCCCTTCACCCTCCTCAGCTCCTCAAACGGCGCTAATAACCCTGGTGACTGGGTTCCAAAGGAAAGATTAGCAAATAACGACCTCGCTAGGCAGGAGAAGTAAATAAAGCCATCAATCACGTGACATCAATCCTCGGCCAATGGCGTGGCGTTATTCTCGGGGTGCGGTCTCGCCGGATGTCGGTGCTGTTTGCGGACTCGAGTGGTCGCGACCACGTGGCATGCACCACGGGGTTCGCGTCACGGTATTCCATGAGACACATCCGGATGATCTGCTGGAACTGGTAGATGACATTTGGGATGTATCCTGGACCAATATAAGTTTTGTCTACTGTTGTTTCTAGGATAAACACATTATGAGACGGGTGGATCACTAACGTAACACACGTCTATGCACTTTTTATAGACATTGTAGGGCTCTATGGAATGCTTATGGACTAGATTATTGCCAATTATAAAAAAATTCTGCAAGACCACGTGGCGGTTTTTTTATTGCGTCAACACCCTCCAAGTGGACAACGAAGCACTCTGCGACATCGAGGAAGCGTCTGTTCAACGGTGTAGAGGTCATGACTCTGACCTCTGCGCGGGGTGCACCTGGACAGGTCTTTGGTCGCCAAGTCAAGAGGCGCCTTATATCGGGCGACGTGGGGGTGACTGATCGCCAGAGCCAGGCCTCGCACCACCTCACAACAAACCTCAGCCCCAACCCCGGCGTCCCGTTTAGGTATCCCACACCCCACCCCCTCCCCCACCTCCTGCCCCAACCCCCGCGTCCCGCTTAGGTATCCCACACCCCACCCCCTCCCCCACCTCCTGCCCCAACCCCGGCGTCCCGCTTAGGTATCCCACACCCCACCCCCTCCCCCACCTCCTGCCCCAACCCCCGCTTCCCGCTTAGGTAGACATAGACCGGAGACCTAGCTCCCCCTCTCTACCAGAGACATAGCTCCCCCTCTCTACCGGAGACATAGCTCCCCTTCTCTACCAGAGACATAGCTCCCCTTCTCTACCGGAGACATAGCTCCCCCTCTCTACCGGAGACATAGCTCCCCCTCTCTACCGGAGACATAGCTGCCCTTCTCTCCCGGAGACATAGCTCCCCCTCTCTACCGGAGACATAGCTCCCCCTCTCTACCAGAGACATAGCTCCCCTTCTCTACCGGAGACATAGCTCCCCCTCTCTACCGGAGACATAGCTCCCCCTCTCTACCGGAGACATAGCTCCCCCTCTCTACCGGAGACATAGCTCCCCCTCTCTACCGGAGACATAGCTCCCCCTCTCTACCGGAGACATAGCTCCCCCTCTCTACCGGAGACATAGCTCCCCCTCTCTACCGGAGACCTAGCTCCCCCTCTCTACCGGAGACATAGCTCCCCCGCTCTACCGGAGACATAGCTCCCCCTCTCTACCGGAGACATAGCTCCCCCTCGCTACCGGAGACATAGCTCCCCCTCTCTACCGGAGACATAGCTCCCCCTCTCTACCGGAGACATAGCTCCCCCTCTCTAGCGGAGACATAGCTCCCCCTCTCTACCGGAGACATAGCTCCCCCTCTCTCCCGGAGACATAGCTCCCCCTCTCTACCGGAGACATAGCTCCCCCTCTCTACCGGAGACATAGCTCCCCCTCTCTACCGGAGACATAGCTCCCCCTCTCTACCGGAGACATAGCTCCCCCTCTCTACCGGAGACATAGCTCCCCCTCTCTACCGGAGACATAGTTCCCCCTCTCTACCGGAGACATAGCTCCCCCTCTCTACCGGAGACATAGCTTCCCCTCTCTACCGGAGACATAGCTCCCCCTCTCTACCGGAGACATAGCTCCCCCTCTCTACCGGAGACATAGCTCCCCCTCTCTACCGGAGACATAGCTCCCCCTCTCTACCGGAGACATAGCTCCCCCTCTCTACCGGAGACATAGCTCCCCCTCTCTACCGGAGACATAGCTCCCCCTCTCTACCGGAGACATAGCTCCCCCTCTCTACCGGAGACATAGCTCCCCCTCTCTACCGGAGACATAGCTCCCCCTCTCTACCGGAGACATAGCTCCCCCTCTCGACTGTGAGCCTTTCGCTTATGGCGATGTCACATACAGAGGTTACAGCGTCCTACTTGAACCAACCAACCGAACCTCCATACAGACACCGAATCATGTTTATTTCTCATGATAATCCCAGCTTGTATTGTGTTTGGGTTGCGATTCCCGCGATAATGTCAGCTCGGGTCCCATAAGATCCTGTGCGGCCATTGGCACGGGGTTCCGGTCGATGAGACGCACACAAGAAAAGGGCGCCTTCTTGGGGGGGGGGGGGGGGGGTGTGGAGGGCGTTGTCAGTGCGTCATGAAGTCGACGGCTCTTCATGATTTCACTCAATATATACATGAAGACCGGGTCATGTGGGTACTCGTCATATCCTTCCCTTAAATCGCCATTCACGTATAATAGGGTAATGATTGCACTGAGTGACCTCGTGATGTGACCGCCGACAGATTGTTATACAGTTGGCAGTCTGCGGCTCATTTCAACGCCATGTGCGTCCCCATTTTTCACCAACAGCCCGGGGTCACCCCGTGGCCCAGCAGGACACGTGGTCGCCGGGCCCCCTATTATCGGCCATCTGTCGACGCTGACATCATGAGGTCACTGAGTAGCAAGCCGTCTATGTTAGCGCGTGGGTATATGGCATTGTGCTCGATGTACATCGCGTAGTCTTTATCGGGATAGAGTGTAAGCTTCCTCCGTGAAACTGACTAGCCTAACGTGAGGTATTACTAGGCCTACGTGACCTCATTGTTTCAGATTGAAGCCAAGTCCACTCTACTCGTTCGCACCATCAGGATTTCTAGCCGTTTAGTGTAGAATGCTGTCAAGGGAAGGACGTGGTGACGTGCTGAAGTGAAGCGATACCATCTGGATTGTGTGCCGGTTGCCATATCCGAGCGGTTGATGATCCACTACAATGGGATGTAATGGTTCTCTCTCGGCCCGTCCGTGTGTCCGTGCTGACGTCAATAGCGTGACGACGTGTTTCGTAGCAACTCGCGGTCCCTACGTAATATCCCGGTTACCATGGCGCCCGGTGTGGCACAGACATCCCCCGGGCAGCCATCGCGACATGTTGTTAGCTTTGAATTCCCCGGAGGGGTTGTTTCAATAACTTCGGGCGCGGCACGGACATTTATGTCTATAGTTTTCGGTGGCTGGGGGAACAAGATAATTGATTTTAAGGCTTTTAATAGCTCGTCCTGGTGAGCTCGTGGGCCATGGATGTGAGACTGCACTGAATAGGGCAGCGGAACACTGAGTATCGGATGATTGTGTGGTCTACTGGAGGATCCTCGCCGAGGTACCTCGGGGGTCATTGGGTGTCCTCGTACAGGGAGACCGGTCCTGTACCTCACATGTATTTCACACGATCATACTCATGTACTTGATAATAACAGTTTTTATTAAATAAGTTTTTGGAATGTTTGCAATGCACATTATTGTTAGCTAGGCTATAATTACGACTCGTCGTTTTATTGCTTTATTTAATCAGTTGACATTGGCACCGACTACAGTTAAAGCGAAGAGGACTGTATTTATCATTTCACAATTTTCCTTGAGAATGAGATGTGTGAATGACTACTAATATCTCACCTACTGTCACCAATGCACCGTATATGATATAGTAATCTTTTACAGCTACAACATGTAACCTTTGCCCGGGATCTAATCACGGTGGGTAAATGACTAAGAAAACTGCGTTCAGATTTTAAATAATTGTAGTGTTATCCCGATGCTCTGTTTGTGTGTGATAAGATCCCTGACTTGTGGTGATGACCCTGCTCATTGTTTCCGCAGGAGCTGAAGAGTGTTCGCTACAGCATGACGACAGTCAGTGACGCCTCCTCCTATGCAGAAGACATTGGCTTAACCTCCCCTGCAGACGACGAATCCGTAGCAATGACGTCACATGAGACTGGACGCCCCTGGCAGTCGCAGCACCAGTCGCGCCCCGCTTCCGATAGTTCATACAGACAGCAACGCCAACTCCAAGCGCCGCGGACGGGCTGCGCGCAGTCGCCAAAGGTCCAAATGGTCAAACTCTTGCAGAAGACCAAATCGCCATTTGACGAGAAGCAGCGACAGCGGCGCCACCTGCCGATAGAGGCGCACGTGGATATCCGGCACGGCGTGTTCAGCCCGGAGCTCGTGCCGCTCGCCGACTTCAACGAGTTCAACTCCGAGGGCACCGGCGGGGGGATGTCGGACTCAGAGGATGGTAGCGACGACGGGCAGGGTGGCAGCGGGGTGAGGCCCGCCAACTGCCGCAGCGGTGGGCGTGTCCACCAGGGAGGCGGCGAGGGGTCGTCGGGGGGGTCCGGCGGGGGGTTGTGGCCGCTCTCCGTGCGTCCCCGCGTGCCGCTGGGCTTGGGCCGGACTCCCCCCGTGACGTCACCTTCATCGGACGAGGCCCACAGCCCAACCGCCGGCGGCGCCGACTTTACCGCTACCTACCGAACTAAAATGGCCAACCGGAAGCGGAAGCGCCGGAGTCGCGCGGCCGGCGGCGGCGCGGCGTCCAAGGCGACGGCCATGAACGGACCTGTGGTCGGCACGGCTGACGCCGAAGAGAACCACGTGATCGATATGAACGGCAACGGGATGTCGAAGGCCCGGCGGTGGCTGGAGCGGCCGCGCATCGTGAGTTACGAGGACCTGGAGCGAACGTTCGCCGGTAACTACGACCAGAGCGACGACAGCGACAGCGCCTCCCAGGGCGACTACGACATGCTGGAGTTTGCCGGGCGCTACTACAACGTCCAGGTCCTAGGCACGGTCACCAGCACCCTGCACAAGACCGTCAACATGGTCCGCCGCCGCTCTCTCAGCGTAAGTCACCCCCCGAACCCGCCTCTCGCCCTCTCACTGTGACGCCGCCCACACCATTAATGAAAAGGCATCTACTTGCATCAGTACGTTTGTAAACGAGTACAGACAATTTAACACACGAAAGATAAGTAGTTAGCCATTTATTAAAGGCACGGATCAGTTCGTCAAATGAAACTTCTATAATTAATGATGATTAATGGTCAATTGACTAGACGTTAGTACCCATGTATTGAATGACGTCACCGATGAATGAGTCACGTGTCATGCACTAAAGGGCTTAGGTCGCCGTGACACGCGATACCCCTGCTCTCCCCGCCCTGGCTGGCTGCTCTTCTTTATTACTCTTCTTGTCTTGCTCTTCTTCCTTTTGCTACCTCCTCCTCCTTCTGTCTCACTTTATACTCTTCTCACCCAGGTGACGCTTTGGCGGGTAAATAATTATCTCCCTTTGACTTAGTCTTGCCTTCCATTCCCGTAGATCTAGACCTATCTTTCCTTTTTATATGTCAGCAACATTTGTCTTGAGAGAAACGTATGCAATTACTTTTGTTTCATCTATGCACTTGCAGAATGTGTAGGTCTACACACGGTTGGTGCCATATGTAGCAGTTCCAGCATTTGTCACTTCCACAGTACACTGGCCAGACCGCCAGTTATAAACCATGTCACATGTCCTCGCTGTCACTTCCACAGTACACTGGCCAGACCGCCAGTTATAAACCATCTCACATTTGTTCGCTGTCACTTCCGCAGTACACTGGCAAGGCCGCCAATTATAAACCATCTCACATTTGTTCGCTGTCACTTCCGCAGTACACTGGCCAGGCCGCCAGTTATAAACCATCTCACATCTGTTCGCTGTCACTTCCGCAGTACACTGGCCAGACCGCCAGTTATAAACCATGTCACATGTCCTCGCTGTCACTTCCACAGTACACTGGCCAGACCGCCAGTTATAAACCATGTCACATGTCCTCGCTGTCACTTCCACAGTACACTGGCCAGACCGCCAGTTATAAACCATGTCACATGTCCTCGCTGTCACTTCCACAGTACACTGGCCAGACCGCCAGTTATAAACCATGTCACATGTCCTCGCTGTCACTTCCACAGTACACTGGCCAGACCGCCAGTTATAAACCATGTCACATGTCCTCGCTGCCACTTCCACAGTACACTGGCCAGACCGCCAATTATAAACCATGTCACATGTCCTCGCTGCCACTTCTACACTACAGTAGCCAGACCGCCAGTTATAAACCATGTCACATGTCCTCGCTGTCACTTCCACAGTACACTGGCCAGGCCGCCAGTTATAAACCATGTCACATGTCCTCGCTGTCACTTCCACAGTACACTGGCCAGGCCGCCAGTTATAAACCATGTCACATGTCCTCGCTGTCACTTCCACAGTACACTGGCCAGACCGCCAGTTATAAACCATGTCACATGTCCTCGCTGTCACTTCCACAGTACACTGGCCAGACCGCCAGTTATAAACCATGTCACATGTCTTCGCTGTCACTTCCACAGTACACTGGCCAGACCGCCAGTTATAAACCGTGTCACATGTCCTCGCTGTCACTTCCACAGTACACTGGCCAGACCGCCAGTTATAAACCATGTCACATGTCCTCGCTGTCACTTCCACAGTACACTGGCCAGACCGCCAGTTATAAACCATCTCACATGTCCTCGCTGCCCACTGTTTATGCGCCACACGAATATACGGATATTGCAAGCTGAAGTGACGTCATATTGATCGTGACGTCACACTTATTATCACGTGGCCATGGGGATTGACAGTTACCATGCGTCACGTGGCAGATATGGCGACCGGAAATGACGCACATAACGCATTGTGTCCTTGAGGAAGGAGGAATGATTCCTGTAAGGTTGTTTCTGGATTGGGCTGGGGCTGGGGAGAGGGCGGTGGGGGTGTGGGTGGAAGGAGGTAGTTGCCGGAAATAGTAATTCGGAGGCGGCAAGCTGGGGTGAACTATGTGTGGTTGTGATACGCGGTGTGGTGTGTGGTAGCTGGGGTGAACTATGTGTGGTTGTGATACGCGGTGTGGTGTGTGGTAGCTGGAGTGAACTATGTGTGGGTGTGATACGCGGTGTGGTGTGTGGTAGCTGGGGTGAACTATGTGTGGTTGTGATACGCGGTGTGGTGTGTGGTAGCTGGGGTGAACTATGTGTGGCTGTGATACGCGGTGTGGTGTGTGGTAGCTGGAGTGAACTATGTGTGGTTTTGATACGCGGTGTGATGTGTGGTAGCTGGAGTGAACTATGTGTGGTTGTGATACGCGGTGTGGTGTGTGGTAGCTGGGGTGAACTATGTGTGGTTTTGATACGCGGTGTGATGTGTGGTAGCTGGAGTGAACTATGTGTGGTTTTGATACGCGGTGTGATGTGTGGTAGCTGGAGTGGACTATGTGTGGTTGTGATACGCGGTGTGGTGTGTGGTAGCTGGGGTGAACTATGTGTGGTTTTGATACGCGGTGTGGTGTGTGGTAGCTGGAGGGAACTATGTGTGGTTGTGATACGCGGTGTGATGTGTGGTAGCTGGAGTGAACTATGTGTGGTTGTGATACGCGGTGTGGTGTGTGGTAGCTGGGGTGAACTATGTGTGGTTTTGATACGCGGTGTGGTGTGTGGTAGCTGGAGTGAACTATGTGTGGTTGTGATACGCGGTGTGGTGTGTGGTAGCTGGAGTGAACTATGTGTGGTTGTGATACGCGGTGTGATGTGTGGTAGCTGGGGTGAACTATGTGTGGTTGTGATACGCGGTGTGGTGTGTGGTAGCTGGGGTGAACTATGTGTGGTTGTGATACGCGGTGTGGTGTGTGGTAGCTGGGGTGAACTATGTGTGGTTGTGATACGCGGTGTGGTGTGTGGTAGCTGGAGTGAACTATGTGTGGTTGTGATACGCGGTGTGGTGTGTGGTAGCTGGGGTGAACTATGTGTGGTTGTGATACGCGGTGTGGTGTGTGGTAGCTGGGGTGAACTATGTGTGGTTGTGATACGCGGTGTGGTGTGTGGTAGCTGGGGTGAACTATGTGTGGTTGTGATACGCGGTGTGGTGTGTGGTAGCTGGGGTGAACTATGTGTGGTTGTGATACGCGGTGTGGTGTGTGGTAGCTGGAGTGAACTATGTGTGGTTGTGATACGCGGTGTGATGTGTGGTAGCTGGAGTGAACTATGTGTGGTTGTGATACGCGGTGTGGTGTGTGGTAGCTGGAGTGAACTATGTGTGGTTGTGATACGCGGTGTGGTGTGTGGTAGCTGGAGTGAACTATGTGTGGTTGTGATACGCGGTGGTGTGTGGTAGCTGGAGTGAACTATGTGTGGTTCTAATACGCGGTGTGATGTGTGGTAGCTGGGGTGAACTATGTGTGGTTGTGATACGCGGTGGTGTGTGGTAGCTGGAGTGAACTATGTGTGGTTGTGATACGCGGTGTGATGTGTGGTAGCTGGAGTGGACTATGTGTGGTTGTGATACGCGGTGTGGTGTGTGGTAGCTGGGGTGAACTATGTGTGGTTTTGATACGCGGTGTGGTGTGTGGTAGCTGGAGGGAACTATGTGTGGTTGTGATACGCGGTGTGATGTGTGGTAGCTGGAGTGAACTATGTGTGGTTGTGATACGCGGTGTGGTGTGTGGTAGCTGGGGTGAACTATGTGTGGTTTTGATACGCGGTGTGGTGTGTGGTAGCTGGAGTGAACTATGTGTGGTTGTGATACGCGGTGTGGTGTGTGGTAGCTGGAGTGAACTATGTGTGGTTGTGATACGCGGTGTGATGTGTGGTAGCTGGGGTGAACTATGTGTGGTTGTGATACGCGGTGTGGTGTGTGGTAGCTGGGGTGAACTATGTGTGGTTGTGATACGCGGTGTGGTGTGTGGTAGCTGGGGTGAACTATGTGTGGTTGTGATACGCGGTGTGGTGTGTGGTAGCTGGAGTGAACTATGTGTGGTTGTGATACGCGGTGTGGTGTGTGGTAGCTGGGGTGAACTATGTGTGGTTGTGATACGCGGTGTGGTGTGTGGTAGCTGGGGTGAACTATGTGTGGTTGTGATACGCGGTGTGGTGTGTGGTAGCTGGGGTGAACTATGTGTGGTTGTGATACGCGGTGTGGTGTGTGGTAGCTGGGGTGAACTATGTGTGGTTGTGATACGCGGTGTGGTGTGTGGTAGCTGGAGTGAACTATGTGTGGTTGTGATACGCGGTGTGATGTGTGGTAGCTGGAGTGAACTATGTGTGGTTGTGATACGCGGTGTGGTGTGTGGTAGCTGGAGTGAACTATGTGTGGTTGTGATACGCGGTGTGGTGTGTGGTAGCTGGAGTGAACTATGTGTGGTTGTGATACGCGGTGGTGTGTGGTAGCTGGAGTGAACTATGTGTGGTTCTAATACGCGGTGTGATGTGTGGTAGCTGGGGTGAACTATGTGTGGTTGTGATACGCGGTGGTGTGTGGTAGCTGGAGTGAACTATGTGTGGTTGTGATACGCGGTGTGATGTGTGGTAGCTGGAGTAAACTATGTGTGGTTGTGATACGCGGTGTGGTGTGTGGTAGCTGGGGTGAACTATGTGTGGTTGTGATACGCGGTGTGATGTGTGGTAGCTGGAGTGAACTATGTGTGGTTGTGATACGCGGTGGTGTGTGGTAGCTGGGGTGAACTATGTGTGGTTGTGATACGCGGTGTGGTGTGTGGTAGCTGGAGTGAACTATGTGTGGTTGTGATACGCGGTGTGGTGTGTGGTAGCTGGAGTGAACTATGTGTGGTTGTGATACGCGGTGTGATGTGTGGTAGCTGGAGTGAACTATGTGTGGTTGTGATACGCGGTGTGGTGTGTGGTAGCTGGGGTGAACTATGTGTGGTTGTGATACGCGGTGTGGTGTGTGGTAGCTGGGGTGAACTATGTGTGGTTGTGATACTCGGTGTGGTGTGTGGTAGCTGGGGTGAACTATGTGTGGTTGTGATACGCGGTGTGGTGTGTGGTAGCTGGGGTAAACTATGTGTGGTTGTGATACGCGGTGTGGTGTGTGGTAGCTGGAGTGAACTTTGTGTGGTTGTGATACGCGGTGGTGTGTGGTAGCTGGAGTGAACTATGTGTGGTTCTAATACGCGGTGTGGTGTGTGGTAGCTGGGGTGAACTATGTGTGGTTGTGATACGCGGTGTGGTGTGTGGTAGCTGGGGTGAACTATGTGTGGTTGTGATACGCGGTGTGGTGTGTGGTAGCTGGGGTGAACTATGTGTGGTTGTGATACGCGGTGTGGTGTGTGGTAGCTGGAGTGAACTATGTGTGGTTGTGATACGCGGTGTGGTGTGTGGTATGAGGTTCCTTGTCGCTTCGTATTGGATTGAGGCAGCGAGACTGTGGCACGGAGGTAGGGGGGAGGGGGGGTAGGTCTGCCCCCAAATTGCTCCCCGTTGTATAATCTGCCGCAGTGTACTGGGCGGGATACAGCGAGAAGGGGGGGAGGGGGGAGGGGGGGGAGGGGGAGGAGAGTTGCCGGGTCTGGTCGGCTGGTCACCCAGCGGGAGAGAGTTGGGTGGGTGGGGGGTGGGGGGCGTGGCGTGAGTTGCGGCTTGGTAGATATGGGTAGGGGATGAGTAGGGAGGGAACGGTTGTTGAAGGGGCTCACTGAGTTGTGGGGGCACCGATACCCCAGGAGGGCACTTGAGGCCTGCATCAGGTGTGGTCCGGCCTGCTGCCATCCGGGGCGGGGCGGGGGGGGGGGCGAGGGGGCGATGGAGTGGGGTGGTGGCCTTTCTTTGGTTGATACCAGCAGCTCGGCATTGCATCAACACATATCCGGCCCCGCCCCTCTGAGCACTTCCTTCCCCGACCCCCTCCGCCACCCACCCCGACCCCCTCCGCCACCCACCCCGACCCCCTCCGCCCCTCCGCCACCCACTCCGACCCCCTCCGCCCCTCCGCCACCCACCCCGACCACCTCCGCCACCCACCCCGGCCCCCTCCGCTACCCACCCCCGACCCCCTCCGCCACGCACCCCCGACCCAATCCGTCACGCACCCATCGGCCGCATCAAGTATTGATAACGTCAGCAGCGGCCGGAACAGCGCCAGTAACTGATCAGGAAACAATGGCAAGAGGCTGCCTTACCCCGTTACTGCACCCCCCCCCAACACCCCACCCCACCCCGTCGCCTGTCTCCCCTTTAATTGTTCCTCAGTACTGCCCCCCACCCCACCCCGTCGTCTGTCGCCCCTTTAATTGTTCCTCAGTATTGCCCCCAACTCCACCCCACCCCACCCCGTCGTCTGTCCCCCCTTTAATTGTTCCTCAGTACTGCACCCCCACCCCACCCCACCCCGTCGTCTGTCTCCCCTTTAATTATTTCTCAGTACTGCCCCCCACTCCGTCTCCCCTCAACTTATTCTGCCATCAACACCGTTGATCGCCCTCGTTTTGTCACATCGTTGAATCACCCTCGTTCAGCCGCCCTCGTTGAGTCACCCTCGTTCAGTCACCCTCGTTTAGCCGCCCTCGTTCAGTCACCCTCGTTCAGTCGCCCTCGTTGTCACCCTCGTTGAGTCACCCTTGTTCAGCCGCCGTCGTTGAGTCACCGTCGTTCAGCCGCGCTCGTAGAGTCACCCTCGTTGAGTCACCCTTGTTCAGCCGCCCTCGTTGAGTCACCGTCGTTCAGCCGCCCTCGTAGAGTCACTCTTGTTCAGTCACCCTCGTTCAGTCGCCCTCGTTGAGTCACCCTCGTTGAGTCACCCTTGTTCAGCCACCCTCCTTGAGTCACCGTCGTTCAGTCACCCTTGTTCAGCCGCCCACGTTGGGTCACCGTCGTTCAACCGCCCTCGTTGAGTCACCCTCGTTCAGCCGCATTTGTTGATTCACCATCGTTCAGCCGCCCTCGTTCAGTTACCCTCGTTTAGCCGCATTTGTTGATTCACCATCGTTCAGCCGCCCTCGTTCAGTTACCCTCGTTTAGTCACGCCTTCTCTCAGATGAATCTCACTGATTTTCCGTACACTCTGGTGTCTTCCCTTTTGCCGTGGGGCCGGCCCGACAGCTCAGTGGGCTAGATAGCTCGCATTGAGTGCTCTGGTCACCTGAGAGGCTAACGGCACGTGGGTCGGTGGTTCAAGCCCTGCTGTGGTCATGTCTATGTGGTCGCAGGATAAAGATCCCATGTCTTTCTGCGTAAAGAGTACGGGTTTACCCCGGGGACATGGCTCCGCTCTCCCTTCCTTCTCCCATTGACGCGATATGACCAAAAGTGGTTAAAGCGTCCTGAATAACCAACCAGCCAACCTTTTTTCCGTATCAACCTTACTGATATAAAATAATTCGACACAATTTCCGGTCTAGCGCCTGACTCATTTACTCAGCGCTTCAAATTACTCGTTCCACAAATGTCGCGTGATAAACTCTTTCAAATGGAGATGATATAGATATATTTAGGTTCTTATTGCATAAATACAAATATGTAATGTGCAATAAATAAAAAGGCATGTTGCAAGCATGTCCAACCAATCAGAAGGCTCGTTCGTTTAGCCAGTCACGCCCAACATTTACTTCTGATCATGATAGATGTCATGTATGTCAGACTCTCTTATCATTTTGAAACATCTTTGTACCTCTCGCCAGCATCAAAAATGAAGGCTGCTTAAGCAAACAGTGAGCCCGCCGATTGAATGGCTGTGTGCCCGATGTATAGGCGATGTACGATATTGGTAGGTATACACTTATAGATATCGGATAGTCATGTATTGCGTATAGCGGTTTGCCCTGTTGGGGTGGTGGGTGTGTTTGTCTAAGCGTCCTGGGGTGTGGTGGGGTGGGTGCCCTTCGCCCCCCCCCCCCACACGTCCCGCCGGCAGCAGCCTTGATAAGCAATTGTAGTAATTACCGGAAGTGACAGTGCAAAATGATGCACCACCTGAGGCCATGGCCATGGCTGTGGCTGTGGCTGTGGCCGTGGCTGTGGCTGTGACCGTGGCCATGGCTGTGGATGTGGATGTGGCTGTGGGCTGTGGCTGTGGGTTGTGGCTATGGTTGTGGCTGGATGACCCTGGCCCGGACAATGCAATGGGGCTGGATGAGCCTGGCCCGGACAATGCAATGGGGCTGGATGAGCCTGGCCCGGACAATGCAATGGGGCTGGCTGAGCCTGGCCCGGACAATGCAATGGGGCTGGATGAGCCTGGCCCGGACAATGCAATGGGGCTGGATGAGCCTGGCCCGGACAATGCAATGGGGCTGGATCAGCCTGGCCCGGACAATGCAATGGGGCTGGATGAGCATGGCCCGGACAATGCAATGGGGCTGGATGAGCCTGGCCCGGACAATGCAATGGGGCTGGATGAGCCTGGCCCGGACAATGCAATGGGGCTGGATGAGCCTGGCCCGGACAATGCAATGGGGCTGGGTGAGCCTGGCCCGGACAATGCAATGGGGCTGGCTGAGCCTGGCCCGGACAATGCAATGGGGCTGGATGAGCCTGGCCCGGACAATGCAATGGGGCTAGATGAGCCTGGCCCGGACAATGCAATGGGGCTGGATGAGCCTGGCCCGGACAATGCAATGGGGCTGGATGAGCCTGGCCCGGACAATGCAATGGGGCTGGATGAGCCTGGCCCCGACACTGCAATGGGGCTGGATGAGCCTGGCCCGGACAATGCAATGGGGCTGGATGAGCATGGCCCGAACAATGCAATGGGGCTGGATGAGCATGGCCCGCACAATGCAATGGGGCTGGATGAGCATGGCCCGGACAATGCAATGGGGTTGGATGAGTCTGGCCCGGACAATGCAATGGGGCTGGATGAGCCTGGCCCGGACAATGCAATGGGGCTGGATGAGCCTGGCCCGGACAATGCAATGGGGCTGGATGAGCCTGGCCCGGACAATGCAATGGGGCTGGATGAGCCTGGCCCGGACAATGCAATGGGGCTGGATGAGCCTGGCCCGGACAATGCAATGGGGCTGGATGAGCCTGGCCCGGACAATGCAATGGGGCTGGATGAGCCTGGCCCGGACAATGCAATGGGGCTGGATGAGCCTGGCCCGGACAATGCAATGGAGCTGGATGAGCCTGGCCCGGACAATGCAATGGGGCTGGGTGAGCCTGGCCCGGACAATGCAATGGGGCTGGATGAGCCTGGTCCGGACAATGCAATGGGGCTGGATGAGCCTGGTCCGGACAATGCAATGGGGCTGGATGAGCCTTGCCCGGACAATGCAATGGGGCTGGATGAGCCTGGCCCGGACAATGCAATGGGGCTGGATGAGCCTGGTCCGGACAATGCAATGGGGCTGGATGAGTCTGGCCCGGACAATGCAATGGGGCTGGATGAGCCTGGCCCGGACAATGCAATGGGGCTGGATGAGCCTGGCCCGGACAATGCAATGGGGCTGGATGAGCCTGGCCCGGACAATGCAATGGAGCTGGATGAGCCTGGCCCGGACAATGCAATGGGGCTGGGTGAGCCTGGCCCGGACAATGCAATGGGGCTGGATGAGCCTGGTCCGGACAATGCAATGGGGCTGGATGAGCCTGGTCCGGACAATGCAATGGGGCTGGATGAGCCTGGCCCGGACAATGCAATGGGGCTGGATGAGCCTGGTCCGGACAATGCAATGGGTCTGGATGAGCCTTGCCCGGACAATGCAATGGGGCTGGATGAGCCTGGCCCGGACAATGCAATGGGGCTGGATGAGTCTGGTCCGGACAATGCAATGGGGCTGGATGAGTCTGGCCCGGACAATGCAATGTGGCTGGATGAGCCTGGCCCGGACAATCCAATGGGGCTGGATGAGCCTTGCCCGGACAAGGCAATGGGGCTGGATGAGCCTGGCCCGGACAAGACAATGGGGCTGGCTGTGCCTTGCCCGGACAATGCAATGGGGCTGGCTGAGCCTTGCCCGGACAATGCAATGGGGCTGGATGAGCCTTGCCCGGACAATGCAATGGGGCTGGCTGAGCCTGGCCCGGACAATGCAATGGGGCTGGCTGAGCCTGGCCCGGACAATGCAATGGGGCTGGATGAGCCTGGCCCGGACAATGCAATGGGGCTGGATGAGCCTGGCCCGGACAATGCAATGGGGCTGGATGAGCCTTGCCCGGACAATGCCATGGGGCTGGATGAGCCTGGCCCGGACAATGCAATGGGGCTGGATGAGCCTGGCCCGGACAATGCAATGGGGCTGGATGAGCATGGCCCGGACAATGCAATGGGGCTGGATGAGCCTGGCCCGGACAATGCAATGGGGCTGGATGAGCCTGGCCCGGACAATGCAATGGGGCTGGATGAGCCTGGCCCGGACAATCCAATGGGGCTGGATGAGCCTGGCCCGGACAATGCAATGGGGCTGGATGAGCCTGGCCCGGACAATGCAATGGGGCTGGATGAGCCTGGCCCGGACAATGCAATGGGGCTGGATGAGCCTGGCACGGACAATGCAATGGGACTGGGTGAGCCTGGTCCGTACAATGCAATGGGGCTGGATGAGCCTGGCCCGGACAATGCAATGGGGCTGGATGAGCCTGGTCCGGACAATGCAATGGGGCTGGATGAGCCTTGCCCGGACAATGCAATGGGGCTGGATGAGCCTGGCCCGGACAATGCAATGGGGCTGGATGAGCCTTGCCCGGACAATGCAATGGGGCTGGATGAGCCTGGCCCGGACAATGCAATGGGGCTGGATGAGCCTGGCCCGGACAATGCAATGGGGCTGGATGAGCCTGGCCCGGACAATGCAATGGGGCTGGATGAGCCTGGTCCGGACAATGCAATGGGGCTGGATGAGCCTGGCCCGGACAATGCAATGGGGCTGGATGAGCCTGGCCCGGACAATGCAATGGGGCTGGATGAGCCTTGCCCGGACAAGGCAATGGGGCTGGATGAGCCTGGCCCGGACAAGGCAATGGGGCTGGCTGTGCCTTGCCCGGACAGTGCAATGGGGCTGGCTGAGCCTGGCCCGGACAATGCAATGGGGCTGGATGAGCCTTGCACGGACAATGCAATGGGGCTGGATGAGCCTGGCCCGGACAATGCAATGGGGCTGGCTGAGCCTGGCCCGGACAATGCAATGGGCCTGGATGAGCCTGGCCCGGACAATGCAATGGGGCTGGATGAGCCTGGCCCGGACAATGCAATGGGGCTGGCTGAGCCTGGCCCGGACAATGCAATGGGGCTGGCTGAGCCTGGCCCGGACAATGCAATGGGGCTGGATGAGCCTTGCCCGGACAATGCAATGGGGCTGGATGAGCCTTGCCCGGACAAGGCAATGGGGCTGGATGAGCCTGGCCCGGACAAGGCAATGGGGCTGGCTGTGCCTTGCCCGGACAATGCCATGGGGCTGGATGAGCCTGGCCCGGACAATGCCATGGGGCTGGATGAGCCTGGCCCGGACAATGCAATGGGGCTGGATGAGCCTGGCCCGGACAATGCAATGGGGCTGGATGAGCCTGGCCCGGACAATGCAATGGGGCTGGCTGTGCCTTGCCCGGACAATGCCATGGGGCTGGATGAGTCTGGCCCGGACAATGCAATGGGGCTGGATGAGCCTGGCCCGGACAATGCAATGGAGCTGGATGAGCCTGGCCCGGACAATGCAATGGGGCTGGATGAGCCTGGCCCGAACAATGCAATGGGGCTGGATGAGCCTGGCCCGGACAATGCCATGGGGCTGGATGAGCCTGGCCCGGACAATGCAATGGGGCTGGATGAGCCTGGCCCGGACAATGCAATGGGGCTGGATGAGCCTGGCCCGGACAATGCAATGGGGCTGGCTGTGCCTTGCCCGGACAATGCCATGGGGCTGGATGAGTCTGGCCCGGACAATGCAATGGGGCTGGATGAGCCTGGCCCGGACAATGCAATGGAGCTGGATGAGCCTGGCCCGGACAATGCAATGGGGCTGGATGAGCCTGGCCCGAACAATGCAATGGGGCTGGATGAGACAGCCCTGGATGCAGGTGTCGGGGACGCCATCACATGACCTGTTTGTTGACCTGCAGCTCCGTCCGCTTATCAACTGCGCTATGAAGGCTTCCCGTCTACTCCCAGACGAATGATGTGATGGCAGGCTGGCTATTAAACTGTTTACTTTAGGCTAAGGGCAGGGTTATTAACATCAATATTCACCTCTATATGACTGGGTTATTCGCAGGCGCCTTTGATGTGTGATTTATTGGCCTGATTGGAGGCGCTCCAAGCCACTGACATATCTCGTATGATGAGGTGGCTTACTGCCACAGTTGTGGTACGTTCTCCCCTGGTGCTGATGCTTCCTGTGATCAGCTTACTGAAAGCAGCGCACTGCTGACAACATGGCTCAGCAACCTGTGCGGCTCAGTGGGCACAGCGGGGCGGCCATTTGTAACGTGTGACAGGTTATCGCTGTGCTATCTTGGTGGATGTCAGGCGGCGCTGTCCATGGTCTCTCAGCGGTATATCATAGGAAGCCCACCCGTCGGGCATATCAAATATTACTACATTAACGTAGATGTGGGTCTGTGAGAGAAACGTTAGTCGCTGACTCACGATGGCAAGAAGCTATCTCCTGCAATTATATGTCACACGCTTTGAGCGTATTCACTGGCTGGTGCAGGTCCATCTTTCACGCTAGAGGCCGCGATGCGGACTGTTGTTGTAAATGGTCCGCGTGATCCATGTTGAAGCAATGGTGTTAGGGCACGGATTGCCTGTCCTGATCCCCCTGTGATATGTCCGTTACGTCGGTGGCACCTCCGTGTTCGTTCCCAGATATTAGCAGGCTGCGCTGCCGGTCAACAGGTGGTGGGTACGAACCCTGACGCCTGAATCTGGGGCAGGTTTCATTCAACCCCTTGTCATTTCCCTGGACTGTTTCTTGGCCTTGAATTTAGCCTTCATGGGCACAAACGCGGCCTAAGACACGAACGCTTCCTGTCTTTATGATTTCAAATATTCGGCTTCACGAAGAAGTCATGGTAACATATATTTAAGGTACGTCTATGGTTCTCGGTCTTAGCTGATGACTCCCAATGTTATACTCGGCGAAACATTGGCTTCTTGTGTTCAACATCAGTTGTCTCGGGACACTAATTGGCCGGCTTCACAACACTCGCCACTCTGTATTGGGCTATACAGTTCTCGCGATCGGGCCGCGAGACTTCAGTTTTGGGGACAAACAAACACACGTGCTCCATGTTGAAGTATAGGCAGCTACAAGTCAATTTCTTTCCAGGTTCATTCTAAAGATTATGAGTACCATTTCACTAAACATGGCTATGGGAGATATACGTTAAAATATTTGGAGGCGATGAAGCGCAGAACTTTGGGAATATGCAAGGAAAAATCCGTCTTCAAAAGGCTCGAAAGCTAAAAATAACGTTCTAAATTTAGCCCTGCACCCGGGCTTTCGCAAGTTCACCAAACAACGAGTGACGTCACAGAGTTTCGCGTGCCTCCGCGGTAACAAAAATGGCGAGAGCAAGTGATCGACTTAGCCATTCCGCTGTCAAAATGTGCAGTGCATGGAGTGACAACACACTGGTGCGTCATTAAACCACATGGTAAAGATTAAATAAGACCAGTTGGATGTTTTCGTATCACTTTTGGATCACGAAAAGACCAAGTTTCTTCATTTTTGTAAGTTTTCTGTTTGAAGCGTTGCGCCAACGTTGTCACTGGAGAGAATCCGTGTGTCATAATGCCTCGTTTTCGTAGGAAATGCAAAAAAACGTTAGTTTCTCAGTCGTATTGTCCCGTCGTAACAAATATTCGTCATTGTGATGGCGCAAACGAATAAAAAATTGGTCATCTATCCGTTTTGTGAAGCTATATTTCTTAAATATTCTTAATCATAGCGCTAGGCCTTCCGCAATGGACCCACCCCTCGGCGCCTGGCTTTTGCGCAGGTAGTCTGGTTCCCAGTCCCTCTCTTTGCGTAACATACACGTCACCCCTACGTCACAGATAGTCAGGATACCAGTGTGCGCAGAGATTCTAAACTCGTTCCGAACACGTGCTTCGTTTTTTTGTCCCCAAAAAGAGTAAACCGGAAGTCTAAGCGAACGAGACTTTATAGCCCTATTACAATGCTATCATGAATCCGTATTGTAGTGTTATCATGACTTCGCTCAGTATGAGAATATGGCCATGCGCCTATCGTATGATGTCGCCATCTAACGGCGGCGTTCGCAAACAAGGGATTGACTCTCGGTTAGAGACGACCTCCTGTCTTTAGGCTACGCGCCTGTGGCATGTTGTTATTGTGCAGGTGAATAAATATGTCCGCAGCGAAAACAAATCATCTGCCGAGTGCTATCTCATTCCTTGCACATCGCGTGTCCCATGGCGTCGCCATTGCTCACCGTGCCGCTTTCTTACCGACTTCACGCCAGTCAATGCTCCCAACAAAACAAACGGTGAATGCTGCACATATCGAGCATTGGATGTGGAAGCCACCTTCCGAAGGATGGCTTGTTTTGTCCATTACAACAATTCCTCGAACTAAGCCTTTTTTGTGGGACTTTTTGACATCAGTTGGCCCCAGAAACCAGCAGGACTCACAGCTGTGGCCCAGACTGAAGAAGCTGTTCCAAACAAAGCGGTCCCGACCTAAAAGGTATTTACTTGCTTTGTCGCTTTTTCACATGTCTGCCTTGTCTTCCCATGATGCAATTTTTGACAACTATTTGTAACATGAAAGCGCTGTTTTTTTGGGGAAAAGGGAAGGGTGCAGCTGTATGAATATAGCCGACTAATTGGTCCAGTGCCAGGCGTGTTTCGTTATATCCTCATGTCGAACACGTGTGTTGAGGTTGATGCACAGGTAATGGACTAGGATGGTCCATGGGAGTGCATAGGTAAGCAGGGCTAGAACAGGCGTGGCTTAAGACATGTAGCGATAAAAGCGAAGTCACGCTAATTTTATATGCAGCCGCCCATAACCTTATGCCCCATGGGGCGACTGGTTACCGGGCGGTCTCTCGGCCAAGTGTCTGCAACCAATGTTGCCGTTTCACTCACTATTTAAAGGCTGTGCGCATTTAATTATATGCTGTTCTTGTTGGTCAACTGTAACCCAGGATTACCAGTCGGGTTTCTGGTTGGTTTTTGCTGCTTCGACCCAGGATTACCAGTCTGGAGGTTCTGGTTGGTTTTGCTCTGATGTGACCCAGGATTACCAGTCTGGAGGTTCTGGTTGGTTTTGCTCTGATGTGACCCAGGATTACCAGTCTGGAGGTTCTGGTTGGTTTTGCTCTGATGTGACCCAGGATTACCAGTCTGGAGGTTCTGGTTGGTTTTGCTCCGATGTGACCCAGGATTACCAGACTAGGGTTTCTAGTTGGCTTTGCTCTGATGTGAAAAAGGATTACCAGTCTGGGGTTTCTGGCGTGTTCGATGTGGCTATAACTTCCTTATCTATCTTCTCATGTCCTACTGTCTCTATACCCCTCTAATAATCCTGCTTCACTGAACCTGTTTCAGCCCTGTATAACAAACAATATGGCACAATATGCAATAAATACATTTGTATTGGATCGGTACTGCATCAGTTTGACTTGCCACTTAAAACCTGCCTTCAGGGACATATATCTCGCATTTAATGCAATACTGTTGTCCACTGTAATCTCACTGTAATCGGTGTTCCTCTGTGGTCTTGTCATGCCGCTGGCTACAGTGAACATTGAACAGTGACTGTATCTCGGTATAATCGGTGGATTTACATGAAAGATGATCTTCATCTTCCACTTCTCGCCAATAAAGCGCTCTTCATGCTTGCTACTGCGGCCCATAGGTACAACGACTCCACTGGACGCACAGCCGTTTCTGTTTGTTACTGCGGCCCATAGGTACAACGACTCCACTGGACGCACAGCCGTTTCTGTTGCTACTGCGGCCCATAGGTACAACGACTCCACTGGACGCACAGCCGTTTCTGTTTGTTACTGCGGCCCATAGGTACAACGACTCTACTGGACGCACAGCCGTTTCTGTTTGTTACTGCGGCCCATAGGAACAACGACTCCACTGGACGCACAGCCGTTTCTGTTTGTTACTGCGGCCCATAGGTACAACGACTCCACTGGACGCACAGCCGTTTCTGTTGCTACTGCGGCCCATAGGTACAACGACTCCACTGGACGCACAGCCGTTTCTGTTTGTTACTGCGGCCCATAGGTACAACGACTCTACTGGACGCACAGCCGTTTCTGTTTGTTACTGCGGCCCATAGGTACAACGACTCCACTGGACGCACAGCCGTTTCTGTTTGTTACTGCGGCCCATAGGTACAACGACTCCACTGGACGCACAGCCGTTTCTGTTTGTTACTGCGGCCCATAGGTACAACGACTCCACTGGACGCACAGCCGTTTCTGTTTGTTACTGCGGCCCATAGGTACAACGACTCTACTGGACGCACTGCCGTTTCTGTTTGTTACTGCGGCCCATAGGTACAACGACTCTACTGGACGCACTGCTGTTTCTGTTTGCTACTGCGGCCCATAGGTACAACGACTCTACTGGACGCACTGCCGTTTCTGTTTGTTACTGCGGCCCATAGGTACAACGACTCTACTGGACGCACTGCCGTTTCTGTTTGCTACTGCGGCCCATAGGTACAACGACTCTACTGGACGCACAGCCGTTTCTGTTTGTTACTGCGGCCCATAGGTACAACGACTCCACTGGACGCACAGCCGTTTCTGTTTGTTACTGCGGCCCATAGGTACAACGACTCCACTGGACGCACAGCCGTTTCTGTTGCTACTGCGGCCCATAGGTACAACGACTCCACTGGACGCACAGCCGTTTCTGTTTGTTACTGCGGCCCATAGGTACAACGACTCTACTGGACGCACAGCCGTTTCTGTTTGTTACTGCGGCCCATAGGTACAACGACTCTACTGGACGCACTGCCGTTTCTGTTTGTTACTGCGGCCCATAGGTACAACGACTCTACTGGACGCACAGCCGTTTCTGTTTGTTACTGCGGCCCATAGGTACAACGACTCCACTGGACGCTCTGCCGTTTCTGTTTGTTACTGCGGCCCATAGGTACAACGACTCCACTGGACGCACAGCCGTTTCTGTTTGCTACTGCGGCCCATAGGTACAACGACTCCACTGGACGCTCTGCCGTTTCTGTTTGTTACTGCGGCCCATAGGTACAACGACTCCACTGGACGCACAGCCGTTTCTGTTGCTACTGCGGCCCATAGGTACAACGACTCCACTGGACGCACAGCCGTTTCTGTTTGTTACTGCGGCCCATAGGTACAACGACTCTACTGGACGCACAGCCGTTTCTGTTTGTTACTGCGGCCCATAGGTACAACGACTCTACTGGACGCACAGCCGTTTCTGTTTGTTACTGCGGCCCATAGGTACAACGACTCCACTGGACGCACAGCCGTTTCTGTTTGTTACTGCGGCCCATAGGTACAACGACTCTACTGGACGCACAGCCGTTTCTGTTTGTTACTGCGGCCCATAGGTACAACGACTCCACTGGACGCACAGCCGTTTCTGTTGCTACTGCGGCCCATAGGTACAACGACTCCACTGGACGCACAGCCGTTTCTGTTTGTTACTGCGGCCCATAGGTACAACGACTCTACTGGACGCACAGCCGTTTCTGTTTGTTACTGCGGCCCATAGGTACAACGACTCCACTGGACGCACAGCCGTTTCTGTTTGTTACTGCGGCCCATAAGTACAACGACTCCACTGGACGCACAGCCGTTTCTGTTGCTACTGCGGCCCATAGGTACAACGACTCCACTGGACGCACAGCCGTTTCTGTTGCTACTGCGGCCCATAGGTACAACGACTCCACTGGACGCACTCCCGTTTCTGTTTGCTACTGCGGCCCATAGGTACAACGACTCTACTGGACGCACTGCCGTTTCTGTTTGCTACTGCGGCCCATAGGTACAACGACTCCACTGGACGCACTGCCGTTTCTGTTTGCTACTGCGGCCCATAGGTACAACGACTCCACTGGACGCACTGCCGTTTCTGTTTGCTACTGCGGCCCATAGGTACAACGACTCTACTGGACGCACTGCTGTTTCTGTTTGCTACTGCGGCCCATAGGTACAACGACTCCACTGGACGCACTCCCGTTTCTGTTCGGATGTCTGGCCCTGACGGACCCAGAATCCTTGGCTGAGAGCAGACTCCGTGCCAGAAGCTGTGCGTACTGGCCGCAGTGGTATGTGGA
Organism: Arenicola marina; assembly: GCA_964019135.1. NCBI lineage: Eukaryota > Metazoa > Annelida > Polychaeta > Arenicolidae > Arenicola > Arenicola marina. The sequence goes on along the minus strand of OZ025252.1, from coordinate 8,667,072 downwards.
AGTGCGGCAGGCGCGGCCGCCGGTTCTCTGTAGGCCGCCACCGTCTTGTTAAAGGACGAGGCACTATATTGTGTTATCGCCTCCACTGTCGTCGTAAATAGGTCGGGTCATTTCAGCAGGCATCCCCCGGCAGCCAGGGAACGCACGTTTAGATAAAGCGGGGGACCATGTAGGTTGGCTAGGGATGTGGAGGGGAGGGGGGCGGTGAGCGTGGAGGTGTGCGGGGTTTGCTCGTCAGGTGGTGTGTCATGGCGGTGTGTGTGTGGGGGTGTGGGGTGTGGGGTGTTGGCATGCTGGTGACCAGGGGGTGTAATATGGGAGTATGGGAGTGTTGGGGTGATCGGTCGTGGGGCACGTTGGTACACCAGGGGGTGCTATGGGAGTGTGGGGGGGGGGTCGTGGGGCATGCTGATTTGCCTGGGTGTGCGGTAAGGGGGTGTGTATATCAGCCATTGTTTTGGTCTGCCAGGGGATGCAGGTGTGTCGGGATGGGCGGGGAGGGGGGTGGGGGGAGGGGGGTAGATCGCATGGGCTTTATGGTGATTAATAGGCGAAAAGATTTGAATCATTTATTGGAAGAAACAATAAATTTGTTTTGACCCCCTTTTGGTTTCATCCCAGCAAACACACAACGTGTAATAACGTCATCTCAACGTTAACATTAGGACAACGTTGTTACAACGTTTGTCGCAAACATTGAAACAATATTTCTAGCCTATATTCCATTAAAAATAAAACATTTACCATGTGTAGTGAATAATAAAAATTGACTGCGTATAGCAGTTGTTATCAATACAAATCGAGAGTGGATGTTTTCACAAGGTTAGGACAACCTTACCTGAAAAAATCAATGTAATTGATTGTCTTTGACAATCACTGTTCTGATTTATTCATAATATACGCATTTGTTTCTCACAGAAGGCACAATTTTAGTACTGTCTGATAACGTTGTCTGAAAACGTTTGGGCAACGCAAACAAAAACATACATTTTTACGTGGTCACAACGTTAGCGCAATAAAAATAACGGTTGTGTCGACGTGATCATGACGTTAACCTGTTTGCTGGGATATCTGCACACTGGATCTGCTACTGGTACACTGTAGTGACTTCATCCATTAAATCCGAGTGATGGCTCTGGGTACACGTGGTGGATGAATTCTTCTGGACCGCGGATCAACTTCGCTGTTCCGCATCAAAAAGAAAGATATTAGTGTGTAGAGTTACTAGACCGGGTATCGCACTCATTGAATAGGCAGATAAATATCACCCGAACCCCCTGCAGACCCACGTATTGATCAACTCACAGGAGCAGCGTTCATGGTTAGTGCCAAGATTCCACGTTCCATGATCTCCATTCCCAGGGAGCCATGCGTACGTTTATCTTGCCACCCATGTAGCCCTACACAGGAGCTTTGTTCTCAGGTAGCCCCCGTCCACCCCCGCCCCCTCCCTCATTCCGCTTACACGTGGTCGTTCTAAGACACCCAGTGGCGGAACAGGCCGCGGGTAGGTGGCCAGACATGACAGCACACTTTACCCTCTTTCATTTTGCCAGACATGACAGCACCCTGTACCTTCTTTCAATGAGTCAGACATGACAGCACCCTTCACCCTCTTTCAATGAGTCAGACATGACAGCACCCTTCACCCTCTTTTAATGAGTCAGACATGACAGCACCCTTCAATCTCTTTCAATGAGATAGACATGACAGCACCCTTCACCCTCTTTTAATGAGTCACACATGACAGCACCCTTCACCCTCTTTTAATGAGTCAGACATTACAGTACACTTCACCCTCATTCATTTTGCCAGACATGACAGCACCCTTCACTCTCTTTCAATGAGTCAGACATGACAGCACCCTTCACCCTCTTTCAATGAGTCGGACATTACAGTACCCTTCACCCTCTTTCAATGAATCAAACATTACAGTACCCGTCACCCTCTTTCAATGAACCACACATTATAGTACCCTTCACCCTCTTTCAATGAGTTAGACATGACAGCACCCTTCATCCTCTTTCAATGAGTCAGACACGAACGCATTCTTCACCCTCTTTTAATGAGTCACACATGACAGCACCCTTCTCCCTCTTTCAATGAAGCAGACATTACAGCACGCTTCACCCTCTTTCAATGAGTCGGACATTACAGTACCCTTCACCCTCTTTCAATGAATCAAACATTACAGTACCCGTCACCCTCTTTCAATGAACCAGACATTATAGTACCCTTCACCCTCTTTCAATGAGTTAGACATGACAGCACCCTTCATCCTCTTTCAATGAGTCAGGCATGACAGCACCCTTCACCCTCTTTCAATTTGCCAGAGATGACAGCACCCTTCACCCTCTTTCAATGAGTCAGACATGCCAGCACACTTCACCCTCTTTCATTTTGCCAGACATGACAGCACCCTTCACCCTCTTTCAATGAGTCAGACATGACAGCACACTTCAACCTCTTTCATTTTGCCAGACATGACAGCACCCTTCACCCTCTTTCAATGAGTCAGACATGACAGTACCCTTCACCCTCTTTCAATGAGTCAGACATGACAGCACCCTTCACCCTCTTTCAATGAGTCAGACATGACAGCACCCTTCACCCTCTTTCAATGAGTCAGACATGACAGCACCCTTCAATCTCTTTCAATGAGATAGACATGACGGCACCCTTCTTTCTCTTTCAAAGAGTCAGACATGACAGCACCCTTCTCCCTCTTTCAATGAAGCAGATATTACAGCACCCTTCGCCCTCTTTCAACGAATCAGACATTACAGCACCCTTCACCCTCTTTCAATGAGTCGGACATTACAGTACCCTTCACCCTCTTTCAATGAGTTAGACATGACAGCACTCTTCATCCTCTTTCCATTAGTCGGACACGAACGCATTCTTCATCCTCTTTCAATGAACCAGACATGACAGCACCCTTCACCCTCTTTTAATGAGTCAGACATGACAGCACCCTTCACCCTCTTTCAATGAGTCAGACATTACAGCACCCTTCACCCTCTTGCAATGAGTCAGACATGACTGCATCCTTTATCCTCTTTCAATGAATCAGACATGACAGCACCCTTCACCCTCTTTCATTTGCGAGAACAATGGTCGAAGGCAATTGCCATAGAGAGAGAATGAGAAAAACAGACAGAGATCGAAGATTTGAAAAAAAAGAAGAAAAAAAAAGAAAACCTAAAGAAAACAAGCCAAGCTTGAACTGAATAATGGTATTGCCTTCATAAAGGTTTGGGGTGCTGGGAGCAGGGGTTGGGGTTGTCTACGGGTGGCTGTGAGGTTGATTGGGTGCCCGGATGGGGTGCCTGTGTCGGTAGGGGTAAGGTGTTGGGGTGAGGCGAGAGGGCATGTGTGTATGTGGCATGACTGCCGGTCTGGGCGTGTGTCAGGATTCAGATACCGCATGTCTCGCGGTATTCGGAGGCCCGACGTTGACACGGCGTGGTTTGACGCACCCATGCATATGGGGTTTTGATCGCTGCCAACCGCATGGGATAAGACATCCGGGGTTTGGGGCTGAAGTTGTTTGGCATATAAACTGTGAAGGTTTGAGGAGTGGGGTGAGAGGTGGGGGTAGGGGCGATCGAAGATGGGGCGAGGTGCAGGGGGTGGAACGGTGGGGTGAGTGGGGGGTGGGGGTAAACGGTCGGGTGATTGAGGGGTGGGAGGTGGGATACGATGGAGTGAGGGGTCGGGTGGGGGGCCGATTGAGGATTGGGCGAGGTGAAATGGGTGGAACGATGGGGTGAGTGAGGGATGGGGGTGATCGCGGATGGGACGAGGTGAAGGGGGTGAGAGCGGTGGCGGGGGGGTCCAGAATGGGGGTGAAGGGTAAGATCGGGGCTAAATACAGATCACCAGTTGGGATACTTGCCCCCCACCCCCTCTCGCCTTCCCCCCACCCCTCACATCGACATCGTCGGATAAAGGCCTAAACCGAGGCAAAAATCCAATGACGTCATTGTTGGTGTTTACACTTCTCCCGCGACACCGTCGGGCGTTTTTATCGGGCCCACCGCCAGACGGCGCGGCTCGCCGCAAACCCTCGACCAAAAAGCGTTCAGATCCAGTGGTGGCGATGATACCCGGAGTGATCTGTTCCCCCAACAATGAGCGCCAGAGCCGGCATTATAGCTCCCCATCGCACAGGTGGTACCGCCCCCCCCCCCCCCCCCGGCCCCGTCTAAGCCATCACTCGGCGCCCCAGGCCCCTTCCTGCCGCCCCCCCCCCACCGGGCGCCGGGATGGGTATGGCAGAGTGCATTGTTACATGCTGACCCGTTCAAGAATGTTCGGTTACCTGCTCCCAGTTCTCTGCCTGTGGCACGCTGACTGGCCGGCACAATAGCCAGATTGTGTGATTGGTCGCCAGTTAAGATTGATCACTCGGCGGATCTCTTGCCCCAGATGTCATGTGTGGTACTGGGTGGGTCGAATCAGGGCCCAGTCGCTAGCCGCATCACAGCGACCGTTCCACAACTTTAATGAAAAGGAATCAAAGCTTTCTTTATCATATAAATATGATATTAACGACTACAGATCTGCGTCATATCTACATTACCCGTAATTCTACATTAATAATATATATTTCATATATTTGCATACATCTGGTTGAATCATTGGAAAGTGAACATAACCAAAGTATAAATCTCGACCAAGACACTTAACGTCAAAAAGCGTGGAACTCATGTTCTGCTACGTTCATGGCGATTTGAGGACATGGATTTAAACGTTTAATGCATGCGGCAAGAAGTTAGAGCCCGTGTCGCCCTGAATCGAGGGGTGGCGCGCTCAGGTACATGTCGAGGGGGGTGTCCTCAGGTACAGGTAAAGGGGGGGGGGGGCGGGCGCCCTCAGGTACAGGTAGAGGGGGGGGGCGGCCGCCCTCAGGTACAGGTAGAGGGGGGGGCGGCCGCCCTCAGGTACAGGTAGAGGGGGGGGGGTTGGCGTCCTCCGGTACAGGCAGAGGGGAGCAGGCGTCCTCAGGTACAGGTAAAGGGGGGGGGCGCCCTCAGGTACAGGTAGTGGGGGGGTGTCCTCAGGTACAGGTAGATGAAGGCGTTCTCCGATACAGGTAGAGGGGGGCGCCCTTAGGTACAGGTAGAGGGGAGGGGGCGCCCTCAGGTACAGGTAGAGGGGGGCGTCCTCAGGTACATGTAGAGGGGAGGGGGCGCCCTCAGGTACAGGTAGAGGGGGGGGGACCGTCCTCAGGTACAGGTAGAGGGGGGGGGGCGTCCTCAGGTACATGTAGAGGGGGGGGCGTCCTCAGGTACAGGTAGAGGGGGGCGCCCTCAGGTACAGGTAGAGGGGGGGGCGTCCTCAGGTACAGGTAGAGGGGGGCGCCCTCAGGTACAGGTAGAGGGGGGCGTCCTCAGGTACAGGTAGAGGGGAGGGGGCGCCCTCAGGTACAGGTAGAGGGGGGGCGTCCTCAGGTACAGGTAGAGGGGGGCGTCCTCAGGTACAGGTAGAGGGGGGCGTCCTCAGGTACATGTAGAGGGGGGGCGCCCTCAGGTACAGGTAGAGGGGAGGGGGCGTCCTCAGGTACAGGTAGAGGGGGGCGTCCTCAGGTACAGGTAGAGGGGGGCGTCCTCAGGTACATGTAGAGGGGGGGCGCCCTCAGGTACAGGTAGAGGGGAGGGGGCGTCCTCAGGTACAGGTAGAGGGGGGCGCCTTTAGTTGCAGGTAGAGGGGGGGGGCGTCCTCAGGTTAACTGATGCCGTGAGCGAGACCTGGAACGAGCCAGCGTCTGTTGTCTTGATGAGTCAGTAGAGGGTGATAACAGCCAGTGACCTTTCCATTTTGTCGACTTAGATCCCCTCGCCATGTTCTTCGTGTGCTCACTTTTAGCCGCTGGTAATTGTTGACATGTCATTTGTTTTTCGCTGTTATACTGGAGCTGGCGTTCTGTGTATCGTTAACCTTACGGCTGTTCCTGGGGTGCAGGTTTCCTGTGTTTACCCTAAGGTGGGTGATTTGTCAAGGGAGACCGACCGCTCTCCGGACACGCAACCTGAAGCCCCTCAGGCAGGCTGGCAATCTGTAGAACGGCGGTTATCTGCACTGGGAGTAACGCCAAAAACCGCATCGGGTAGGTATGACCCGCTGACCTCGGCTGGAACCGGTAGTGGTGGATGTTCGCTTCTTTTCATGCTATTGCCGAAGCCCGTATGCCGTGAAGTGCCATGCTGCCATCTACACAGGCCGAGCAATAAACGACGTTCCCAAGGCGAAGGTGACATGTTTATACTCACTCGCACAGCAAATGTGGCTTCTGCAGATTTCGGCGAAATGAAAATATGGATCATAAAGTTTATTTGTCAGTTGTGAAGCACACCAAACCATTTAACTGGCTTTAGATGCCGAACAAAATGAAAACGAAATCTGGAGGTTTTACTCGTCTGAGTGTATAGATTACAATCATGGTGAAATTGCTCGCCGAACGAAACACCGTGGAAGTGAAATGTAACTGTGGTAGGCCTACTGACAAGTGTACGAATGCCCTGTGAAGTGATGTGATGTGATAGTCGGAACAAGGCTGGGATGTGGCCTTTGTTGTTAGTGTAAGTCCAGATGCTTGTGTCCTGTTCCATTGCCGGCTCCAATAGCCTACAACACCACCGCTTTGTCTTATCACCAACGTTGTTTTCACCCGTTTCCAGCTGGCTCGCTTGGTGAAGAGGTCCGGGGGAGGGGGTGGGCATGGAGTACCCGGACTCGTGTGTGCCATGGGCTGTGATGAATCATCGGCCTCTGTGATAAGGACCACTGTAAGCATGGGAACGTGGTGTGTTGCTGTTCTACGCAGTCTTCCTCGGGCTTGGTGACGGCTGCCTGCAGAGTGTGTTTGCCACAAGCCACAAGCCTTCTGTAGAGTCATATCGGGCCCAACGCGGCATAAGAAACCCTATATTGTCGCAATACCTTCATCCTCTCAACTGTGGTTGTTATAGTCTTGGAGCACGACCCTGTTGTGGTGATGGTGGTGATGATAATGATGGCGGTGGCGGTGGTGGGGAAGGGTGGACGGTGGCGCAGCCAGGGTGATGGCCCAAGGAGGACCGGGAATTTGTACAGATATCAAAATCGGAGATCTAACCGATAACGGGGGAGTATTGATCAAAGCGGTCATATAGTGGTGGGCGTGGTGGTCAGGAGGGTGGGGGGATATAAGTGGTGTGGTGGTGGGGGTGGTGGCCGCAGTGTGGGGGTCGGGTGGCAGTGGGGGGGTGGTGGTGGTGTGGGTGGATGTGGTGGGGGTGGATGTGGTGGGGGTGGTGGGTGTGGTGCATGGGGGTGGATGTGGTGGGGGTGGTGGTGGTGTATCTGTGCAGGCTGAGGCGACCCGGTACAGAGCTAACGATCTTCAGGGCAGCGTGCAAGGACAACTTGTTGGACGGACCGGTGTATGGCTATGACCTTCAACCAGGAACGCGGCGCGTCCCTGAAGTAGGTTACAGCCGGGAGACGCCCCCCCCTCCCCCCCCCCACCCCGCCTCCAACACCCTACCCCGTCTTACCTTAGATCTCACTGCTCGGAATCAGCTCTATACGGAACGCTGTCGCGTGCCAATTGTCGATGATTGCTACAGAGAAAATGCAAATACAAACGCATTTTGAGTCCTTCCTGATAAATCTATATTCCTTTTTGCACGGCCGATAATAGACCTAGCTGCTTGGCGGCATTGAATCGCTTCAAGTGGGGAAAAAAGTAGGAGAGAGAAGTGATTGTTGATTGTTTTGTGGGGTGGAGAAGAAGTAGAATAGGGGTCTGAATGACTGCAGCAGGGTGTTTGCAGATTGTCGCGGCCGTGGATTGTGTGCGCCCTGGCGCTGTGAGGAAGAATCGGCGTCTGGCGGGGTGGATGGCAAGGGGTGGTGGGGGGCGGACGAGCGCGTGGACGGCCAGACAGATGTTAATTTCAGGAGTGATATCGACAGTAACTGTCTCATAAAAGGCGCCTCGCCAGGGATAAATGGGATGGGGGGTTGGGGGGGGGGGGGGTGGGGACGCCTAGTTCACCGGAGCCACATGGTTAGTGGAAGCGAAAGCGAGGCTGGGGACGCGGGACGGACTTGTGACAGAGTTTTGCGGCTGCTCGGGGAAAATAAGACCCGTTACAGAGCCTAGCTGTTACAGAGACCGGTTGGTTACTGGCTACGTTACAGACCCTCACCCCCGTTACGGGCGGGGGCTGTGGGCGATAAGCTGCGACTTAGTGCGGGACCGTGGCCTCCTGAAGAGCTCTGGCCAGATAGCAGATACATTAACCGTGCCGTGGTTGGTTGCGTCCCCGAGGCGCTGACATCACGGCCGCCACACGGTCTCCCTGTCTGTCTCCTTCCTCTCCCCCTACGCCCCCCCCCCCCTCCTCCCCCTCTCTGTGAGAGTGGATGGAACCAAACAGCCCCCAAGTCAGGCGTCAGCATCAACCACACAAACTCACTCACTTGGCGGCCGCAGCCAGCAAGCAGCAAGCGAGCTGGCATCCCAATCCCGGGGCTACATGCAGTGCCTCCATCTGGCGCCCAGTCTTTGGAGTGATAGGCACACATGTACAGAGCGAGAGAGACAGAGAGAGAGACAGAGACAGAGACAAAGGACTAGAGAGAGGGAGAGAGAACCGCAGAGAGCTGGCGGCAGCAGCAGCATCCCCAGCGCGTGTGTTTTATGAGGAATCACTGTGGGTGGAGCAGGGAAAGAGTAGGGGGGCGTCGAAGCGGGGACCGCGAGATCAGAGATAAATGCCACAGCACAGCAGGCCTCGAGCCCTAGCTGCCGGCGCCCTGGACGACCGAGGAGGTTGAATCAGCCCCAATATTCCACCACATCAACCTGAGGGACGGATATCCCGGTACTGATATGGTGGGGAGGGCTGTTTCGTGGGTCGCCTCACCCCCATAGGACTATTCCTCCACCACAGTGTCGGGGTCTCCCTCAATGAGGCTGTCTGTCGCCGTGTGGTGTCAAGACACGGCTTAACACTAACCCCCGCGACCAGAGAGAGCGAGCTGTGCCTGCCTGGCTGGCGTTGACTAGCGTTGCTTGCCCACCGTTCACTGCTTGATGGTGGTCTGGGGGCGCGGTGCACCTTCGCCATGGTGAAAGGGATACGGAGAAACACAGCCAGAAGGAAGCACACAGCCTGGTCGGGTGACCTGACACTGATCGCCAACCTCCTCACCCCTAAGGTAACTAACTGCTACCGCCTCCCTCACCCCCAGCTTCCCCCCCCCCACCTCCGCCGCTAACGAGCTGTGATGACACCCCCCTTCAACGGTAGCGCCCGGGTGGTGAAATGGGCAATTTTCGCTCGTGTTCGTTTAGAGTAAGCGTGTCAGTGGGCGATATTACCAGACTAACAGTCTGCCGTCGACTGAATACCTCCCCCCAGGTAATTCAGTTGATGTATCAAAGGGACACATAATGCAAATTCTCAATAGCGACCGCCACCCCCAACACCAGATAATTCAGTGAATGTATCAAAGGGTGACGTAATGCAAATATAGGGGAACGTTTAGTGAAGAATGGTCTCCGAACTGCCGTTTTCATCAAGATGACGGGGCCGTTCTTGCCTCGTCGGTTGAACGTGGGGATGCATACTTTACCAACCTGTGTACTGTAGCAGACGAGCTGTTTTCATTCTTGCTTGTCATTTTTAATCGACCACTTTAATTCAATTCTATAATGTATTTGATGAAAAAAACGCCTGGCGTCCTGACTAAATCAGGGCGAGGACTGTAGATGTGGTGTGCTGCGCCCCCTCCCTCCTCCCGTGCCCTCCCCCTCAGGGAGAGGACTGGATGTGGTGTGCCGCGCCCGCTCCCCCCTTGTCCCTCCCCTCCCCTCCCCCCTCCTGCCCCTCCTTCCCCCTCCTCCCTCCCCTCCCCTCCCCCCTCCTGTCCATCGTTCCCCCTCCTCCCTCCCCTCCCCCTCCCCCCTCCTTTCCCCCTCCTCCCTTCCCTCCCCCCCACCTTCCCGGTGAGGAACGTCAGGATGAACTTCTCAGCTAAGGTTTTAATAGAATAGGAGTACTACCCCCCCCCCCCCCACTGGCCGGTGCTGCGGACCCGATGGGCTCGTTATCACCACTATCACGGTATCCTATCGACATGCCACCACCGCGCCATGGTTACTGAGGTCTGGAGCAGTTAACCAGGAAGAAACCTGGCATCGCGTATCGCCATGACCCAGCCTACGGGTCAGCATGCCACTGTATTGTGGGTCAGCATGCCACTGTATTGTGGGTCAGCATGCCATTGTGGCCAGGGTCGGTGTGCCATTGTGGCCAGGGTCGGTGTGCCATTATAGCTAGGGGGTCGGTGTGCCATTGTGGCCAGGGTCGGTGGGCCATTGTGGCCAGGGTCGGTGTGCCATTATAGCTAGGGGGTCGGTGTGCCATTGTGGCCAGGGTCGGTGTGCCATTATAGCTAGGGGGTCGGTGTGCCATTGTGGCCAGGGTCGGTGTGCCATTATAGCTAGGGGGTCGGTGTGCCATTGTGGCCAGGGTCGGTGTGCCATTATAGCTAGGGGGTCGGTGTGCCATTGTGGCCAGGGTCGGTGTGCCATTGTGGCCAGGGTCGGTGTGCCATTGTGGCCAGGCTCGGTGTGCCATTATAGCTAGGGGGTCGGTGTGCCATTGTGGCCAGGCTCGGTGTGCCATTATAGCTAGGGGGTCGGTGTGCCATTGTGGCCAGGGTCGGTGTGCCATTATAGCTAGGGGGTCGGTGTGCCATTGTGGCCAGGGTCGGTGTGCCATTGTGGCCAGGGTCGGTGTGCCATTGTGGCCAGGCTCGGTGTGCCATTATAGCTAGGGGGTCGGTGTGCCATTGTGGCCAGTGTCGGTGTGCCATTGTGGCCAGGGTCGGTGTGCCTTTGTGGCCAGGGTCGGTGTGCCATTGTGGCCAGGGTCGGTGTGCCATTATAGCTAGGGGGTCGGTGTGCCATTGTGGCCAGGGTCGGTGTGCCATTGTGGCCAGGGTCGGTGTGCCATTGTGGCCAGGGTCGGTGTGCCATTGTGGCCGGGGTCGGTGTGCCTTTGTGGCCAGGGTCGGTGTGCCATTGTGGCCAGGGTCGGTGTGCCATTGTGGCCAGGGTCGGTGTGCCATTATAGCTAGGGGGTCGGTGTGCCATTGTGACCAGGGTCGGTGTGCCTTTGTGGCCAGGGTCGGTGTGCCATTGTGGCCAGGGTCGGTGTGCCATTATAGCTAGGGGGTCGGTGTGCCATTGTGGCCAGGGTCGGTGTGCCATTGTGGCCAGGGTCGGTGTGCCATTGTGGCCAGGGTCTGTGTGCCATTGTGTCCAGGGTCGGTGTGCCATTGTGGCCAGCCGGTGTGCCATTATAGCTAGGGGGTCGGTGTGCAATTGTGGCCAGGGTCGGTGTGCCATTATAGCTAGGGGGTCGGTGTGCCATTGTGGCCAAGGTCGGTGTGCCATTGTGGCCAGGGTCGGCGTGCCATTGTGGCCAGGGTCGGTGTGCCATTGTGACCAGGGTCGGTGTGCCATTGTGGCCAGGGTCGGTGTGCCATTATAGCTAGGGGGTCGGTGTGCCATTGCGGTCAGGGTCGGTGTGCCATTGTGGCCAGGGTCGGTGTGCCTTGGTGGCCAGGGTCGGTGTGCCATTGTGGCCAGGGTCGGTGTGCCATTATAGCTAGGGGATCGGTGTGCCATTGTGGCCAGGGTCGGTGTGCCATTGTGGCCAGGGTCGGTGTGCCATTATAGGTAGGGGGTCGGTGTGCCATTGTGGCCAGGGTCGGTGTGCCATTATAGCTAGGGGGTCGGTGTGCCATTATAACTAGGGGGTCGGTGTGCCATTGTGGCTAGGGGGTCGGTGTGCCATGGTGGCCAGGGTCTGTGTGCCATGGTGGCCAGGGTCGGTGTGGCATTGTGGCCAGGGTCTGTGTGCCATTGTGGCTAGCGGGTCGGTGTCCCATTGTGTCCAAGGTCGGCGTACCATTGTGGCCAGGGTCGGTGTGCCATTGTGGCCAGGGTCGGTGTGCCATTGTGGCCAGGGTCGGTGTGCCTTTGTGGCCAGGGTCGGTGTGCCATTGTGGCCAGGGTCGGTGTGCCATTATAGCTAGGGGGTCGGTGTGCCATTGTGGCCAGGGTCGGTGTGCCATTATAGCTAGGGGGTCTGTGTGCCATTATAGCTGGGGGGTCGGTGTGCCATTGTGGCTAGGGGGTCGGTGTGCCATGGTGGCCAAAGTCCGTGTGCCATGGTGGCCAGGGTCGGTGTGCCATTGTGGCCAGGGTCTGTGTGCCATGGTGGCCAGGGTCGGTGTGCCATTGTGACCAAGGTCGGCGTACCATTGTGGCCAGGGTCGGTGTGCCATTGTGGCCAGGGTCGGTGTGCCATTGTGGCCAGGGTCTGTGTGCCATTGTGGCCAAGGTCGGTGTGCCATTGTGTCCAGGGTCGGTGTGCCATTGTGGCCAGGGTCGGTGTGCCACTGTGGCTAGGGGGTCGTGGTGCCATTGTGGTTAGGGGGTCGGTGTGCCATTGTGGCCAGGGTCGGTGTGCCATTGTGGCTAGGGTCGGCGTACCATTGTGGCTAGGGTCGCCGTACCATTGTGGCTAGGGTCGGCGTACCATTGTGGCTAGGGTCGGCGTACCATTGTGGCTAGGGTCGGCGTACCATTGTGGCAAAGGTCGGCGTACCATTGTGGCCAGGGTCGTGGTGCCATTGTGTCCAGGGTCGGCGTACCATTGTGGCCAGGGTCGTGGTGCCATTGTGTCCAGGGTCGGTGTGCCATTGTGGCCAGGGTCGGCGTACCATTGTGGCTAGGGTCGGCGTACCATTGTGTCCAGGGTCGGTGTGCCATTGTGTCCAGGGTCGGCGTACCATTGTGTCCAGGGTCGGTGTGCCATTGTCTCCAGGGTCGGCGTACCATTGTGGCTAGGGTCGGTGTTCCATTGTAGCCAGGGTCGGTGTGCCATTGTGTCCAGGGTCGGCGTACCATTGTGGCCAGGGTCGGCGTACCATTGTGGCCAGGGTCGGCGTACCAGTGTAGCTCTGGTCGGCGTGCCATTGTGGCCAGTATCGGTGTGCCACTGTGTCCAGGGTCGGTGTTCCATTGTGGCACTGGTCGGCGTGTGGCTCCACCGTTGCAAACACCTGAATCCACCTTAAGAGCCGTCTATTCCGAGACTGTCGATGGGGTTGGGTCGGGTTATGTTATCTGCCCTGTCGGTCACCCGGGGTTAGCGACGTTAGAACCATTCCGACAACAACCAGATGGGTTGGTAAATATGACTCACGGCGGGATAACCGGGTCCATCCACACTGCTGGGGCACCAGTTGTTCTTGGTGGTCACCGTCTTGCGTAACAAGTGGGCAGGTCCTGATTATTCTCACATTAGCCCTTGATAAGGTCCATATGTATAAGTAGATCCGCCCCGCTTCGGTGTGGTGTGGGGATGACGTCATTATCAATACCGGAACAATAGGCCATTCTGCGAGCACCCGTTACCAGGCCCACCACGGCTCAGCCAGCTATACTCCAACTCGTCGGGGGCTTCTGGCAGCCTCACCATTGCGGGAATTATGCCATTGTTTACATCTCGCAGTGGGCGCGAATTCCATGTGATAGTTGGTCTGGACCAGTGGGGTTACCTACACCCTGTATATGTTACAAAGTCACAGATGCCTATACAATTACTGTTACTCAGAATTGCTTACAAGGTAGTTTTTTCGCACTCCTCACCTAAGTCCAATGCCAACAGGTCTGCATCCTAGGTTGTCTCAAAGCGTTGTATTTAGGTTAAGTTAAGGTAAGCTACCCATAATAGCAAGGTAAAAGAACTCTGTCCTTGTGTTTATTTTATGCAAGTATACCCAATTACACACCTTCTGGTAAATTTTTAGGATACTTTACCGTCCCGTTAAAAAAATATTCTCCATTTTCCAAGTATACCCTCATTTCACAAAATGACCAAAACTTACCACGAATATGTAATGTTGCTACAATTCGGCTCAATATTACGTCATTATCATCAGTAATGGCTCTTTGGAAAGCTTAAACCTAGTGCAATACAGGAATTATATTGAAAAATGTAAATATTAGCCACAGAAAATAACAGAATGGTAATAATAAAGTAAAATTATGCAAAATCAGGACAGTTTTTGCCAAAACTCGAAATCACCACCTTCACAAAAGTGGCTATAATTTCATCAAAAATGACAATATTGACACCAAACCACTTTTAAAAACTTCTAAAAACATCGTTCTTGTAATAAAAATAAAGAAAAATATAGTTAGCAGTGAAAATTTCCCGAGAAACACGTCCTGAATCTTGAAAATGTTATTTCACTAATATTCTTTGGCGCATCTTATGTCACACCAATTATCAGTAATTTACGCCTTGTGTTCACATTTTAATAAATCTGGTTATATATAATGGTCTCCGATATAATTATGATCTACCCGAATGTCATCTAAACTATTTACAAGTTTTCTCGATGCCTTTTTCTTGAATTTTCCGAATTTATCACGAAGAGCCATTCTCGGGGAAATACCCTGTGAATGACGTCACGAATTGGCGATTCCCCTGTGAATGACGTACCGAGTTAGTGATCCCCCTTTCACTGACACACGCCGATGTTTAGCGAGGTCTTTTCTAAATCGCCGAAGCTTATTATACGATGCTCTATTCATTTTACCTATGTCACCACTTCTTTTGCTGTGTTTTATTCGTGCTTTTTTTCATTAAGACTGCGTAAAATCTCAGGGCTACAGCCCGCCGATGTTTGGCGATGTTTACCGAGGTCGGGTATAATGGGTAGCTTACATTAAAAGTCTGCCTGCATTCAATACCCTTGTAGTATGGTCTAAAGCACACCCTAAACATGTACTATGCTCGCCTAGACATGTTAAACCATTGAACTATTTAAGTTATTACTTAAGTTATAACTAGTTAACGTTATCAAACATGGACATAGCTGTACCTATACGCGAAGCAGGTATGGAAAATGCTGCTTCTAAATGGATTGGAACAGATGCAGTGTGAAGATTTCTGACGCTGAATGCCGTCGGCATGGTCAAGCCCAAGGGCCACCAATCCCTCTGCCTTCCTCACCCCCCCCCCCTCCCCCCCGCCACCCCAGGCAGTTTGTATGTTTGTACGATAAGCGTGCCGCAGTATGTATGTACCGCCGGGATAACAGAGCCAACCTCGTAAACTACCGGCGGCATACTGGGTCAAGGGCCTGGCCACGGGAAGTGTTATGTTGTGTAAGGTGAGGTGATCACGAGATTACTATTACCCAGCCCTACCTACAGCAGCCAAGACGTGCCTGGGGGAGGCTAACGTGCAAACAGCCAGCCTCTGGAATGACGGCCATGCAGTCTCTTCTCTAGGCTGATGGTCATATCTGAAGTATGTCCTCTAAGCAGATGGTCATGTTTGCAGACTGTCCTATTGGCTGATCGCCATGTCTGCAGTCTGTCCTCTAGGCTGATGGTGATGTTTGTAGTCTGTCCTCTAGCCTGATTGCCATGTTTGCAGTCTGTCCTCTAGGCTGATGGCCATGTTTGCAGTCTGTCCTCTAGCCTGATGGTCGTGTTTGCAGTATGTCCACTAGTCTGATGGTCATGTTTGCAGTCTGTCCTATCGTCTGATGGCCATGTCTGCAGTCTGTCCTCTAGGCTGATAGTCATGTCTGCAGTATGTCCTCTAAGCTGATGGTCATGTCTGCAGTCTGTCCTCTAGCCTGATAGTCATGTCTGCAGTATGTCCTCTAGGCTGATGGTCATGTCTGCAGTATGTCCTCTAGGCTGATGGTCATGTCTGCAGTCTGTCCTTTAGGCTGATGGCCATGTCTGCAGTCTGTCCTCTAGGCTGATAGTCATGTCTGCAGTATGTCCTCTTGGCTGATGGTCATGTCTGCAGTTTGTCCTCTAGGCTGATGGTCATGTTTGCAGTCTGTTAGGTTCACCTGCTGGGGTTGGCGGTGTTGCGGGAGCCCGCTTGTTGTACTCACCAGTACACCACGTTGGGGGAACCCTCCTCTGGTAACCGTGGCAGCAAAACTACGTTACACCTGTGAACTAAGATACCGACTAAAATCCTCACAAAGCAAAGAGGTGCTCGAAGATAATGTGCACTTGTAGTTCGGGTCTGATCTTAAGTCCCGGAGAAGCATTGAGTGAAATAAAATCTGTTTTTGTTTTTCATCCGGACAATTATTCTGGCGCTATAGTCAGTGGGTCTGTGCGAGGTGGGTGGACGGGGGATTATTGTGTTTTGACATGTTCACTGCTGGGTTATTTAGAGCCGGGCTTCTAAGCACTCAAGTGCCGACACTCTGGACTCGAGTATCCGCCTGCTCTGAAGTCGATGCGGCCTCAAGGGGTAGGGACCCCCAGGAGACGGGGGAAGGGGGAGGTTGTAGGGGGTGTGGTCACTCTCCGTAACCTTTCCCTCCTCGATCTGGTTGTATGCATGGTCGTTGGCAGCCAACCGCTTTTTCAATGGCATCAGTCAGCATCCATTCGCCATCACCATAATACCGCCATGTGCCCCACTGCAGCCCCTACCCCTTTCCTACACCCACCCATCCGCAAACCAAGAGACAAAAGAAAGGAAGACCTGGCGAGCCGTGTGCAGTATTGTCGTCTGTCTTATTGCAGGATGTCGTTCCTCTGGAAGAATTACTCAAATACACCAAGAACTCAACCATTCCCAATTCGCACGTACACCTCCTGGACCCAGAGGATGTGCCTCTCTCTTGCTCAATTTTCAAGGTCAGGCCGCCCTCTGGCTGTTAAATGTCGTCTGCTGTCAGTGGTCCGCGGCAAAGACAACGCGTTCAGTATATTGGCCCTTTTTAACGATGCCCTCATTTAAACAATTTTAAGTCAACATATATGTTTTATGGTAGTTTATTTATGCTGCTTGATTAGAAATAAAGCACAGGGCACACTTTTCTTATGAAACAGATTTTTTCATTTTTGTATAGTTTAATTTAGCAGCTTACTTTATTGCATCATTCTGAATGCTAGCGCACATTTGGTCTCGTAGTTAAGTTGCTGGTGACGAATACTGGATATTCTGAACTATGCCACCCAGTCGATTACACAGCAACTTGCATGTCAGACGTCTGGTAGACATTATATACAATTTTAGCTTGTTTTTTGCACAAAAAGAACATCCCCACGAAAACAGGAATGTCTTTTAACCAGTCTGACTTTGTTGCGTTTAAAACGTTTAACATGTTTTGATTTGTTGTACTGATTTTGTTTGCAGGACTTATGTAAATATTCGAAAGGTGAAATAAAAAACGAGACTGCCCAGTCTGTGATTCACGGCATTATCACGTATGGCATAGAGCGGATCGAGTTGCGAGACGAGATCTTCTGCCAGCTGATCCGCCTGACCAACGGCAACAACAGTCCCCAGGCTTGTCTGCGCATCTGGAGCGCGATGTGTCTCTGTGCCGTGTCTTTCAGTCCCAGCAGAACACTGAAGAAGGTGAGTGTGTAGTGCCTTTCAGTCCCAGCAGAACACTGAAGAAGGTGAGTGTATAGTGTCTTTCAGTCCCAGCAGAACATTGAAGAAGGTGAGTGTAGTGTCTTTCAGTCGCAGCAGAACACTGGAGAAGGTGAGTGTATAGTGTTTTTCAGTCGCAGCAGAACATTGAAGAAGGTGAGTGTATAGTGCCTTTCAGTCCCAGCAGAACACTGAAGAAGGTGAGTGTATAGTGTCTTTCAGTCCCAGCAGAACATTGAAGAAGGTGAGTGTAGTGTCTTTCAGTCCCAGCAGAACATTGAAGAAGGTGAGTGTATAGTGTCCTTCAGACCCACAGAACACTGCAGAAGGTGAGTACCGTGTCTTTCAGTCCAACAGAACACTGAAGAAGGTATCTATGAGGTCTTCCTTTATGGGGGCACCAAACCGAAGCAGATTAAAAATGAGAGTTTGCAATCTGGGGTGCAACTGTATATTTGTCATGTCCCGATATAATAACTGACGTCGTCGTAAAGGACGGAACTTACTGTTGTGTCCCCGGCCAAATGGTCGCTAACGTTAGCTAGTTGAAGGTCATATGGGTCATGTAGTAACCAATTCACTTACCCCTCTAAGTCCCAGTGTGTGGCGAACTGATTCCCGTCCACTGTCTGGTGCCCATATACTACAGCGAAATGACTCTTTGAAAAACCCGGATTACATCATAACTCGATGAGCTTGATCCCGCTGCTATAAATTCGTCGTGAAATGATGAAGATGGCGGGGAGAGCCTCCGAGAAGATGACCTTCTCCTGACCAGAAGTCGCCCCAGAGGTTTTTCTGTGTTTAGAAAAATTGCGACGGCCGGGAAGCGACGGGTAGAGCCAGGGTAGTCGCTAAAGTCTATTATCGTTTCGTCACTTCCTGTCCCGACTTTTTCACCCCGGCTTGGCCCTGGAGGTCTTTGGGTCAAGGTCGGCCGCTGGATGGCCGCGTCCTAGCTGTCGATCACATGGAATTGTGCTCTTCTACAGTTTACGTTGAGTGTTTCCGCTCCCTCTACCGTGTGACTGGGGCGCGCGTCACTCGCCCCCCCCCACCCCCCCTAACCAGACCATGGATAATAAGCCAAGGTTTATCCTACGGGTAGACGTACTACCCGCAACCCCCATCCCTCATCCAACCCGACCACCCTAACACATCCGCCTACCCCTACCCCTACCCTGCCTCTCCATCACTCCCCACTCAACCCCCTCCCTTCACCCGATCCCGCCAAATGTGGCAGAGGAGCTTTGACCTTTGACCCCGTAGAGACTATTAAAGTATGCCTAATGGTGGCATCCATTGAGTGACATTTCGTGATCGATTTCTCGGCTATTTATAGATTCTTCGTTGCCATGTGAGTTGTTCCCTAGGCGACCGTTACTGTAACTCATATTGCTTAAGTCAATCTGGATTGGGAGATTTGGTGGATCACCGATACCCTTTTACCCTGCCGCGTATTGGACGGCAAACATAGGGAGGGGGGGGGGGGGGGGTGACGAGCCCGCCAGGCAAATTGGTGCTCGCCACACATTCATAACCAATTCGTTGAACCATAGAACAGAAGACCACGTGGGCCTCCACCCCACCCCCTCGCCACTTCTTTCTTTTCTAGCTCCTTTCTCAACCACAAATACCCATTTAGAAATTAGTTCCAGAACAGACCACCCGAGGCGCCATTGTGCCACGCTCAGTATTTTTCTCACGCTTTGGAACATTGCGCATAATTGCTTAGGAGCTGATCGAAATTGGAATTAAATTTATCGACCCGAGACCGGGGCAGTTTATTGGGGCGGCACCAAGTTTGGGCCGTGGAGGCTGCGTCCTTTATTGGCACTAATAGCATTGGACAACCCTGCCTCATGCTCGTCCTCGTCCAGGGCCGAGATGGACGTTGCTGGGGGTGGCATTTTTTTTCTTTTACCTTCCTGGGGATGGTGGTCCTTGCTGAGCCCGGCTGGGCGCGGGGAGGGTGGCCCCAACCCTGTCCACCGGCGGTGATTGCAGGGCTGGCAGCGCGGAATCACCCGTCCAGGGGAGGGATCGGGTGGGGGGGGGGGTATTTAGAGGGGCACGAGGACGGCTGTAGGTGGGTGCCGTCCCCAGGGTCCATATGTCGCCGTGCCCGCCGTCCCCGCCGGTCCGGGGAGTGCGGAGGCTGCTACATGTGGCTGATCACTGGCCACAATAATAGCCTCATTGGCTGGTGGCTGAGCCGTAAAATTGGGTTGAGCGAGGCCGTTGTGGTCGTCTTGGGGGTTTAACCGCATGGACTGCCCCGCCCGCCCTGCCCAGACAACCAGCCCCCACCCCCCCTGTCCGGTTGCCACGCCTATAGCCCGGCTGCTCCGCCTATAGCCCGGCTGCCCCGCCTATAGCCCGGCTGCCCCGCCTATAGCCCGGCTGCCCCGCCTATATTCCGACTGCCCCACTTCTAGCCTGACAGCCCCGCCTATATTCCGACTGCCCCACTTCTAGCCCGACAGCCCCGCCTATATTCCGACTGCCCTACTTCTAGCGCGACAGCCCCGCCTATATTCCCATTGCCCCACTTATAGCGCGGATGTCCCGCCTATATTCCGACTGCCCCACTTCTAGCCCGACAGCCCCGCCTATATTCCGACTGCCCCCCTTCTAGCCCGACAGTCCCGCCTATATTCCGACTGCCCCACTTCTAGCCCGACAGCCCCCCCTATATTCCGACTGCCCCACTTCTAGCCCGACAGTCCCGCCTATATTCCGACTGCCCCACTTCTAGCCCGACAGCCCCGCCTATTTTCCGACTGCCCCACTTCTAGTCCGACAGCCCCGCCTATATTCCGACTGCCCCACTTCTACCCCGACAGCCCCGCCTATATTCCAATTACCCCGCTTATAGCGCGGGTGTCCCGCCTATAGCCCAACTGCCCCGCTTATAGCCTGGCTGCCCCACTTCTAG
This sequence comes from Arenicola marina, assembly GCA_964019135.1. Lineage (NCBI taxonomy): Eukaryota > Metazoa > Annelida > Polychaeta > Arenicolidae > Arenicola > Arenicola marina. Next base: position 8,646,627 of record OZ025252.1, on the reverse strand, counting down.
CCCGACTGGCCCGCTTATAGCCTGGCTGCCCCACTTCTAGCCCGACTGCCCCGCCTAGCATCGCCTGAGTTCCAGTCATTGTCTCATTACAATCCCCTGTTACCCCCCCCCCCCCCCTCCCCCCACTCACGTCCGTCTTGAGCGCTCTGGAAGAGTCCTTCTATCCACCCAGAGCCAGAGACACGGAGTGGAAGCCAACCGTAATATCGAACGTCCTGCTGACTTCTTGCATGGATAGGGTTCTCCGATCATCGACCCCTAACCCCCGACCACGACGCCCCGCCCCTCCCTCCCTCCCTGACCGCGGCCCCCACGTCACGGTGAAGGAGGGCGTGGGAGAGGTGGAGGGGGAGGCATTGTCAGGGCGTCGCTAATCCATGCTATACACCGCATGATGGACTCCGCACTAACCGCGTGGCTGGGCGACTCCACCCCCCTCCGCCAGCCCCGCCCATCCTTCCCTCACCCCCCCCCCCTCTCCCCAGCCCTTTACGTGCCCGATCCTCCTGCCAAACAATGGTCAGAGAGACCGTCTGTTACTGGGGTGGACCCCGCACAATTACCTTTATACCCGTCCCCGCCGCCACCCCCACCATCATATCTACCGCGCTGTGCCATAATAGTCAAACACCAACCTTTGGCATTGCCACAGCTCGCCGAAACCGGTCACCCCCCCCCCCTCTGGCTTTGCTACAGCTCGCTGGAACCGCTGTCACCCCCCCCCCCCCACCCGGAGAACACCAACCTCTGGCATTGCCAGAGCTCGCCGAAACCGGTCACCCCCCCCCCCCCCTCTGGCTTTGCTACAGCTCGCTGAAACCGCTGCCAAACAACCCCGACACAGTATACCCCACTCCTAAAAATACTCCTACACAACCACTCCCACCACCTCTACCCCCCCCCCCACAGGGATCCACCCTACACCCTACACCCCCACACCCGGCTCCACCTTCATCTCTACCCCGCCGCATTCACCCTGACCTTACTTTTTTTGTGTTGACCCCGGTGGCACCCTAGCGATGTCCTAGAGGGCCTTGGTCGGAGCTGCCACGGCAGTCGATGGCTGCTGCTGGCGCCAGACAGCTCCAGCCAGACAGAGGGCGTCAGGGTGGGGGGGGGGGGGGGCACAACAACACGGCCCCGTTGCAGGTCTCACCTTCACGAGATCAGTAATAATATCCTGGCGCATCACAACATACTGGGATATATACCTATATAGGTAAATGAATCTACGTGTAGATCTGTAGTGGGCACCGCCTACAGCAGTCACACGCCCCAAACCATGACGTCATCGCTCCATGGTCCGAGGTAGCAAACAGTGGTGTGTGCATGTGATCAGATCATAAAAATGAATGCCCACAGTGCTTAGCTGTGTGTTTATAGCGTGGTTATATCAATCCATCACGCTCGTCATCTGGCGGCTGTCTGGGACCACGTTTCACTAAATGCCGGAAAAAGTCAAGCCTCGTCCCCCTCACTTCTCCTCCAAAAGCATTCCATGGGAGTTAACACAAGGAAGGTTTTTTTCGGTAATTAGAAAGTGGTTTTGATCAGTCACTGCAAGAATCAATAACCGCTTGAGAATGGATGGTGGGGTGGTGGGTCGGGGGGGGGGGGGGGGCGTAACCTCGTTCAAACGTGACGTCATTGCGTCACGTAATCATTACTGCAGTCATTAGTCACAGCCAGGGGGCGCTGCCGCCTTGTCATAGTGCTCTCCGTGGCTAATTTATAAATGATTTATGCGCCTCCTTCCTTGTTCCGGACGCCAGACGCTTGCCGCATCGTCTCCGGAGTGGTGCGGGGAGGTTGCTCGCTTGTGTTTTTTTCTTTCCCTCTCCCCGGCATCGCTGTTGGGAATAACGAGCGGCGCTATTAACCTCGGGAGACAACACAGACGCAATTCGTACCCACACCGACTCACCGTCCTCGGCAGTTTTTATAATTTATGGCTATTTGCTGGATTCTAAGGAATTGCACCTTGCCGTCCTCTTACGCTGTGTATCCCAGGTGATGTCATGCGATCAGGCTGTCAGGATGTGGGGTGAGGTCGCCTACTGGTGTCATGGTGTCGAAGATGACCTGCTCATTTAAAGGTGGTCTACCAGGACGAGTGCGCCGTTGATAGGTCGGGTTAATCGATTGAATAACGCATAACCCTTTATGTTTATTCTGCGGTGCCGTGTACCCGTGGTGGACTACTAGTTATCGACGCTGTGTTCACCCACTGTGTAACATTGGACTGAATCGTTAAGGCGTAGAGTAAACATGTGAGTCTATGGCAATGTGTCTATTGACATGGCAATCAGCTAAAGAGTTGGCAGCACAGCACTGAGTAATGCGACGTTCACCCTGAAGCCCTACTGTGTGTATGGTAAGGCTAGATCCTGTTTCTCACAATCTGGCAATTGCTTCACAATTGGTCCACTATGACAATGATACACATGGCCGTGTAAAAAGAAAATCCTATAACAATTTAAGGCCATGATATATTTTTGGGGGGTATGGGGTTGTAGGTACATTGAAGCGGTATTTGACACTGTGTTTCTCTTTGCTTTGCAGTATCTGTGTTCCTACCTGAGGCAGCACTGTGATTACCCGGCCCACGAGCCCGGCCCCGAGCCCTCCTACTCCGCCAAGGTCGCCAAGTACGCCGAGTACTGTCTCCGGCTGCTGAGTGTCCACAGGGAGAGCGCCCGCAAGCGCCCCCCATCTCAGGCGGAAACAGAGGTAGGTCCCCTTATCTTACACGGCCTTCTGGCGCCCTGTATTATAGGAACTATTTCAACAAAGTGTAAACAAGTGAAGCGACTGGACCGCCTGAACCAATCTTCCGAGTAGTCTTAGAATCACATATTACGATCGAGGATTTTTCTTAAAAAAGTAAAGACCGCGGGGAGGACCGCATTTTTCATAGAAAATTCATAGGGTTGTTGCCATCAGTATATGGAAAACGAGAAAAGAAAATCGCGCCTCCATGCGGCTGCTTCTGAACCCCCGTAGTCCTTGCCACCAAACGTGTGCTGCCGCGCCCGTCCAATGGTTACTTCTTGATGAAATAGCAACTTTAAACTGTATCCCCTATTCAAGGGTCCTACTCCCTGTTATATTTTGGCCCACTCAGACCAGGGCATGGATCGGAATAGATAGCAGCTCTAGGAGCCTGTCTCACTACCTCCGTCAAATATGGCTTGTCTACTGATGGAACGCACTTTGAAGTCTACATTGGCTCCTAATATGTTGATGGTTTATTGAGCTACACGTGACCGTTGATATCAAGGCGGTTCTTTCTTACGGATACGCGGTGATCGAACGCTGAGATCACGCCTGGTATACACATCAGTATTACAAAACCCAAACCATGTCCCACGGCCCTCCGAGTCCCGTGTTTGTTTGCTCATGTTCCTCGTCCGTTTGTCTCCCATCCACCATCTGTTCTACACGCCTTGCCGCGCCTCCCCCACCCCGACCCTACCCCGGCCCCGGCTCCCGTCCCCACCCCTGCCCCCGCACCTCGCCCGCCACCGCCCCCATCCCTGCCTCCCCCCGCCCCGCCACCCCGCTCCACCCTCGCCACCACCCCCGCCCCCCTCCGACACGACAGCCGCATTGTATTGTGGGGTGCCGTGTGGAAGCCAGCTAGCCAGCCAGCCAGCCACCCAGCCAGCCAGCCAGCCACCGGTGCATCTGGCAGGCATGCCCATATCAACTGATATCACGCGAAATGTTCTTGCACTTGCTTCGAATCCTCCTTGCGCTATGCGCAATTTAACAGCTAGTAACTTTTTGTTTCTGTAGCATTACGTCATTAACACGGCTGTTGGTTAAAGCAGTGACTCCCCTGATGTTGTTATGGTTTAGGTTTTTTATTTCAGTTTGAATGGCTGCTTCGCGGAGTAGTTTGATCGAACTAACATTGCTTCATTCATAGCTTGTTTCAGAAATCCTCATCTATATATTGACTGATACGAAAATAATAATAAATTCACCGGATTTACTTTGAGGGTGTCTAACCTGCAGCCTGTGGTCTACCGGATCTACTTTCAGGCCGTGTCTAACCTGCAGCCTGTGGTCTACCGGATCTACTTTCAGGCCGTGTGTAACCTGCAGCCTATGATCTACCGGATCTACTTTCAGGCCGTGTGTAACCTGCAGCCTATGGTCTACCGGATCTACTTTCAGGCCGTGTGTAACCTGCAGCCTATGATCTACCGGATCTACTTTCAGGCCGTTTGTAACCTGCAGCCTATGATCTACCGGATCTACTTTCAGGCCGTGTGTAACCTGCAGCCTTTGTTCTACCGGATCTACTTTCAGGCCGTGTGAAACCTACAGCCTATGGTCTACCGGATTTACTTTCAGGCCGTGTGTAACCTGCAGCCTATGGTCTACCGGATCTACTTTCAGACCGTGTGTAACTTGCAGCCTATGGTCTACCGGATCTACTTTCAGGCCGTGTGTAACCTGCAGCCTATGGTCTACCGGATCCACCTTCAGGCCGTGTGTAACCTGCAGCCTATGGTCTACCGGATCTACTTTCAGGCCGTGTGTAACCTGCAGCCTATGGTCTACCGGATCTACTTTCTGGATGGCACCACGAAGGGCATTGCCTTGGATCCGTTGGATACGTCCGAGGATGCCTTGGCCAAAATCCAGGAGAAGATTGGACTGACGAGCATGCATGGCTGGGCATTGTATGAGGTACGGGCAGGTATCGCGTCTTAACTCAATCTTGGGACTACAGCAAGACACACAACAGGTGAACTGTGTTGAGACAAATTGTAACGGTTAGTCGAGGACGATACAACTATGGACTGAGTGTGCGGTTTGCGTCTGTACTATGCAAATAGCTGTTAGCGCCAGACGAAGTTGGCCTGGCTTCGTCCTTGGTAGATCTTGATATAACCAATCCCATAGTAGCTCGCGACGGTTTAAGATCAGGATAAAGGCGCATGTTATCCACGAACAAATGTTTTTCGTCGCAGCGTCTAACGCTCCTGGCGGCAGTATTCAGAATCACAACAACAAAGTTTGCCTTATTCTAAAAATGCCTTTGGTGAGTTCTACTGTTTTGTTTCTAGCCGAGCAAACCGTTTAAAAATGTTCTTGTTAGCGATTTGCGTGGCGCAACGTATTGGTTATGAATGTGGACCCAGACTGGCTCAGAGCATGCCACGAGGCAATTACTGTCTAAGGGCGGCCGTTATATACATCAGGGGGTGTTGGTGTTGTCTGTTTACAGAGTATCCCTGACCACGACCGATACATCCGCCGCACTGAGTACATGGCCGACATACTAGCCGACTGGGAGGAGTGAGTACATACCTCCCCACTCCAGAACCCCCCCCCCCCCTGTCACTGCCCGATTGACAAGCCGTCCTTCGTTTTGTGAAGCGGTATTATGACTTGAGTTAATCGCAAATGCAATGGTCAACCTAAATTTTCGTCAGTGTTGATTATATTTTTGATAAGCGCGGTATAAGGTTAACTATATTTGTTATAACTAGTGCGGGGTATGTCGTACTGTGTTACAACGAGTGTTATATATGACCCCCCCCCCCCCGGAACACGTGTTGTGTGATACAAAAGCGGCAGTCGCCATAAAATTTGGTCGCTTGGCAACCGTATGGACCGCATGTCTGCCATGTGTCTACCACGTGTCTATCACGTGACTATCGCTGGAATACGTTTGACCAGTGCGTTGCCCCAGCCGAACAACAACATCCCCATCTCGGTCACTGAGACCATGCAAAGAAATCCGCTAAATGGATGATTATTGTCAACCCTGTTTAATCAATCAACTTCTGTTCTCTTAAATATGTGTCTTTTTTTTCTGCTCCCCCCGTTGTTTTTGTTGGTGACGACAGACGGCAGCACCAGGCTTGGGCCTTGTCCCTAGTTAATGTCTTCAGGTATTGGTACACGGCTTGCACTTGGCTTACCCCCGATCCCCTGACCCCCATCCCCTCACCCCCCTCCCCCTCCCCATCCCCTCACCCTTCTCTCGTTGCAAGCCACGCCTCTCGCCGCTTACGCTGCATGCCGATGCCTTGTTTCTGCATGTCCTGGGCGAGATTTGGCGGCGTAATCTGGTCACGTGGCTCACGTGTGATATGGTGTACACCGCGAGACACCCCAAGTAGCGCCACCTAGCTAGTGAATGCTGCATCTGGTACTGGCTTGGCACACCTAGCATATGGTCTACGCGCATAACATGTAGTTAACTGATTAATGTACCAGGTATCACAAATAGTGTAGCATCTAGCCAAGCCATCTGATGAGTACCCTAAGTTACATGGATCAACCGTTTCGTCGGATAGCTTAAACACTTTTGTCAGATGGCAAATTCCCCTTTCATATAGAAAATACCCTTTATAGATTGAAAGAACTTGTCAAATAACGTAATTATTGGATAGTAAGCACTTACCACATAAACTAATAAGCACTTGTTTACCTGTTTGGCATAACGATTTGTGCGGCTCTTGTTTACCCGTGTGGCATCATGATGTGTGCGGCCCTTGTTTACCCTTGTGGCATCATGTTGTGGGCAGCCCTTGTTTACCCTTGTGGCAACATGATGTGTGCGGGCCTTGTTTACCCTTGTGGCAACATGATGTGTGCGGCCCTTGTTTACCTGTGTGGCAACATGTTGTGGGCAGCCCTTGTTTACCCTTGTGGCAACATGATGTGTGCGGCCCTTGTTTACCCGTGTGGCATCATGATGTGTGCGGCCCTTGTTTACCCTTGTGGCAACATGATGTGTGCGGCCCTTGTTTACCCTTGTGGCATCATGTTGTGTGCGGCCCTTGTTTACCCTTGTGGCAACATGATGTTTGCGGGCCTTGTTTACCCTTGTGGCAACATGATGTGTGCGGCCCTTGTTTACCTGTGTGGCAACATGTTGTGGGCAGCCCTTGTTTACCCTTGTGGCAACATGATGTGTGCGGCCCTTGTTTACCCGTGTGGCATCATGATGTGTGCGGCCCTTGTTTACCCTTGTGGCAACATGATGTGTGCGGTCCTTGTTTACCCTTGTGGCATCATGGTGTGTGCGGCCCTTGTTTACCCTTGTGGCATCATGATGTGTGCGGCCCTTGTTTACCCTTGTGGCAACATGATGTGTGCGGCCCTTGTTTACCCTTGTGGCATCATGATGTGTGCGGCCCTTGTTTACCCGTGTGGCATCATGATGTGTGCGGCCCGTGTTTACCCGTGTGGCATCATGATGTGTGCGGCCCTTGTTTACCCTTGTGGCAACATGATGTGTGCGGCCCTTGTTTACCCTTTTGGCAACATGATGTAGGCGGCCCTTGTTTACCCGTGTGGCATCATGATGTGTGCGGCCCTTGTTTACCCTTGTGGCAACATGATGTGTGCGGCCCTTGTTTACCCTTGTGGCATCATGATGTGTGCGGCCCTTGTTTACCCTTGTGGCATCATGATGTGTGCGGCCCGTGTTTACCCGTGTGGCATCATGATGTGTGCGGCCCTTGTTTACCCTTGTGGCAACATGATGTGTGCGGCCCTTGTTTACCCTTTTGGCAACATGATGTAGGCGGCCCTTGTTTACCCGTGTGGCATCATGATGTGTGCGGCCCTTGTTTACCCTTGTGGCAACATGATGTAGGCGGCCCTTGTTTACCTGTGTGGCAACATGATGTGGGTGGTCCTTGTTTCCCCTTGTGGCAACATGATGTGGGTGGCTCTTGTTTACCTCTGTGGCAACATGATGTGTGCGGGCCTTGTTTAGCCGTGTGGCATCATGATGTGTGCGGCCCTTGTTTACCCCTGTGGCAACATGATGTGTGCGGCCCTTGTTTACCCGTGTGGCATCATGATGTGTGCGGCCCTTGTTTACCCTTGTGGCAACATGATGTGTGCGGCCCTTGTTTACCCGTGTGGCATCATGATGTGTGCGGCCCGTGTTTACCCCTGTGGCAACATGATGTGTGCGGCCCTTGTTTACCCTTGTGGCAACATGATGTAGGCGGCCCTTGTTTACCCTTGTGGCAACATGAGGTGTGCGGCCCTTGTTTACCCTTGTGGCAACATGAGGTGTGCGGCCCTTGTTTACCCTTGTGGCAACATGAGGTGTGCGGCCCTTGTTTACCCTTGTGGCAGCATGATGTGGGTTGACCGCGCGAGTTATTTGGCCCGGAATGCAGCACGTCTCCGAGTAGCTGAAAGGTCCTGTCCGTATGTTGGCTGTACGCTTCTATTTAAGTTTGCCTTGCCGTTACCTCTTCCCAACCAATCTCACATTCTATGCAGGAAAAACAAAGGTCAGGGAAGCAACCCGAGTACACCAAAGAAAGGCGACGAGTGCCTTGCAAAGATTCCTGCAGAAAACTACGGCAAGCTCATCATGTGCAAGCGATTGTGTCAACGTGTCGGCGATATGATAGACGACCCGGTTGAGTCTCACCTGCTGTACGCACAGGCCGTCCACTATGTGGTCCACGTGAGTCATTGGTGTGGGCGGGGGGGGGGGGGCGGTGAGGGGGGTCCACTATGTTGTCCACGTGTCATTGGTGTCGGCGAGGGGGGGGGGGGCGTGAGGGGGGTCCACTATGTTGTCCACGTCAGTCATGGGTGTAGGCGGGGGCGGGGGGTGCGGGGCGAGGGGGATCCACTATGTTGTTTATGTGAGTCTTTGGTGTGGGCGGGGCGGGGTGAGAGGGGTCCACTATGTTGTCCACGTCAGTCATGGGTGTGGGCGGGGAGGGGGGGGGGGTGAGGGAGATCCACTATGTTGTCCATGTGAATCTTTGGTGTGGGCGGGGGGGGGGGGTGAGGGGGGTCTACTATGTTGTCCACGTGTCATTGGTGTGGGCGGGAGGGGGGGTGGGTTGAGGGGGGTCCACTACGTTGTCCACGTCAGTCATTCGCGGGGGGGGGTCCACTATGTTGTCCATGTGAATCTTTGGTGTGGGCTGGGTTTGGTGAGGGGGGTCCACTATGTTGTCCATGTGAGTCATTGGTGTGGGCGGGGAGGGGGGGAGGCGTTCACTATGTTGTCCACGTCAGTCATGGGTGTAGGCGGGGAGGGGGGGGGCGGTTCACTATGTTGTCCACGTCAGTCATGGGTGTAGGCGGGGAGGGGGGGTAAGGGGGTCTACTATGTTGTCCACGTGAGTCATTGGTGTGGGCGAGGGGGGGGGGGGCGGTCCGTTATGTTGTCCACGTGAGTCATTGGTGTGGGCGAGGAGGGGGGGTGGGTGGGGTCCACTATGTTGTCCACGTGAGTCATGGGTGTAGACAGAAGTTTGTTTTGCCTTGATGCTCAAACAACATTATAATTTATACGTATATTATTTGTGCAGCATCACTACCGATCATTAATATTATTAAACAATATAGACATACATCGACATACATGACTGTCGTAGACCAGCGAATTGCTTAGTAGGCATTACAACTTAGTGTACTGAAAAAAAGGCAAAAAAAACATTAGAAAGTGTTACTGTGAATGTCGCGGGGTCTGGTGGAGACTGCACGCTTACAATGTTGTGTCGCTGATGTTCACGTACCGATGATGCTGATTTGTCGATGCTTACAGTTGGACGAGTTCGTGTCACCCACCTCCACGTCGCTCCACCTGGCGGGACTCCAGGCTCAGGTCGAGTTCGGCGATTTCGATGAAACCAAACTAACTCGGTGAGCTTAAAGACTGCCCACAGCCCTCGTCACATGCTTAACGACCCCTAGCTATGTAATTATGCCACAGTGTTCCCCGTCGCTCTGCCTATGGAGGCTGGTTCCCTGCAGTAATAGTGTTCCCCGTCGCCCTGCCTATGGAGGCTGGTTCCCCTGCTGTAACAGTGTTCTCCGTCGCCCTGCCTATGGAGGCTGGTTCCCCTGTTGTGACAGTGTTCCCTGTCACCCAGCCTATGGAGGCTGGTTCCCCTGTTGTAACAGCGTTCCCCGTCGCCTTCCTATGGAGGCTGGTTCCCTTCCGTACGCCCTGGCCAATCCAAACCGTTCATTGTGTTAAAGCAGCGAAAGGATAAAGTGGACGTGATAAATGAACGTGACTGCCTTGACTTAGCGCACTGGACCGCAGATCAATAGGTCCTGGGTTTGAATCCGGGCCCGGGCACCTAATCTGGGGCATGCTTCATCCATTCATCCTTCATCGTCCCGGGAGGTTCCTCGGCCCAGTTTAGTCCCTTGTGTGCCCAAATGTGGCATAAAACACCAATTAACTTCATTATTTCCAGATATGACGAGGTGGAAGACTTCCTGTGTCAACGAGTCCGCGTAATGAGAGACTGTCGGGATTGGTCTCGGGATATCGCCAACGCACACAAGGTGAGTGAGAGACTGTCGGGATTGGTCTCTGGATATCGCCAGCGCACACAAGGTGAGTGAGAGACTGTCGGGATTGGTCTCGGGATATCGCCAGCGCACACAAGGTGAGTGAGAGACTGTCGGGATTGGTCTCGGGATATCTCCAGCGCACACAAGGTGAGTGAGAGACTGTCGGGATTGGTCTCGGGATATCGCCAGCGCACACAAGGTGAGTGAGAGACTGTCGGGATTGGTCTCGGGATATCTCCAGCGCACACAAGGTGAGTGAGAGACTGTCGGGATTGGTCTCGGGATATCGCCAGCACACACAAGGTGAGTGAGATATCGGGATATCGCTAGTGCACACGTTGTTCCCTGGAAACACTGTCGGGATTTCTACATTGAGTACATTTCATACCAAAACAAAGATGGAATGTTTTTTGCCCGTTTTGTGCGCACGACGGCTGAATTATGCCGTTATACCAAGAAGAAAACTCGGTTTGAAAGGGGGGTGTGACTATTTGCAGCGCTACGGGAAAGCAAAGACGAGCCGGGAGGCGGAGACCAAATACCTGGATATCGTGTCCCAGTTCCAGCTGTACGGCTGCACCAAGATCTTCGCTCACTACCGCGGCGTGTGGCCCTACGGCAGCGAGACCATCCTGGCCATCAACTATGACGGCATCAAGTTCATCAGCATCCAGGAGAAGAAGATCATCTTCGACCTGTACTACAACGAGATCGAGGAGATCATATTGGAGGAGAAATACGACGAGTGTCACGTGATATTGACGCTGCAGAGCTGCGTGTCGCAGAGCCGCCAGAAGTGCTTCATGTTCGAGTGTCTGGAGCTGGAGGACTTCGCCTGCCTCATCGAGAACTACTCTCCGGAACAGGCCACGTGGACCAAGTCCTGCCGCTCCTGGCGCACCAAGAAGGTGGGTCGAAATATTATAGGCTCGAAAAAAGAGTGTGGTAGAAAGGAAGCTGAACTTTAGAACAGATATGTTTTATAAGAAATGGAGACCACGATCAGACTCTATGTAACACTAAGCGAATAATGTCATGTTTTTTCTTTGTTTTTACTGCGTAGGTTTTTCTTCCATTCCTGCTTTGTATGATTTATAAGTGCATTATAGTGGAATAGAAAAAAAAGAAAGAAAAAAAAAAGAAGGTGGGTCAGGCGTCTTGCCTTCGCACCAACACTCGAGGCACATATCCAAGTAACTCCAGTGCTAACTTCGCGACAAGCGGAATCGTCCTTTACCTGCTCTTACCAAACTAGGTGTTGCCATCCACGCTGCCTTGGCAGTGATGGCCACTGTGGCCCTCGATTATTTCTCGCACCGTGCTGTGGTTTGTATGTAATATGCTTGTCGAGAGTTGTTCTATTACTGATTTATTACCGAGCCCATGGGTTCAGTTTGAGTTGCTATAGTCAGCCTTCCATATGAAAGGTATAGGGCCGCCCGATAGCTCAGTGGGTTAGAGCGTTGGCATTCAGCGCTCTGGCCACCTAAGAGCCTGACGGCACGTGGATCGGTGGTTCGAGCCCCGCTGTGGCCATGTCTGTGTGGTCGCAGGATAAAGATCCCATGTCCTTCTTCGCGAGGAGGGGGTTACCCCCCGGGACATGGCTCCGGCATTCCCTCCCTTCTCCCATTGGCGCGATATGACCAGAATTGGTTAACGCGTCCTGAACATATAACCAACCAACCATATGAAAGGCTTAGACGAACGTAATTAACTTGGGCAAAGGAATAACAATCATGAGAACTCATCAGTTCCCGCTGAGAATTTCCTATATGAGGATTTAAAATGTCCTCATGATAATTTAAGCCTTACATACGCGATCACCGTGACGTGGGACGGGTGTGGTGGCGTGGCGTGGTGTGGTGGTGTCTCCATGACGACGTGTCTTGTTGCCCTTGGCGACCAGTTCAAGCCGCCCGATGACTGCCTCAAGCTGTACGATGACCTACTGAACACGCGCCGGGCCCTCATCTGTAGCGGTATCATGCAGCGCCCCTCGCTCGACGGCAAGGGCCTCTTCCGCTCCGCCATCAACAGGTAAGGGCAGGGTACTGTGGGCAGCGGGTGGGGCCAGGGGGCAGGGGGCAGGGAGGGGCGGGAAGACAGGGAGGGGGGGGGAGGAGACAGGGGGGTGGGGGTGGAAAGGAGGGGTGGGATAGCTTGATTCTTATTGTGTACGTCAACTGCAAGGATATGAATCGAAATATATTAATTCACTGTAAGTTGTTATAATATTATTTAATAATTCAAATGTATTATTTGGAGCTTCAATAGAATAGTTACCACGAAAATATTATACCACAATAACTTAAACCCAAGCAACAAGTTGCATGACGTACCTCTTAGTGGCAAAGACATGGTTTATGTTCAGTGTTGTATGGACCACAGCGACACTTGCTGCTGGTACTAACGAGACACATAGTAATCGCTCTAAGGACCTTGACATAATGCCCCTCGTACAGTTGCGCCATCTCTCACAAGCGGCAGAGCGGGGAAGTCCCCATCTTCAAACAGGTACCGCACTTGGTTCTGCAGGTTTCGAGGGGTGAACTGCAGCGGTCGCCATGACGACGAGGAGGACGTGGCCCACGCCAGCTTCTGGTCCTTCAACAAGGCGCCCTTCAAGTCGTCCTTGATGGCCTTCAACAGCCACGAGATGGAAGACGTCTCGGCCAGAATGTTCAACTCCACCTTGGTCTACGTGGGGCTGGAGTCGGCAGGTACGAGAAGCCAGGGGTTCCGTGGGGCTGGAGTCGGCAGGTACGAGAAGCCAGGGGTTCCGTGGGGCTGGAGTCGGCAGGTACGACAGGCCAGGGGTTCCGTGGGGCTGGAGTCGGCAGGTACGAGAGGCCAGGGGTGCCATGGGGCTGGAGTCGGCAGGTACGAGAAGCCAGGGGTTCCGTGGGGCTGGAGTCGGCAGGTACGACAGGCCAGGGGTTCCGTGGGGCTGGAGTCGGCAGGTACGGGAGGCCAGGGGTTCCGTGGGGCTGGAGTCGGCAGGTACGAGAGGCCAGGGGTTCCATGGGGCTGGAGTCGGCAGGTACGAGAGGCCAGGGGTTCCGTGGGGCTGGAGTCGGCAGGTACGAGAGGCCAGGGGTTCCGTGGGGCTGGAGTCGGCATGTACGACAGGCCAGGGGTTCCGTGGGGCTGGAGTCGGCAGGTACGAGAGGTCAGGGGTTCCATGGGGTTGGAGTCGGCAGGTACGACAGGCCAGGGGTTCCATGGGGCTGGAGTCGGCAGGTACGAGAGGTCAGGGTTTCCGTGGGGCTGGAGTCGGCAGGTACGGGAGGCCAGGGGTTCCGTGGGGCTGGAGTCGGCAGGTACGGGAGGCCAGGGGTTCCGTGGGGCTGGAGTCGGCAGGTACGAGAGGCCAGGGGTTCCATGGGTCTGGAGTCGGCAGGTACGAGAGGCCAGGGGTTCCGTGGGGCTGGAGTCGGCAGGTACGAGAGGCCAGGGGTTCCATGGGGCTGGAGTCGGCAGGTACGAGAGGCCAGGGGTTCCGTGGGGCTGGAGTCGGCAGGTACGAGAGGCCAGGGGTTCCGTGGGGCTGGAGTCGGCATGTACGACAGGCCAGGGGTTCCGTGGGGCTGGAGTCGGCAGGTACGAGAGGTCAGGGGTTCCATGGGGCTGGAGTCGGCAGGTACGACAGGCCAGGGGTTCCATGGGGCTGGAGTCGGCAGGTACGACAGGCCAGGGGTTCCATGGGGCTGGAGTCGGCAGGTACGAGAGGTCAGGGTTTCCGTGGGGCTGGAGTCGGCAGGTACGGGAGGCCAGGGGTTCCGTGGGGCTGGAGTCGGCAGGTACGGGAGGCCAGGGGTTCCGTGGGGCTGGAGTCGGCAGGTACGGGAGGCCAGGGTTTCCGTGGGGCTGGAGTCGGCAGGTACGGGAGGTCAGGGTTTCCGTGGGGCTGGAGTCGGCAGGTACGAGAGGCCAGGGGTTCCATGGGGCTGGAGTCGGCAGGTACGAGAGGCCAGGGGTTCCATGGGGCTGGAGTCGGCAGGTACGAGAGGCCAGGGGTTCCATGGGGCTGGAGTCGGCAGGTACGAGAGGCCAGGGGTTCCATGGGGCTGGAGTCGGCAGGTACGACAGGCCAGGGGTTCCGTGGGGCTGGAGTCGGTAGGTACGAGAGGCCAGGTTTTCCTTGGGGCTGGAGTCGGCAGGTACGAGAGGCCAGGGTTTCCTTGGGGCTGGAGTCGGCAGGTACGACAGGCCAGGGGTTCCGTGGGGCTGGAGTCGGTAGGTACGAGAGGCCAGGGGTTCCATGGGTCTGGAGTCGGCAGGTACGACAGGCCAGGGGTTCCGTGGGGCTGGAGTCGGTAGGTACGAGAGGCCAGGGGTTCCATGGGGCTGGAGTCGGCAGGTACGAGAGGCCAGGGGTTCCATGGGGCTGGAGTCGGCAGGCACGAGAGGCCTGGGTTTCCTTGGGGCTGGAGTCGGCAGGTACGACAGGCCAGGGGTTCCGTGGGGCTGGAGTCGGTAGGTACGAGAGGCCAGGGGTTCCATGGGGCTGGAGTCGGCAGGTACGAGAGGCCAGGGGTTCCATGGGGCTGGAGTCGGCAGGAACGAGAGGCCAGGGGCTCCATGGTGCTTCCGATGGTGCTTTATGGAAACCTGTGTTCTGTTTGGCTCGGTGTCGCTCGAATTCCGGCAATCTGATCGATCAGTTCAGAGGATATATCTGAGAGTAGTGTAACTAGCCCGGCTGTGACGTCCAGCGCTGACGTCTATGTCTGTGTTTGTGTTGACAGCGGTGCTGGAGACGGATCTGATCGTGGTTGTACAGACGCTGATCACCAAGTGTATGGACAACGAAGACCTCTGCAACGAGTTCTACCTTCAGCTCATCAAGATGACCACCGACACACACGTTAGCAAGGAGCATCAAGGTACGTCCCCCACTATCGATACGCCCCCCCTGTCAGAACGTCCTCCACTGTCAGGACGTCTTCCACTGTCAGTACGTCATCCACTGTCAGTACGTCATCCACTGTCAGTACGTGCCCCGCTGTCAGTACATCTCCCACGTTCAGGACGTCTTCCACTGTCGGGACGTACTTCACTGTAAGTACGTCCCCCGCTGTCAGTACGTCCTCCACTGTCAGTACGTCCCCCGCTGTCAGTACGTCCTCCACTGTCAGTACGTCCCCCGCTGTCAGGACGTCCTCCCCTGTCAGTACGTCCCCCGCTGTCAGGACGTCCTCCACTGTCAGTACGTCCCCCGCTGTCAGGACGTCTTCCACTGTCAGGACGTCCCCCGCTGTCAGGACGTCCTCCACTGTCAGTACGCCCCCCGCTGTCAGTACATCCCTCACTGTCAGTACATCCCCCGCTGTCGGTACGTCCTCCACTGTCAGTACGTCCCCCGCTGTCAGGACGTCCTCCACTGTCAGTACGTCCCCCGCTGTCAGGACGTCTTCCACTGTCAGGACGTTCCCCGCTGTCAGGACGTCCTCCACTAGCAGTACGTCCCCCGCTGTCAGGACGTCCTCGACTGTCAGTGGAGGACCACTCTCAGTACGTCCTCCACTGTCAGGACGTCTTCCACTATCAGTACGTCCCCCACTGTCGCATTATTAACATTTTTAACACGATAGCACCTACCCGTGGCGCCCGCTGTGTTTGAGACGTTGCCATCTCACACTCAATTGGCCGTGGCCCATTGTGACACCAGGTCCGGGACAAGCCCATTGTGACACCAGGTCCGGGGCAAGCCCATTGTGACACCAGGTTCGGGACAAGCCCATTGTGACACAAGGTCCGGGACAAGCCCATTGTGACACTAGGCCTGGGACAAGCCCATTGTGACACCAGGTCCGGGACAAGCCCATTGTGACACCAGGTCCGGGACAAGCCCATTGTGACACCAGGTCCGGGACAAGCCCATTGTGACACTAGGCCTGGGACAAGCCCATTGTGACACCAGGTCCAAGGCAATCCCATTGTGACAGCAGGTCCGGGACAAGCCCATTGTGACACCAGGTCCGGGACAAGCCCATTGTGACACCAGGTCCGGGACAAGCCCATTGTGAAACTAGGTCCGAGACAAGCCCATTGTGACACCAGGTCCGAGGCAAGCCCATTGTGACACCATGTCCGAGACAA
This sequence comes from Arenicola marina, assembly GCA_964019135.1. Lineage (NCBI taxonomy): Eukaryota > Metazoa > Annelida > Polychaeta > Arenicolidae > Arenicola > Arenicola marina. Next base: position 8,630,202 of record OZ025252.1, on the reverse strand, counting down.
GCCCATTGTGACACCAGGTCCGGAACAAGCCCATTGTGACACCAGGTCCGGGACAAGCCCATTGTGACACCAGGTCCGGGACAAGCCCACTGTGAAACTAGGTCCGAGACAAGCCCATTGTGACACCAGGTCCGAGGCAAGCCCATTGTGACACCAGGTCCGAGGCAAGCCCATTGTGACACCAGGTCCGGGACAAGCCCATTGTGACACCAGGTCCGGGACAAGCCCATTGTGACACCAGGTCCGGGACAAGCCCATTGTGACACCAGGTCCGAGGCAAGCCCATTGTGACACCAGGTCCGAGACAAGCCCATTGTGACACCAGGTCCGAGGCAAGCCCATTGTGACACCAGGTCCGGGACAAGCCCATTGTGACACCAGGTCCGGGACAAGCCCATTGTGACACCAGGTCCGGGACAAGCCCATTGTGAAACTAGGTCCGAGACAAGCCCATTGTGACACCAGGTCCGAGGCAAGCCCATTGTGACACCAGGTCCGGGACAAGCCCATTGTGACACCAGGTCCGGGACAAGCCCATTGTGACACCAGGTCCGGGACAAGCCCATTGTGACACCAGGTCCGAGGCAAGCCCATTGTGACACCAGGTCCGAGGCAAGCCCATTGTGACACCAGGTCCGAGGCAAGCCCATTGTGACACCAGGTCCGAGACAAGCCCAGCTCCCTCCCCCCTCTGCGACTGGGTACTGGGTAACAACGTTCGAGTGTTCACCTCAACGTGACATTAACGAAGATCCCTGTGCTTGTGTTGCGATGAGCCCACCTCGCACTGTATGCCTGTCTGTGTTGCGATGAGCCCGCCTCGCACTGTATGCCTGTCTGTGGCCCACCTCGCAATGTATGCCTGTCTGTGGCCCACCTCGCACTGTATGCATGTCTGTGTTCTGCCCTTGTAGAGTTGACGCAGCGGGTGGTGGTGCGCTACTGGTACCTGATGACCATGGCCACGTGCGTCATGCTGCCGCCCAACGAACTCGTCTTCAGCTACCTCAACTTCCACCTCAGGCGGTACGCCATGCAGAGCAAGACGGAGGAGGGCAAGTACGCCCTCTTCTGTATCAAGGTCAGACTGCACCCCCCCCACCCCCACCTAGTCTCACCCTGCTGCACCCCCGCACGCACCCCCAACTAGCTTCACCGTGCTGCACACCCCCCACCTCGCCTCACCCAGCTGTCCACCCCTCACCTCGCCTCACCCTGCTGCACATCCTCCCCCCCCACCTCGCCTCACCCAGCTGTCCACCCCTCACCTCGCCTCACCCTGCTGCACATCCTCCCCCCCCCACCTCGCCTCACCCTGCTGCACACCCTCCCCGCCACCTCGCCTCATCCTGCCGCACACCCTCCCCTCCACCTCGCCTCACCCTGCTGCACACCCTCCCCCCACCTCGCCTCACCCTGCTGCACACCCTCCCCTCCACCTCGCCTCACCCTGCTGCACACCCTCCCCTCCACCTCGCCTCACCCTGCCGCACCCCTCCCTCCCACTTCGCCTCACCCTGCTGCACGCCCCTCCACCTCGCCTCACCCTGCCGCACACCCTCCCCGCCACCTCGCCTCACCCTGCTGAACACCCTTCCCCCCCACCTCGCCTCACCCTGCTGCACACCCTCTCCCCCACCTCGCCTCACCCTGCTGCACACCCTCTCCCCCACCTCGCCTCACACTGCTGCACACCCTCTCCCCCACCTCGCCTCACCCTGCTGCACACCCTCTCCCCCACCTCGCCTCACCCTGCTGCACACCCCTCACCTCGCCTCACCCTGCTGCACACCCTCCCCCCCCCACCTCGCCTCACCCTGCTACACACCCCTCCACCTCGCCTCACCCTGCTGCACACCCTCCCTCCCCACCTGGCCTCACCCTGCCGCACACCCTCCCCCCCCACCTCGCCTCACCCTGCCGCACCCCTCCCTCCCACCTCGCCTCACCCTGCTGCACACCGCTCCACCTCGCCTCACCCTGCTGCACACCCTCTCCCCCACCTCGCCTCACCCTGCCGCACCCCCTCCCTCCCACCTCGCCTCACCCTGCTGTCCACCCTTCCTCCACCTCGCCTCACCCTGCTGTCCACCCTCCCCCCCACCTCGCCTCACCCTGCTGTCTACCCCCCCCCCCACCTCGCCTCGCCCTGCTGTCCACCCTCCCCCCCACCTCGCCTCACCCTGCTGCACACCCTCCCCCCCACCTCGCCTCACCCTGCTGCACACCCTCCCCCAACCTCGCCTCACCCTGCTGCACACCCCTCCACCTCGCCTCACCCTGCTGTCCACCCTCCCCCCCACCTCGCCTCACCCTGCTGTCCACCCTCCCCCCCCACCTCGCCTCACCCTTCTGTCCACCCTCCCCCCCACCTCGCCTCACCCTGCTGCACACCCTCCCCCCCACCTCGCCTCACCCTGCTGCACACCCCTCCACCTCGCCTCACCCTTCTGTCCACCCTCCCCCCCACCTCGCCTCACCCTGCTGCACACCCTCCCCCCCACCTCGCCTCACCCTGCTGCACACCCTTCCCCCCACCTCGCCTCACCCTGCCGCACCCCCTCCCGCCCACCTCGCCTCACCCTGCTGTCCACCCTCCCCCCCACCTCGCCTCACCCTGCTGCACACCCTCCCCTCCACCTCGCCTCACCCTGCTCCACACCCTTCCCTCCACCTCGCCTCACCCTGCTGCACACCCTCCCCCCCACCTCGCCTCACCCTGCTGCACACCCTCCCCCAACCTCGCCTCACCCTGCTGCACACCCCTCCACCTCGCCTCACCCTGCTGTCCACCCTCCCCCCCACCTCGCCTCACCCTGCTGTCCACCCTCCCCCCCCACCTCGCCTCACCCTTCTGTCCACCCTCCCCCCCACCTCGCCTCACCCTGCTGCACACCCTCCCCCCCCACCTCGCCTCACCCTGCTGCACACCCCTCCACCTCGCCTCACCCTTCTGTCCACCCTCCCCCCCACCTCGCCTCACCCTGCTGCACACCCTCCCCCCCACCTCGCCTCACCCTGCTGCACACCCTTCCCCCCACCTCGCCTCACCCTGCCGCACCCCCTCCCGCCCACCTCGCCTCACCCTGCTGTCCACCCTCCCCCCCACCTCGCCTCACCCTGCTGCACACCCTCCCCTCCACCTCGCCTCACCCTGCTCCACACCCTTCCCTCCACCTCGCCTCACCCTGCTGCACACCCTCCCCCCCACCTCGCCTCACCCTGCTGCACACCCTCCCCCAACCTCGCCTCACCCTGCTGCACACCCCTCCACCTCGCCTCACCCTGCTGTCCACCCTCCCCCCCACCTCGCCTCACCCTGCTGTCCACCCTCCCCCCCCACCTCGCCTCACCCTTCTGTCCACCCTCCCCCCCACCTCGCCTCACCCTGCTGCACACCCTCCCCCCCCACCTCGCCTCACCCTGCTGCACACCCCTCCACCTCGCCTCACCCTTCTGTCCACCCCCCCCCCCCCCACCTCGCCTCACCCTGCTGCACACCCTCCCCCCCACCTCGCCTCACCCTGCTGCACATCCTTCCCCCCACCTCGCCTCACCCTGCCGCACCCCCTCCCGCCCACCTCGCCTCACCCTGCTGTCCACCCTCCCCTCCACCTCGCCTCACCCTGCTCCACACCCTCCCCCCCACCTCGCCTCACCCTGCTGCACACCCTCCCCTCCACCTCGCCTCACCCTGCTACACACCCTCCCCCCACCTCGCATCACCCTGCTCCACACCCTCCCCTCCACCTCGCCTCACCCTGCTGCACACCCTCCCCTCCACCTCGCCTCACCCTGCTGCACACCCTCCCCTCCACCTCGCCTCACCCTGCTGCACACCCCCCCCCCCTCCACCTCGCCTCACCCTGCTACACACCCGCTTTAAACATTGACTCCAGTTCGACAATAGACTAGGCATAGTTTATTTACAGGCTCACAACAGCGATTAATAATGAACGATCTGTCAATAGAAGAATTATCACAAGCCGGTCAGGGACGCTATTAAAATTAACATGTGTTTGTTTTTGATAATGTGCTATAAAATATACTGAATGTATTTTTATTGTCTTATCTTTGAAACAGAATGAACTACGCCCATATTATTGTGTCTTAGTATGTACAGAGATGATACCTGATAGTTCGACACGTTTAGATCATAACACTTTTCTATATGTTGGTCGCTTTTTGTCGGTCAATACACGTGTGCTCATGTTTACTGTTGACTTTTACATACCGACGTTAAATAAAACTTTAGCTTATCTTATCTGACTGATGTGGGTGTGTGCCTTGCAGAGCCTGTACCGGACGTACGAGAAGAAAGGCAGGAAGTGCCCCCCGTCTTTCACCGAGATCAAGTTTGTCACCAACAGGTGTGTATGTAGGCGTCGTGCGTGTGGTCACAGTGACCCGCCCTCCATGCTGTATGCTCACAGTGACCCGCCCCCCATGCTGTATGCTCACAGTGACCCGCCCTCCATGCTGTATGCTCACAGTGACCCGCCCTCCATGCTGTATGCTCACAGTGACCCGCCCTCCATGCTGTATGCTCACAGTGACCCGCCCTCCATGCTGTATGCTCACAGTGACCTCCGCCCTCCATGCTGTATGCTCACAGTGACCCGCCCCCCATGCTGTGTGCTCACAGTGACCCGCCCTCCATGCTGTATGCTCACAGTGACCCGCCCTCCATGCTGTATGCTCACAGTGACCCGCCCTCCATGCTGTATGCTCACAGTGACCCGCCCTCCATGCTGTATGCTCACAGTGACCCGCCCTCCATGCTGTATGCTCACAGTGACCCGCCCTCCATGCTGTATGCTCACAGTGACCCGCCCTCCATGCTGTATGCTCACAGTGACCCGCCCGCCATGCTGTATGCTCACAGTGACCCGCCCTCCATGCTGTATGCTCACAGTGACCCGCCCTCCATGCTGTATGCTCACAGTGACCCGCCCTCCATACTGTATGCTCTCAGTGACCCGCCATCCATGCTGTATGCTCTCAGTGACCCGCTATCCATGCTGTATGCTCTTAGTGGCCCGCCCTCCATGCTGTATGCTCTCAGTGACCCGCCCTCCATGCTGTATGCTCACAGTGACAGGCCCTCCATGCTGTATGCTCTCAGTGACCCGCCCTCCATACTGTATGCTCTCAGTGACCCGCCCTCCGTGCTGTATGCTCACAGTGGCCCGCCCTCCATACTGTATGCTCTCAGTGACCCGCCATCCATGCTGTATGCTCTGTGACCCGCCCTCCATGCTGTATGCTCACAGTGACCCGCCCTCCATGCTGTATGCTCTGTGACCCTCCCTCTATGCTGTATGCTCACAGTGACCCGCCCTCTATGCTGTCTTTACCTTGCAGACAGCCCATCGAGGCCCGGGTCTACCTGGCCGACGCCCACGCCATGCTCATTGAATTCGACTCTGCGGCCACGGCACAAGAGGTCAGTGTCAGCTAAGGGGGGTAGTGCCAGCCCATATCATATAGGGAGGGGGACTGAATCAGTAATAAAAACGAGCTCCTTATGAAATACATATTTCAGTACATATATGAAACATCATTTTCCTTCTGGTATATATCTTTTAGTATATATACTGGTTTCTTATAGTTACATGCAAGCTGGCCATGCACCTTTGGATATTATGAGACCATGTGGAGTATGTTTTAGCCAGTGTTTTGTAAGTCCCATGAGCTGGGTGTTGAGGTGTCACGTGGTGGTTGCTAGGTGATGCGGACGGTGAAGGCCAAGGCCGGGATGCGGCTGGACTCCGAGGGTTACGCCCTTTACCAGGTCCTGGGCGAGCGAGGTCAGTGGCTGCACTGGAGTGCCATCCCTTGGCCGATAGAGTAGGGGGGGGGGGATAAAAAAAATTGTGATTTTCCTTCTTCATCAAGAAATACAGTAAACACCCAGAAGAGTAATACCTAGCTCATTATTAAATATATACTTCAGTAAGGAAATGAATTAAACACTAGACATTGAATAGAATTTCATTGTATGTTTCATCTAGTTACATATAAGCTTGTAATACTTCTTTATCCTCAATCTCATGCAATAACAGTGATACAATAAATAGCAAAATCTAATTTGTACCTTGTTTACCCGATTTTTACTTTTATTCGAATAATATTGATCCTAGATGTATTCATAATAATCCGCAATTATATGGCTTCATTTTGAATGTACAAACCCTGTAGGTAATTTGTTTGACCTGCTGCGATTTAAGCCTCTAGCGGTTGATCTCTGCGTGTTGACCTCCAGAGTTGTACATTGCCCCTGAGGACAAGCTGGCGGACGCCCTGTACAGCTGGGAGCGGTGGTGTAAGAACAACAACCCGGCGTGCAGGGACCTCAAACTCATCTTCAAGGTAACCTCACCTCGCTGCCTGGACGCGCCCAACGCTCCCGGCTGGCGGTCACGGGAATTATACCTGTCTAACAGCAACAGGCAAACCACGCACCCTGCTGGCGGTCAGGGGAATTAGACCTGTCTAACAGTAACAGGCTAACAGTATTTCGCACAGGAGTAACGTCACAAAGCAGTACTGGCTTGTCTAGCTGTTCCGGTTTTTCGTTGTTATTTGATTTTTTCACTGCCTGGTGATCAGTCTAAATCATTGGCTGATGTAATCAGTCTGTTCACTGGCTGACGTAATCAGTCTGTTTACTGGCTGACGTAATCAGTCTGTTTACTGGCTGAGGTAATCAGTCTGTTTACTGGCTGAGGTAATCAGTCTGTTTACTGGCTGACGTAATCAGTCTGTTTACTGGCTGACGTAATCAGTCTGGTCACTGGCTGACGTAATCAGTCTGGTCACCGGCTGACGTAATCAGTCTGTTTACTGGCTGACGTAATCAGTCTGTTTCCTGGCTGACGTAATCAGTCTGATCACTGGCTGACGTAATCAGTCTGTTTACTGGCTGACGTAATCAGTCTGTTTACTGGCTGACGTAATCAGTCTGTTTACTGGCTGACGTAATCAGTCTGTTTACTGGCTGACGTAATCAGTCTGTTTACTGGCTGACGTAATCAGTCTGTTTACTGGCTGACGTAATCAGTCTGGTCACTGGCTGACGTAATCAGTCTGGTCACCGGCTGACGTAATCAGTCTGTTTACTGGCTGACGTAATCAGTCTGGTCACTGGCTGACGTAATCAGTCTGGGCACTGGCTGACGTAATCAGTCTGGTCACTGGCTGACGTAATCAGTCTGGTCACTGGCTGACGTAATCAGTCTGGTCACTGGCTGACGTAATCAGTCTGGTCACTGGCTGACGTGGTCTCGCTCTCCCGCAGAAGCGGCTGTTCATCGACCCGTACTACAACCGCCACGACCCTGTGGAGGTGGACCTCCTCTACCACCAGTCCGTCACCGACGTTTTCGAGCAGAAGATACCGCTCACCAAGTCAGACGCCGTGCGTAGCCTGTCCCGCTGCAACTATACTGCTCGTTAAGACTCTATGTGATTCACGTGAAAAATATTTCTGAATGTTTTTTTGTATTTGTTTTTATTGCAGTTCTACTGTATCTACTTATTGCTGTTAATGACATAGAAAGTTCATTTAAATTAAAGATAAATGTTTGCAGATTTAATAGCTTTAAATAACTGTAATAATGTTGCTACGGTTTCATAACTACATACATATTCATACGAGGCCTGTTGTGGTAATGGCCCCGCCTGACCCGCAACTGACCCCGCATGACCCCCGCCATACCCGCACCTGACCCACGCCAGACCCGCACCTGACCCCGCATGACCCCCGCCATACCCGCACCTGACCCACGCCAGACCCGCACCTGACCCACGCCTGACCCGCACCTGACCCGCACCTGGCCCACGCCTGACCCGCACCTGACCCACGCCTGACCCGCACCTGACCCACGCCAGACCCGCACCTGACCCACGCCTGACCCACACCTGACCCCGCATGGCCCCCGCCATACCCGCACCTGACCCACGCCAGACCCGCACCTGACACCGCCTGACCCACCTCTGATCCCGTCATTCCCGCACCTGACCCACGCCGGACCTGCACCTGACCTACCCCTGATCCCGCCATACCCGCACCTGACCCACGCCGGACCCGCACCTGACACCGCCTGACCCCCGCCATACCCGCACCTGACCCACGCCGGACCCGCACCTGACCCCGCCTGACCCGCCACTGATCCCGCCATACCCGCACCTGACCCACGCCGGACCCGCACCTGACCCACCCCTGATCCCGCCATACCCGCACCTGACCCACGCCGGACCCGCACCTGACACCGCCTGACCCCCGCCATACCCGCACCTGACCCACGCCGGACCCGCACCTGACCCGCACCTGACCCACGCCGGACCCGCACCTGACCCCGCATGGCCCCCGCCATACCCGCACCTGACCCACGCCGGACCCGCACCTGACCCCGCCTGACCCGCCCCTGATCCCGCCATACCCGCACCTGACCCACGCCGGACCCGCACCTGACCCACGCCGGACCCGCACCTGACCCACGCCGGACCCGCACCTGACCCACCCCTGATCCCGCCATACCCGCACCTGACCCACGCCGGACCCGCACCTGACACCGCCTGACCCCCGCCATACCCGCACCTGACCCACGCCGGACCCGCACCTGACCCCGCCTGACCCGCCACTGATCCCGCCATACCCGCACCTGACCCACGCCGGACCCGCACCTGACCCACCCCTGATCCCGCCATACCCGCACCTGACCCACGCCGGACCCGCACCTGACACCGCCTGACCCCCGCCATACCCGCACCTGACCCACGCCGGACCCGCACCTGACCCGCACCTGACCCACGCCGGACCCGCACCTGACCCCGCATGGCCCCCGCCATACCCGCACCTGACCCACGCCGGACCCGCACCTGACCCCGCCTGACCCGCCCCTGATCCCGCCATACCCGCACCTGACCCACGCCGGACCCGCACCTGACCCACGCCGGACCCGCACCTGACCCACCCCTGATCCCGCCATACCCGCACCTGACCCACGCCGGACCCGCACCTGACACCGCCTGACCCCCGCCATACCCGCACCTGACCCACGCCGGACCCGCACCTGACACCGCCTGACCCCCGCCATACCCGCACCTGACCCCCGCCATACCCGCACCTGACCCACGCCGGACCCGCACCTGACCCCGCCTGACCCACCCCTGATCCCGCCATACCCGCACCTGACCCACGCCGGACCCGCACCTGACCCGCACCTGACCCACGCCGGACCCGCACCTGACCCCGCATGGCCCCCGCCATACCCGCACCTGACCCACGCCCGACCCGCACCTGACACCGCCTGACCCGCACCTGACCCCGCCTGACCCGCCCCTGATCCCGCCATACCCGCACCTGACCCACGCCGGACCCGCACCTGACCCACGCCGGACCCGCACCTGACACCGCCTGACCCACCTCTGATCCCGTCATTCCCGCACCTGACCCACGCCGGACCCGCACCTGACCCACCCCTGATCCCGCCATACCCGCACCTGACCCACGCCGGACCCGCACCTGACACCGCCTGAGCCCCGCCATACCCGCACCTGACCCACGCCGGACCCGCACCTGACCCCGCCTGACCCGCCCCTGATCCCGCCATACCCGCACCTGACCCACGCCGGACCCGCACCTGACCCACGCCGGACCCGCACCTGACCCACGCCTGACCCGCACCTGACCCCGCCTGAACCCACCTGACCCCGCCTGAACCCACCTGACCCCACCTGAACCCACCTGACCCCGCCTGAACCCACCTGACCCCACCTGAACCCACCTGACCCCGCCTGAACCCACCTGACCCCGCCTGACCCCGCCTGACCCCGCCTGACCCTGTGCCTGGTCGTGTCGCAGGTCCGGCTGTGTGCGTTGCGTGCGCAGACTGAACACGGCGACTACCGGGACACAAGCAGCTTCGATTACAGGTAATACGCTCAACTCTCTTCTTTCCCTCCCGTCACTTTACTTTGATATATGGCTGATGTATTTGTGGTCACTTTTCATTGTTCATTTGTGTTGAACGTTGGCTATTTAAACCATAGAGATGTACATACAAGGTATAATTTGTACGATCGTATTAGCTGGTTACAGCAGTTACATAGGCGTTATATTATAAGATATATGCCAGCTTATATACCATGCTATACCAGTCTATACCAGCCTGTGCCAGTCTATACCAGCCTGTGCCAGTCTATACCAGCCTGTGCCAGTCTATACCAGCCTGTGTCAGCCTGTGCCAGTCTATACCAGCCTGTGCCAGTCTATACCAGCCTGTGCCAGTCTATACCAGCCTGTGCCAGTCTATACCAGCCTGTGCCAGTCTATACCAGCCTGTGCCAGTCTATACCAGCCTGTGCCAGTCTATACCAGCCTGTGTCAGTCTGTGCCAGTCTATACCAGTCTATACCAGCCTGTGTCAGTCTATACCAGCCTGTGCCAGTCTATACCAGCCTGTGCCAGTCTATACCAGCCTGTGTCAGTCTATACCAGCCTGTGCCAGTCTATACCAGCCTGTGTCAGTCTGTGCCAGTCTATACCAGCCTGTGCCAGTCTATACCAGCCTGTGCCAGTCTATACCAGCCTGTGTCAGTCTATACCAGCCTGTGCCAGTCTATACCAGTCTATACCAGCCTGTGCCAGTCTATACCAGCCTGTGTCAGTCTGTGCCAGTCTATACCAGCCTGTGCCAGTCTATACCAGCCTGTGCCAGTCTATACCAGCCTGTGTCAGTCTATACCAGCCTGTGCCAGTCTATACCAGCCTGTGCCAGTCTATACCAGCCTGTGTCAGTCTATACCAGCCTGTGCCAGTCTATACCAGCCTGTGCCAGTCTATACCAGCCTGTGTCAGTCTGTGCCAGTCTATACCAGCCTGTGCCAGTCTATACCAGCCTGTGCCAGTCTATACCAGCCTGTGTCAGTCTATACCAGTCTATACCAGTCTGTGCCAGTCTACCAGCCTGTGTCAGTCTGTGCCAGTCTATACCAGTCTATACCAGTCTGTGCCAGTCTATACCAGTCTGTGCCAGTCTATACCAGTCTATACCAGCCTGTGCCAGTCTATACCAGCCTGTGTCAGTCTGTGCCAGTCTATACCAGTCTATACCAGTCTGTGCCAGTCTATACCAGTCTGTGCCAGTCTATACCAGTCTATACCAGCCTGTGCCAGTCTATACCAGCCTGTGTCAGTCTGTGCCAGTCTATACCAGTCTATACCAGTCTGTGCCAGTCTATACCAGTCTATACCAGCCTGTGCCAGTCTATACCAGTCTATACCAGTCTATACCAGTCTATACCAGTCTGTGCCAGTCTATACCAGTCTATGCCAGTCTATACCAGTCTATACCAGTCTATACCAGTCTATACCAGTCTGTGCCAGTCTATACCAGTCTATACCAGCCTGTGTCAGTCTGTGCCAGTCTATACCAGTCTGTGCCAGTCTATACCAGTCTGTGCCAGTCTATACCAGTCTATACCAGTCTATACCAGTCTATACCAGTCTATACCAGTCTATACCAGTCTATACCAGTCTGTGCCAGTCTATACCAGTCTATACCAGCCTGTGTCAGTCTGTGCCAGTCTATACCAGTCTGTGCCAGTCTATACCAGTCTATACCAGCCTAAGCCAATACGTGACTGACCGCGGTGACCTTGACCCTCCAGCTCGGTGATGCGGATCCTGCCCCGCCACCTTCGGGATCTGATCCAGGTGTCCGAGATCTGCTGTATTCACAAGACGTTGGCCGGCAAGTCCCCCGTCGCGTCCAACATCACCTTCCTGGACGTCCTCCAGCTCTGGCCCATCTTCGGCGCCACCATGTTCGAGGTGACGGTGAGTACATAGGACATGTCCTCCAGCTCTGGCCCATCTATATCATTCAGTAGATACAGTAGAACTACAGTATACCCGAATTGAAGTGATGGCGCTGGGTGCAGAGCGACTCACTCGGTTTACAGAGGTTTTCGGTTTATCCAAGTTAAACGCAAATTGGCAAGAAAATTCCGAGATTGGAAGAATTGCGGTTTACTGAGGATCCTACTGTACTTGCTTTATTAATAATGAAGTTTTCGAATACTATAAACACTTATAAAAACAAGCGCTATGAAGAATTCATCATTAGGATTTTCCTGATAATTTGCCTACGTTTTTTGTGTTTCATTTTGCAGCAAACCACCATCGACACCCTTCCCAAGACGTTGTGGCTCGCCATCTCCCAGATGGGCGTCCATCTGACCGAGATCAAGGGACCGGTAGGTGGCTCCCCCTTGTGGTGAAACCTGCATGGACGTAAAGCACTGATGTCATCCTATAGCAACTCGTCTAAATTAGAACTCTCACAGCGGAGTTTTCAATGTATTAATAGCGAGCGCGAGCGACCTCTTAAGGTAACATGCATGCATATATATATATAGTGGGCACGGAAAATACTTCCCGCCTCGTTTTCTAATTTGACACAACATCTTGGACTCACAACTCTCTCTTGCCAAAAGAATTCACATGATGCCAACATTATTGGTTTCACACAAACGACGCAGACAAGTTTCGCTATGGCCGTCGCTCTGTTTACCTTGTCATCTGTCATGTCTGTGGGCGATGGCATTGCTGGTATGTTTGGAGGGGAGTTAGGTTATGTCTCGTAACTGGAATTACATGCATTTCTTGTATCTGTCGTATAAGCATAGAATCTACAAACTGATTGCTTACAATCTTTCTGACTCTCATCTTCACTTCGCTTTTGCAAGCTACAATTAATGTTGGTATATGGAATTTGTATGGACAGATAATGCTCTGTCCCCTAATGCTTGTTCCTGATATTAGACACTTCTAAGGGCCTACTTCTTTTAACCAGTCAAAACCCGTAATGTGACCTTCGCCTTACGTCTGCTATACTTTATGCTGAAGACTATCGTGTTGTGCTGTTATCAAACAATATATATTCAAGTAAGTTAAAATCACAAGGGTCTCGTGTAATGGACATAAATGCATAAATTGTGGCTGCAAATGGTGCACAGAAAAAACTATTGACGAAAGCGAGGCGGGAGATATTAAACGCGCCGACTATAGTAAAATCCAAGGCCATTTCAAGCATAGATTGGCAGTTTCATTATGCGTAACAGCCGCCATGTGACGTTTCTGAGTTCGAAACAAATTTATCACTTCAATCCGTGTTGGTATCTAAATTAAACATACAGGCCTACATTTCCATTTACAGTTTATGTATATCCACCTCAATTACAGAATTGAACATATTGTTATGTTCTACAGGATTTATGTACTTTAATCCTTAGTCGCCTTTGTCTGATGCATCCTCTGTATTCATGCCCCTCCCCATATCTACCAGATGCCTATTATGTATAGACGTACACCCCCCCCCCTTCCTTCCCCTGTTTCTGGGAGATCTACCTGACGTCTCTGCCTGATGCTACATGTCCCTTCCCCCCCTCCCTCCTCGGTTTCAGGAGATCTACCTGACCTACACGTTTGACGAGATTGCCGAGTGCAGCCCGACAATGAAGAACTTGACCCTGATCATTGGACAGCACAGCGAGGGTCCCGGCTACCTCTTCTACACCTCACAGGTACGTGTCTACCCCCCCCCCCCCCCCAGCACAGCGAGGGTCCCGGCTACCTCTTCTACACCTCACAGGTACGTGTCTACCCCCCCCCCCCCAGCACAGCGAGGGTCCCGGCTACCTCTTCTACACCTCACAGGTACGTGTCTACCCCCCCCCCCAGCACAGCGAGGGTCCCGGCTACCTCTTCTACACCTCACAGGTACGTGTCTACCCCCCCCCCCCCCCCAGCACAGCGAGGGTCCCGGCTACCTCTTCTACACCTCACAGGTACGTGTCTACCCCCCCCCCCCCCCAGCACAGCGAGGGTCCCAGCTACCTCTTCTACACCTCACAGGTACGTGTCTACCCCCCCCCCCCCAGCACAGCGAGGGTCCCGGCTACCTCTTCTACACCTCACAGGTACGTGTCTACCCCCCCCAGCACAGCGAGGGTCCCGGCTACCTCTTCTACACCTCACAGGTACGTGTCTACCCCCCCCCCAGCACAGCGAGGGTCCCGGCTACCTCTTCTACACCTCACAGGTACGTGTCTACCCCCCCCCCCCCAGCACAGCGAGGGTCCCGGCTACCTCTTCTACACCTCACAGGTACGTGTCTACCCCCCCCCCCCCCAGCACAGCGAGGGTCCCAGCTACCTCTTCTACACCTCACAGGTACGTGTCTACCCCCCCCCCCCCCCCCAGCACAGCGAGGGTCCCGGCTACCTCTTCTACACCTCACAGGTACGTGTCTACCCCCCCCCCCCAGCACAGCGAGGGTCCCGGCTACCTCTTCTACACCTCACAGGTACGTGTCTACCCCCCCCCCCCCAGCACAGCGAGGGTCCCGGCTACCTCTTCTACACCTCACAGGTACGTGTCTACCCCCCCCCCAGCACAGCGAGGGTCCCGGCTACCTCTTCTACACCTCACAGGTACGTGTCTACCCCCCCCCCCCCCAGCACAGCGAGGGTCCCGGCTACCTCTTCTACACCTCACAGGTACGTGTCTACCCCCCCCCCCCCAGCACAGCGAGGGTCCCAGCTACCTCTTCTACACCTCACAGGTACGTGTCTACCCCCCCCCCCCAGCACAGCGAGGGTCCCGGCTACCTCTTCTACACCTCACAGGTACGTGTCTACCCCCCCCCCCCAGCACAGCGAGGGTCCCGGCTACCTCTTCTACACCTCACAGGTACGTGTCTACCCCCCCCCCCCCCCCCCAGCACAGCGAGGGTCCCAGCTACCTCTTCTACACCTCACAGGTACGTGTCTACGCCCCCCCCCCCCAGCACAGCGAGGGTCCTGGCTACCTCTTCTACACCTCACAGGTACGTGTCTACCCCCCCCCCCCCAACACAATGAGGGTCCCAGCTACCTCTTCTACACCTCACAGGTACGTGTTTCCCTCCCCCCCCCCCCAGCACAACGAGGGTCCCGGCTACAAGTTGACATGTCTTGATACTTTCAGGGTTTTAGTATTGACTGTTATTAAGATATTTAGTTATTTAGATTGAACTTTACCAGTATGGCACGATATAAGCCTTATAGGCTGAAAGTGCCGTTAAGCCCCAATCAAATCAAATCAAATCTATACTGTGTTTGCTGAGGTGTTCACTGAGGTGTTCTATAATGTGTTCGCTGAGGTGTCTTATAATGTGTTCGCTGAGGTGTTCTATGATGTGTTCGCTGAGGCGTTCCATAATGTGTTCGCTGAGGTGTCTAATAATGTGTTCGCCGAGGTATTCTATAATGTGTTCGGTGAGGTGTTCTATAATGTGTTCGCTCAGGCGTTCTATAATGTGTTCGCTCAGGCGTTCTATAATGTGTTCGCTGAGGCGTTCCATAATGTGTTCGCTAAGGGGTTCTATGATGTGTTCGCTGAGGTGTTCTATAATGTGTTCGCTGAGGTGTTCTATAATGTGTTCGCTGAGGTGTTCCATAATGTGTTCGCTGAGGTGTTCTATAATGTGTTCGCTGAGGCGTTCCATAATGTGTTCGCTGAGGCGTTCCATAATGTGTTCCCTGAGGGGTTCTATGATGTGTTCGCTGAGGTGTTCTATAATGTGTTCGCTGAGGTGTTCTATAATGTGTTCGCTGAGGTGTTCTATAATGTGTTCGCTGAGGCGTTCCATAATGTGTTCGCTGAGGTGTTCTATAATGTGTTCGCTGAGGTGTTCTATAATGTGTTCGCTGAGGCGTTCCATAATGTGTTCGCTGAGGTGTTCTATAATGTGTTCGCTGAGGCGTTCCATAATGTGTTCGCTGAGGTGTTCTATAATGTGTTCGCTGAGGTGTTCTATAATGTGTTCGCTGAGGCGTTCCATAATGTGTTCGCTGAGGTGTTCTATAATGTGTTCGCTGAGGCGTTCTATAATGTGTTCCCTGAGGGGTTCTATGATGTGTTCGCTGAGGTGTTCTATAATGTGTTCGCTGAGGCGTTCCATAATGTGTTCCCTGAGGGGTTCTATGATGTGTTCGCTGAGGTGTTCTATAATGTGTTCGCTGAGGCGTTCCATAATGTGTTCGCTGAGGTGTTCTATAATGTGTTCGCTGAGGTGTTCTATAATGTGTTCGCTGAGGCGTTCCATAATGTGTTCGCTGAGGTGTTCTATAATGTGTTCGCTGAGGCGTTCCATAATGTGTTCGCTGAGGCGTTCCATAATGTGTTCCCTGAGGGGTTCTATGATGTGTCTTCTGAAGTGTTCTGTGATGTGTTCTGTGGTTGTTGCAGGCCGACCAGATCGTCCAGCTGATCGCCGCTTACCGCGAGGTTCTCACGCGCCGCACGCGCCGCAAGACTCTGCGCGAGATGTCGTGCGCGGCGGTCGACGAGGAGATCAGCGAGCCCCTACATCCCTCGAGCTGTGAGATCAGCGAGCCCCTACATCCCTCGAGCTGTGACATCAGCGAGCCCCATCATCCCTCGAGCTATGAGATTAGCGAGCCTCTGCACCCCTCGAGCTATGAGATCAGCGAGCCCCATCATCCCTCGAGCTATGAGATCAGCGAGCCCCATCATCCCTCGAGCTATGAGATTAGCGAGCCTCTGCACCTCTCGAGCTATGAGATCAGCGAGCCCCATCATCCCTCGAGCTATGAGATCAGCGAGCCCCTGCGCCTCTCGAGCTGTGACATCAGCGAAGCGCTGCACCCCTCGAGCTATGGAAGCAACGACACCTCCAGTTGACAGACAATTACTGTGATATCACGGGACTCCAAGGCCTGCGGAGTCACGTGATGCGCACCTGCATCACAATATGGCCGCTCTCCGCCGGTACTCTATTGTGACGTCATCGCCGGCGCGAGATGTGTGACGTCATCGAGGGTCGTGTATGTGGACCTCGTCTCCTAGTCACGTGACTATTGAAATTAACTGCGTTGCACCTCATCGAATCACGTGGGACTGGGATGTCCAGCGAGTCCAGGGGGCAGGCCTCGCGGACCTGTCAACTCTCCAACAGTCTTACAGAAACAACGTGCGGCAGGTGACCTGACAGAAACATCGTACGGCAGGTGGTCTGACAGAAACATCGTGCGGCAGATGGTCTGACAGAAACATCGTGCGGCAGGTGGTCTGGCAGAAACATCGTGCGGCAAGTGGTCTGACAGAAACAACGTGCGGCAAGTGGTCTGAGAGAAACATTGAGCGGCAGGTGGTCTGACAGAAACATCGTGCAGGTGGTCTGACAATTAGTCTGACAGAAACATCGTGCGGCATGTGGTCTGACAGAAACATCGTGCGGCAGGTGGTCTGACAGAAACATCGTGCGGCAAGTGGTCTGGCAGAAACATCGTGCGGCAGGTGGTCTGACAGAAACAACGTGCGGCCAGTGGTCTGACAGAAACAACGTGCGGCAAGTGGTCTGACAGAAACATCGTGCGGCAAGTGGTCTGACAAAAACATCGTGTGGCAAGTGGTCTGACAGAAACATCGTGCGGCCAGTGGTCTGACAGAAACAACGTGCGGCCAGTGGTCTGACAGAAACAACGTGCGGCAAGTGGTCTGACAGAAACATCGTGCGGCAGGTGGCTGACAGAAACATCGTGCGGCAGGTGGTCTGACAGAAATATCGTGCGGCAGGGGGTCTGACAGAAACATCGTGCGGCAGGTGGTCTGACAGAAACATCGTGCAACAAGTGGTCTCACAGAAACAACGTGCGGCAGGTGGTCTGACAGAAAAAACCTGCGGCAAGTGGTCTGACAGAAACATCGTGCTTCAAGTGGACTAACAAATCTAAGCGATCTGACATGAACAACATACAGACGATGTACTCTCATACTATACACAAGTGACGCCCGGTTTGGGATTCCTGCATGCCTCACGAATATTACAATTCCATTATTACGTCCACACAACGGCATACGTCTAGCTTAGCCTAGTCAACCACTGTATTTAAGCGCCGAACTTTGATATTTAATGCATGACATTGATTTTTGAAGACTTGAAACCATGTTGTACGGACACGTAATATGCAATACTTTTCTCGTTCAAATATCTTATTCCGCGCACCGCTGTCTTCCTGCCTTTTAGTTCTCACACGCCAGGTTATATGGTAGGTGTACATAAAGCTCGCGCGAAGCCTGTTTATTGGGACAGACATTAAAGTCCTAGGAAACCAAATATATGTTTGCCGTCCACACAATTTGACCTGAGCGGGGTACTGGACGGCGGGGTGGGTCGGTGGGTGTGTGGGGGTGGGCAGATATTAAAGGTGCAATAGGGTCAGATCAAAGACAAAACCTCAAAGACAGATCAAATCAAATTGATATCCCAGACCCCCCACTGTTATTCTGTAGCGGGCGGGTTGTTTTCGCCTATTGTTTCATGCTCAGATGTTAATAGCGAACCTGCATGTATTAGCACTCAGCACAAACTGCAATTCTTCAAATTTGAGACTTATTTGATTAGCTATATTAACGCTCCGCTTTATGAGTGCTCAGCGACGGAATATTCCGGTTCCTGCCGACAGTTTGTACGCAGCAGATGTATTTTCTGTGTGTACTTCACCCCGGTCGCTTCACTCCGCTGACCCCGATGATAGCCAGGACAATATTGGCCACGTGGTATTCTGTCTGTGGCCTTGTAGGCGCCATGGGACGCGCTAGGCCGGCTGGCCGTGCGTGTGGGGTCTGGGTATCAACCTCTCGGCGAACTCGTATTTCCTCGGTCACCATCCCGACATATTAGATGTTATCAATAACCGGCTGTTATTGGTAACATTCTATGTTATTGACTATTTAATGGCATCGTGACCGAGACTTTTGGTGATTAGCTCAAAACGACTGCACGCATGTTTGGTGACTTGTTTCTTCCAATTACGGAGTAAGAATAATGTTGACGCCATCGGTTCTGCATTCATTGTGTATATGTATATAAATAATATGTTACTTTGTTTATCTCAAGACAAAACAAGCGATCCTGCAGACTTCTTGTGACGTCACAAATCACGTGTTAGAACCTGCACATACTCTAGTGTAGAGTGACAAAGATAACTCTGGGTACTCATCTGGGTACTCGCCTAGGTACTCGCCTGGGTACTCTCCTGGGTACTCACCTGGGTACTAACCTGGGTACTCTCCTGGGTAGTCACCTGGATACTCGCCTGGGTACTAACCTGGGTACTCTCCGGGTACTCGCCTGGGTACTCATCTGGGTACTCGCCTGGGTACTCGCCTGGGTACTCGCCTAGGTACTCTCCTGGGTACTCTCCTGGGTACTCACCTGGGTACTAACCTGGGTACCCTCCTGGGTAGTCACCTGGATACTCGCCTGGGTACTAACCTGGGTACTCTCCGGGTACTCACCTGGGTACTCCCCTGGGTACTCGACTGGGTACTCTCCTGGGTACTCACCTGGGTACTCGCCTGGGTACTCGCATGGGTACTCTCCGGGTACTCACCTGGGTACTCCCCTGGGTACTCGACTGGGTACTCTCCTGGGTACTCACCTGGGTACTCGCCTGGGTACTCGCATGGGTACTCTCCGGGTACTCACCTGGGTACTCCCCTGGGTACTCGACTGGGTACTCTCCTGGGTACTCACCTGGGTATTCGCATGGGTACTCGCATGGGTACTCTCCGGGTACTCACCTGGGTACTCCCCTGGGTACTCGACTGGGTACTCTCCTGGGTACTCACCTGGGTATTCGCATGGGTACTCGCATGGGTACTCTCCGGGTACTCACCTGAGTATTCGCATGGGTACTCCCCTGGATACTCACCTGGGTACTTGGCTAGTACTCACCTCGCGTATTCACACAGTTTCCAGAGACAAAACTGCCCCCGTTTTACTTCTACTTGTAGACATGATATTATAATACGTCTGTTAAGGGGTCTATTTTATTCCTACCAATACTATGTATTGCAGCGGATAGGTGTGTCCAGTGAACGAATGGCATGGGTGGTGTTATATTCTTAGGAGCGGACCGTACGTTCTACCCACAGAGCAACTGCAGAGAGTAAACCTTTTGTGGTGTATGTGTTTTGCCGTTATGTAGGGAGACGATGGGAAGGTGCGTGCATTGTAGACTGACACCTGCTTTACCTAAGTTGTTTTTGCTTTGATGTGTGTATTTATCTCTTCGTTAGGTAGGTTGACATTTGTACTCATTCCTTTGCTCAGTCTGAATATCACGTCGCCAAGTGTCGAGTATTTGAAGGGTGCATTGTACACATTTTACTATTTGTATATATATGGAGTTTTTGTTGGTAATATAAATCTGTATATAAGGACCTCCTGTATTGACGGGTTGGCACGTGAAAGATTGATATATGATAATGGAGACTACGGCAGGGGTGAGAAATCACTCACGTTGTACTCGTCGGCTCACCAGACCACCCACACGGCACCCAACCTCTGTGGTCCTGCTGACTGTACTTGGGGCATTACCTTTAATCATAGATAGCGGAAGACCCGACGTTTAGAGTGCACAACATAGACATATGCTATACGTATGTCCGGAGAGATTCTCCCAATCACAACCGATTAGGACACTTCCCTCATGTTACTCGCCTCACGTTTATAATATTATAGTCTTTCCTTTTGTCGACTTTTCAATCCCTTTCTTGCTAGTTAAGACAAAACTGGAATATTATTGTATGTGCTTTTGATCTTGCAACAATGATGTATATTGTTAAGTTATCACTCTATAACTAATAGTTTTCACAGTAACTCTATATCTGATAAGGATTAGTTACTCCATTAATTACTTAATAAGTCCTTTATTACTCCCTGTCATAGTGGTCACCATTCGACGTTTCCGGTGAACTTCTCGTTTTGTCAGCTAACCTCTCGCGAGACCGGGAAAGTCACGTGATAAACCGACCAGAGTGGAGATCTTATGCTCCTGTCGTAATGTTACTCTTGTCGTAACTTTCCTTTCTTCAGTATCTTTCAAAGTTTAATTATTATAAAAAGTCATAACGCGCTGTTGCCTTCATCATAACACCCACTTTAGAGTTACGGTTGGAGCGACCATTCATCAGTGTTGTTGTGCTGCACGGGCGGCGGGAAGGAACGGGCTCGGCCAGGACTGGTTGTCTCCAGTCAACTGGTACAATACCCAACAACAGCTGTAAATCTCTCTTCCCGTTGCGTGGTACAATACCCAACAACAGCTGTAAATCTCTTCCCGTTGCGTGGTACAATACCCAACAACAGCTGTCTTATCTCGTCCCGTTGCGTGGTACAATACCCAACAACAGCTGTAAATCTCTTCCCGTTGCGTGGTACAATACCCAACAACAGCTGTAAATCTCTTCCCGTTGCGTGGTACAATACCCAACAAGAGCTGTAAATCTCTTCTCGTTGAGTGGTACAATACCCAACAACAGCTGTAAATCTCTCTTCCCGTTGAGTGGTACAATACCCAACAACAGCTGTAAATCTCTTCCCGTTGAGTGATACAATACCCAACAACAGCTGTCTATCTCTCGTCCCGCTGAGTGGTAAAATACCCAACAACAGCTGTAAATCTCTTCCCGTTGCGTGGTACAATAGGGCCTACCCAACAACAGCTGTAAATCTTTCTTCCCGTTGCGTGGTACAATACCAAATAACAGCTGTAAATCTCTCTATCTCTCGTCCCGCTGCGTGCACGCGTTAAGTGTAACACTTAAGTCGTGGGTCGACTATTGCTGTTTCTATAATTATTATTATTTTTCATTTGCTCAAATCGCAAGGTTGCCTGAGGAAGCTCGCCAACCATGCCTCTAATTTCCTGCTAGTGCCTTGGGGTGACTCGACAAATATGCATTTCGTTCGTACCCTGGCGGTCCTGGTTAGCTATAGCGGCTCGCCAGTGATATGTACGTCAGCGGGGATTTAAACGTTAAATGTACGCCCTGCTTATTAAGCCAACTTAAATTAAATCAGTCCTCTATTTATGTTGCCGCCGCGTTGATGATATGTCCATGTATCATATGTCCATGTATAATATGGACATGTACAATCTTTATAGCATTAATGGCTTAGACTTTGAGTTTTCCTTCTTGTAGATGGGACTCGCTCGAGTTCCATACGTCAACGTTGTTGTTCACCAAAAATATCACTTCTGACACCATTTATCTTCGATGATCTCTTCTGGGGATAGTCTACTTTGATTATGATGTGGTTATCATCTTGACCGGTCAGTATTCTATGCTAGTCACCCTGGTTAGACTGTTCCCGTGTTAATACCCCTATCACCTCGTACAAGGGGTGTGTATGTTGGTCAACGAGGTCTATACACTGGTATCAGAGTGACGGAATTGTTTGACAATCTTTCCCCGGTTGTAGTGTGGTTTTTGGCGTGTGTTGCCGGTTTACCTGCCCGCCCTGTCTCTACATGTCGACCCCGTTGATTCTCTTTTTTATCCATTTACCTGTTGTTGTTCCATATACTATTTTTTTTTTTACTTCTATAGATCTTGATCACATATCTTATTTACTTTATAAGTCCTCACTTTCACAGGCTGCGTATTTTCAGCGCTGGCATGCAGTAATTAAACTACAGCACCAATGTACTATGGGGCTCTTCAGTTTAGCTTTATCAGTAGAAACGGTAACCAGCCCGGTGTTTCATCGACTCGTCACCGCGTGTTGCAATGATTCCAGTAGCCCTGTTAATAACCATGACCCGACCAAGCTGTAGCTTTGTATGAGGAACGTATCCGGTAAGGTAACGGACTAGATGTCCACTTTGTATTGCTATTGGCTGCCTGGTTTATAACAGAATCCTGCAGGGTGCATCAATATATACCCAGTCGTCCAGCTAGTTTACTATAGTATCAATACGGTCTACGCGGTACTTCAAGGATGACGTCATGAACTGTTACTGCCCGGTGTATGATGACGTCACGATCTGCGTGGTTATGCCTGAGGTCGATGTATGCCAATCTCCGTCACTTCAACCAAGTTAATGTCACGTGATACCGACCGTTTGTGGTTCGTGTCTTCGGCAGCGGATGACGTCATACAGGTCACGTGACGTAGATGTGTACCTCTTACCTTTCTCCCGTTCACCCTTACTAACGTTTATATCAATAGTCTGTGTTTCAAGCTGTTGGACATTTTTAGTGCAAACTACGATGTAAATACCTGCCTCGAGACTATTAGCCAATAAAGAGCCAACCCTTACCCTGTCGTTGTTTCCTTTGATGCACTCGTCCACAGTCACAGGGGCTGATGCCGTGCGATGCACTGCCACTGAGGTGACGTTTCGGCCTAGAACTCTATCGTAAAATGTTAACCCTGTCTTAAAATGTTAAAGTTGGACCCATCCCCCGATTTTCGTCATCCCTTTGAAGTTACGGCGGGGTGGGGCTCATGGGTGTGTGAGAGAGGAGGGGGTTCCCAGCTGTATACTAAGATGGGGGGGGGGGTGACCGTCAATATTAGTAATCAATATTTCTCCATGCTGACACTCCATTGGCAGCAAACGCAGTTTCGTAAACATACTAAAGCACACGTCATGAGATGACGTAGTTGCTATGGCGCCGAACGAGCTCTGAACAATACATGCTCTATATTTGCACCAGCCATAGCAACTATAGAGCTTTTCATTGTCTGTGATTTAGTCTATTTGCGACAAAGTGTCTGCTGCCAATGGAGTGGCAGCATGGAGAAATATTTTTTTTGTGTCTTAAGAAAGGATAACCTCGCAGTAGATCTATAGTCTGCTCGGAAACTATTTGCCGCCTCGTTTTCTAATTTGACACGAAATGTTTCATTGACAAGCCTAAAATCAGTTTATATTTGTCAACTTGAACCAAAGACCCAACAGAATTTGGCGTACTCACAGTCCTGTTGTCAAAAGAATTCACATTATGCCAATATTATGAGTTTCACGCAAACGAAGCGGACAAGTCTCGTTATGACCGTCGCTCTGTTTACCTTGTCATCTGTCATGTCTGTGGGTGATAGTATTGCTGGTATTTTGGGCAGTGGGTTAGGTTGTGTCAATGTCAAGCCGTAACTTGGATCAAGCTTACACGTGTTTATAGTTCATCTCATACACATGACATTGAAGCTACAAACTCATTCCTTTTGTATTGCTTTCGCTTTGAGATGCTAAAATTACTGTTAGTATAGAAACTTTGCATGGGCACATAATGCTCTGTCCCCTTTTCTAGTGCCTGATATTAGACTCTTCCGTGGGCTTACTTCTTTTAACAAATGAAAATGCAGTAATATGACCGTCACTTTACGACGTCATAAAAAGGCGGCTGTCAACACACTTTCGTCTGCTATACTTTATGCTAGAGACTATCGTGTTATGCCGTTATTAAAGGAGATACACTTTGAAGTAAGTTAAAATCACAAGGGTCTCGTGTAATGGAGCATATAAATACATAAATCGTGGCTGCAAATGGTGCAAGGACAAAAATATTTACGAAAGCGAGGCGGCAGATATTAAACGCGCCGACTATACACACGTAAGTTTGGTATCATTAAAATTGTACGGTGTTGCTATCTCACGTCAGCGATTTTTAGAGCGATCGCGACAAATTCGTGGAAAATATGGGCCGAAACGTGAGTCTACGGCATTTATGACTTTATAGATAAGCTTACATCTAAACTAAAGACAAAAAGTAAAGTCAAAGTCATAAATGCCGTAGACTCACGTTTCGGCCCATATTTTCAGCGAATTTGCCGCGTCGCTCTGAAAATCACTAACGTGAGAAAGCGACACTAGACCATTTAGTAATGATTCTTAACTTACGTTTGTACTGCGATGTTATAGTGTTTTAAGAAACAAACAATAGTTCTCAATGCTGACACAGCAAACGCACTTTCGCAAACCTACTAAAGCACACGTCATAAGATGACGTAGTTGCCATGGCGCCGAACGTGCTCTGAACAATACATGCTCTTTATTTGCACCAGTCACGCGCGCCATGGCAACTATAGAGCGTTTCATTGTCTGTGATTTAGTCTATTTGCGACAAAGTATCTGCTGCCAATGGAGTGTCAGCATGGAGAAATATTGTTTGAATGTCTCAGTTTTAAATAAATGAAATAATATCTACATTACAATAATAATAATACCTTATATAATATTAAAGACCAGAATGGTTTTGGCCTGAATTGTGCATCACATATGGGTAAAATGTGTATACCTATTAAGATCTATCATCATGCATAGTTGCATAAAAATGTAACATTAAATGTAATAATAAAAACCATAATAAAATAATGTATGGAGTAATGTCATATTCTGCAAAGTCTACAAAATATTAATTTTAGCAGGGGCAACTTTATTTCTGGGGTTGATAAAAAATCTCAATTTGGTATTCAAGTATCAATTATTTTGTGGTCATAATACGAGTATTTTATATATTTAGTAGGATATAGTCAAAAAACAGCATGCCTATCGCTTGACATTTCAACCCTAGCATTTTTCTTCAGATAAATCTCCTGGTTGTCAGGTTGTAGCCTAGCCCGGAAGAACCAAGGCCACGCTACCCTTGGCTGATATGTAGCGACGCTTGAATTTATCTGACTTCAGGGCTAACTATAGCCCAGCTATCCCAATAAAACTGCTAATTCGCTACCCTTCTTATGTCTATGACTGTACAAAAGGATTTCCGAGATATTGCATATGTAAAAATAATAATAAAAGTCCCACCAAGCACTGCTCTACACCTCCAGTGCTGTAGCCAGAAAACAAGATGTTACAGTTACACATCCACACAAGACAGGTTAACCTTGGCGCAAGTACCAGCATAGACAGCTTATTAGGGCCTATATTAAAGGCTGTGTTTTAATGTACTTTCTAATTAATAATACTATGAAAATAAATCCTGTCAGTATCGTATATGCTAGACACATATAGTGCCAATTAAATTTTTATTGTCACTTGGTCACTATCAATGTATCAGTGTAAGTGACCGTGAGGCGATTGAGGACAACGGAATGTCTTTATTTGTCAAATTCTGCATCGAAAATTCAATATTTAATCTAAAACCCCTCTAAAACCATTCGTGACCTCAGGACCGTTGGGGTCAACCGTGAGGTGGGCGGTGACGTGGGGCAGAGGTGATGTGAGGAACGAGCGCCTTCTGCTGGCAGAGTGTGTGGTATTATCATAAAATTTACAAGTTCTTTGGTATTATTGCCGCGACAAAGTCTCGAATCCGTTTTAAAACGTTACATTCTTCTTGTTAATAATTGATAGAACATAAAACGAGAGGTAAGTTAATTTTTTTTTTAATCGGCAATTTTTGTTAATATATGGATATATATTTCTTACAGTAATCAATCTTTGACGAAAAAAACACGCATGCGTACATAACATGCGATCTCTTTGCGCTTTCCCCAGTGGAGGTCGACTTCCGGTGGATTTCACCAGCTCATAATAGTATGGATTTCAGATACAGATTTTATCTCTTTTTTTATGTGTGTGTTATCTAAAGAGCTCGCTTGCGCTTGCTAATTTGGATAGGTGTTACCTAAGAAAATTATCACTCACATCCCCTGAATTTCTGTTTGCAGTAAAACTGGTTGGTTGCTGTTTATCCACTGTAAAATATTCACGATGGTACATGTAAGAACGGGTCACTAACTAGCAGACATTTGTTGACCTGCCACAGTAGGGTCGCAATGCAACACGTAACCTAATTTTGTGGGCTTACGTCATTGGCACGCGTAGTCGCTCACAGAGGTATGGACGGCCGATCAACTAAAGAACAAAATCCGCTCATTCCGCAATCTTAAGCGTTTGCAAAATCTTACAAAACGTAACAAAAAACACGTAAATCCTAAGTTTGTTTTGGGTCACCGAACTTCCTGGCGGCCTTCCCGACGGATGACTGTTTCTGTTTAACGTCAATGTAAGCCATGGTGAGGGACGTTGGAGAGTATGTCCGATATGTGTGCCTCTTGGGCGTTGGCGAGTCTTGGAAATTAATGTATTGCCTTCAATGAAAAAATATTAAAAATAAAATGATATACCGTACAGTATTAACCAAAGCGTTAAGGTGGTTTTATGTCTTTTAAGCATTGGAATTGGCCTTTAAAATTGCACCAAACCACTGATGTCGTGTATATTGTATAGAAGGATATGGCTCCAAAAGCTTTATTCACATAATAGAGCAATAATAAACCAAAATGTTACATTGAAGTAAGTTTAAAGTTGCTCATACAACAATTTCAACCTACATTATCATTTTCAACATCTTTGAAGAAACATCCTTGACACATTGTCGGATTGTGAATGTATGAACGATATAGATTCTATCATAAGTTAAAAGCAAACAACTGCAACAACGTAAATTTTGATGACGTAGGTATGCACACTTTCCCACATTATATTCACCATTTTGGCAAAACATCAAAATATCTTTTTTTACAAGGTTCTCTGGGAAAGTATTGCTGTATGACCAACTTTAACTACGTATTATACGTTTTTGCTTACTGAAATGCACTGGTGGCGTTGCGTGATGCCTGCATCTCCATGTATCAGCAGGTCAGTGGCGATCAGGGTTTTGACAGAAAGCCATTTGTCGCCATGCAAACACTACCCTTATATTCCAGTAATTGTCAAAAGAAACCGTCGACAACGACTCGCGGATATATAATATCATTGGCGCTAACTGAGCGCATTATAGTGAAAACGAATGATAAACCCCGAGAGAAGGAGTTACAGTAATCGTGACAGGAATTTGGCTCGCAGCTGTGGGCTCGTATTCATAAAATATACTCAGCGCTACTTAAATCCACAAAGTTCTAATTAAGTAGGAATAAACATTGACGATCAAAGTTTTATCAAATAAAATTTGTGGATTATGAACACCACCGCTAGGTCTACCAAACCATCACCATGCCATGGTCTACAGCGGCCCATTATCATTTGTTCACAGTTGTGTACCCATGGTGAGTATCATACGCACTAGCATGATGTCGTTATGCCGGCACACATACTAATTCAGCTTCATATAGCTTAATGCATGGTAACAAAAACAGGATGAAATGATACTGATATGTGCACATGATGAAAAAAAAAAACTTTCTAAATCTGCGTTTTATTCGAATAAATGCGTCAAAATTATTGACTGATGTTTGATAATGCATCAGGTGCCATGGTATAAATTACACTATTATCGTATTAACTAAAAAATAATAATCATCAAATACAGGAAGACTTTATGTCTTGGTTGGTACAGAATTTTTTCTCGTGCTATACCGTGCGACCACCCTTTTATTCCGGCCTTCCGCGCTGGGTACATTCAGCCGTTACCGGGTTGTACGGTGATTAGGGTCGTCCCTCCAGTGGCTGCAACACAAACATCACATTTAAACGTCTTTCATGACAAAATATAAACCTATGTAAACACAAACCACCAGGCCGGGTGTCAGGCTGTCAGGCTGCCACCACATTTTGACGATGTCAGCACACAGAGAAGAAACATTTCTAACATGAGTTAAAGTTACTCTTTAACAAAAAGTAAACATACTTGTGTAATGACGTCAGTACATTATAGTATAGTATAGTAACTTTCTTAGCCCACGATTTGTCCACGCGTATCCACATCCAGAGTACTATGTAACTACATATTCCTGCATGGTCCTCTCTGGATGGTGATCATCGCAGTTGGTTGAACTATTTGTGTTTCACCCAAGGCAAGTTGTTCAATAATCACATTCGCTTTTCGTTTGTCAGTTAAGTGTATTACTCATACACCGCTTCATGTTGGCCGTTCGCGCAGAGCCGTGCATATCCCGTTCAGATTTATCATCGGAATCGATTATTCTACTGGATTGTTACTCGAGATCCTCACATAACAGATGTCATCATGGTCTGTGGTTAGTACCTTCTTGGTCTTTCGTCAGAAGCAATTCCCCATTTCCCTTTTGACGCGTCAAATTTCTTATTATGGTTTAACAAGTGGCAAAATGACATGTTGCTCTATCAACCATAGCAAATTTGTTACCCATAGAAACTGTGCCATGACGAATATCCGTTTTAACATGACGGTCGGTGTATGATAACCAGTTATGATGTATACCTGGACGCTTGTTTTGTAAAGTGATTTCTTGATGGTTAGTCAGTACGACAAAACTTCTTTTGTTGTCCATATTTTGCTGTTGTGACGCTATGGAAAGATCGGTTACCGTTTATTAAGCATACGTAAGTGCATATATATATATATATATATATATATATATATATATATATATATATCACGCATCTTATTTTCCTTACATGGCCGCACAATGCAAACTTTGCCACGGGTTACAGACTCACCTTCAGAGGTGGGAATTGTGTTGGCGCCACTGTTCATCGCCATGGCAGCCTGGCTGTGATCTGGCGTCCCTGGCAAGGAGAGGCCGACTTCTCGCGCAGTTGTCGCCGACATGGGCGAGACTCTGCCACTGCCGGGGCCATGGTGTGGCTCAACTTCGTTGTCCCTGTTGTCCGTTGTTTCTTGGTTTTCCAATAAATCTTTCTCGGAATCTGTTCGCTCCGTTACTTTACTTGTCCTGTGGAAATGAGAGCCTGTCTTTCAGTCAGGAGTAGCTATAAGAACCCAATAACAGTTTCATGTGTTTCATTCACTTAGAAAGCACACTTTCCCACGCGAGATGCACCAGTTCGCAAAAAAGGTGCCTAAACAACATACCCCGTAATTTAGGGCATACCATATATATGTGTACTTTGTGCTTGTTTCACAAGGAAAATATTACTTACTAGTCTGTATAAGTATCATCATTGTATAAAACATGCTGCTAAATAGGGACTGTATAACTGTCGTATGGAGTTATCATATATATCATGATATATCGCTATCATATTTGTCATTTATGGTATATGCATAGTACTGCATAGTTTGTAAATTTTCATCGTAAGAAATGTAACTTTATTAACCTTGACGACTGCCCTCTATGTAGCACCAAAACCTGAACACACTGTGCATTTCTTCTTAAAGTGTCCCACACTTTTTGCTCAATGTGCCATTCTACTGGGCGCGATGGGTTATTGTTCTTGGATTATAGCTAACGTGTGTATTATTATACTACGTAGCTTGTGTCAAAACCCGATACCCGTAATTCTGATATTATACACTTGAATGGAATTAACCTCCTTTCGTTTGAATCCGATGTTGAATTGCTTACATTAATCCACACATATAAGTACAAGTGTAAGCGTTTTGGAACTCAAATAAGCAAATTTATGCTTCCATTACCTATATATTTCTGTAGGCTTCTTCGCCATTGTATAAATAACTACACAGTGAACATTTCACAGATTGTGTTGTAAACTTCTTTAAAGAAACAAAGCTTTTATACAAAAAAACGTGTCATTACATTTTGCACAGGCATTAAAATACAGGTTGATTTATCTGTACAACTGATTCATTGTTCACGTATATATTGCTTATTGTGAAAATAACTGACCGGTTCTTGCAGCAGTAGCGCTTCAAGCAGTGGCCGATGACAGCGCTGAGGCCGGCTAACACGGCCGCTCCCCCGACCCCAGCCGCTATGGGCCACCATTCCGCTGACCCAGCCGGTGCCGAGGTCAAAGCCGGACTCTGGGTCGGGGCCAAGGACGTCCCGGGGTCAGTCACAAGATGGATGCCTTTATTCATGAAGCTGCCCGGCGGGCTGTCTGCTAGGCTCCGCCACGTGGCGTTCAGATCCGGCTGGGGCAGAAATGTCTTTCGTAAGGAGAGATCCGGTGTCTCCGTACTGGCGTCTGTTAGGATGTGGATGTCTAACTCGTAAAGACTGCCGCTGGAAGTGTTATAAAATACACTGTCATCATACGGTTCAAGTCCAGTGGTATATCTGTGCCCCCCCCCCCCCCCACACACACACCCTTTTCAACTCCTGTGCCTCCTGGTCTCTCTTTATATATAATGTATGAAGCCTCGTAAGATTATGTGTTCTTACTTTAACAACAAATCTAAAGTGTCTAAATAGTACGTAACGGGCACCCCGGCACCTATGTCTCTGGCTTTTACACGCATTTTTTCATGTTTCTGTGGATAAATTTATTGCGGCCCCCCCCCCCCACTTCCCTTCCAAGAACTCCTGCACACGCCCCTGGTCAATAATGCTAAACACTGTATCTCATAACGCGATTCGCGTGCTGCATGGGTGTCTGCAGATGGAGTCTATGCATATTACTTTCATTGGTACTGTATAGCAATTGAAAAAGTGATAATTGCGATCGATAACCTTTACATTACGACAGCAATTATCTTGATATTTAAAAAATTTATATGCATTTTACTTCGATATATATTAATGTGTGTGTAGCAATCATGACGATGATAACCCAACCTACCCCACGGATCGCACAGCGGCTAGGCGCGGCAAACATGGCGGACATGTCTTAGCGATTTCATCCAGGATGGTCTGCTTGACCTCTGGTGTGACCTGCTGACCGCTGGGTAGTGAGGTGAGCCACGTGCTCAGGTAGAGTTCCGGGTCATACGTATCCACGCGTATCACCGCCTGGTTGCTGTGGGTAGGAATCAGTAGAGGTACGAGTTACATCCTGACCACCGCCATGTTGCAGTGAGTACGAATCGGTATAGTTACTAGTTACAATTTGATCACCGCCTGGTTGCAGTCGGTACGAATCGGTATAGGTACTAGTTACAATTTGATCACCGCCTGGTTGCAGTCGGTACGAATCGGTATAGATACTAGTTACAACCTGATCACCGCCTGGTTGCAGTCGGTACGAATCGGTATAGGTACTAGTTACAACCTGATCACCGCCTGGTTGCAGTGTGTACGAATCGGTATAGGTACTAGTTACAACCTGATCACCGCCTGCTTGCAGTGTGTACGAATCGGTATCGGTACTAGTTACAACCTAATCACCGCCTGGTTGCAGTGTGTACGAATCGGTATAGGTACTAGTTACAACCTGATCACCGCCTGGTTGCAGTGTGTACGAATCGGTATAGGTACTAGTTACAACCTGATCACCGCCTGCTTGCAGTGTGTACGAATCGGTATCGGTACTAGTTACAACCTGATCACCGCCTGGTTGCTGTGTGTACGAATCGGTATCGGTACTAGTTACAACCTGATCACCGCCTGGTTGCAGTGTGTACGAATCGGTATAGGTACTAGTTACAACCTGATCACCGCCTGGTTGCAGTGTGTACGAATCGGTATAGGTACTAGTTACAACCTGATCACCGCCTGCTTGCAGTGTGTACGAATCGGTATCGGTACTAGTTACAACCTGATCACCGCCTGGTTGCTGTGTGTACGAATCGGTATCGGTACTAGTTACAACCTGATCACCGCCTGGTTGCTGTGTGTACGAATCGGTATCGGTACTAGTTACAACCTGATCACCGCCTGGTTGCAGTGTGTACGAATCGGTATAGGTACTAGTTACAACCTGATCACCGCCTGGTTGCTGTGTGTACGAATCGGTATCGGTACTAGTTACAACCTGATCACCGCCTGGTTGCTGTGTGTACGAATCGGTATCGGTACTAGTTACAACCTGATCACCGCCTGGTTGCAGTGTGTACGAATCGGTATCGGTACTAGTTACAACCTGATCACCGCCTGGTTGCAGTGTGTACGAATCGGTATAGGTACTAGTTACAACCTGATCACCGCCTGCTTGCAGTGTGTACGAATCGGTATCGGTACTAGTTACAACCTGATCACCGCCTGGTTGCAGTGTGTACGAATCGGTATCGGTACTAGTTACAACCTGATCACCGCCTGGTTGCTGTGTGTACGAATCGGTATCGGTACTAGTTACAACCTGATCACCGCCTGGTTGCAGTGTGTACGAATCGGTATAGGTACTAGTTACAACCTGATCACCGCCTGGTTGCTGTGTGTACGAATCGGTATCGGTACTAGTTACAACCTGATCACCGCCTGGTTGCAGTGTGTACGCATCGGTATCGGTACTAGTTACAACCTGATCACCGCCTGGTTGCAGTCGGTACGAATCGGTATAGGTACTAGTTACAACCTGATCACCGCCTGGTTGCAGTCGGTACGAATCGGTATAGGTACTAGTTACAACCTGATCACCGCCTGGTTGCAGTCGGTACGAATCGGTATAGGTACTAGTTACAATTTGATCACCGCCTGGTTGCAGTGGGTACGAATCGGTATCGGTACTAGTTACAACCTGATCACCGCCTGGTTGCAGTGGGTACGAATCGGTATCGGTACTAGTTACAACCTGATCACCGCCTGGTTGCTGTGGGTACAAATCGGTATCGGTACTAGTTACAACCTGATCACCGCCTGGTTGCTGTGGGTACAAATCGGGGTCGGTACTGTTTCTTCGATATACAGTTTTGAAAATAACTAGAATACCGTGTGCGTGCGTTACTGATAGCACTTATTTGTTCATATTAGTGTTATACGTACGTGACAACGTATTATAAGTACCTTGAGTTGAGCATGACGCTGTCCTGCGCGAAGACTTCCAGCCTGTAGCGTACGTCCTGGTCCAAAGGACGCGTGGACACCGTCAGCAGTCCACTCGACGGTGCCATGGCAAAGCGAGGGTGGTCCTGGGTCAGCGCATACGTCAAATGAACCTCACCTTGGGGAATACAGGTCACCAAGATCACAGAGGGGTCACATAATGTTCATATTCACATTGTTCACGCAGAGCGCTCATATCGACACCATTTAGGGACTGGTCATATTAACATCCTATAGGGACTAGTCATATCAACACCATATAGGGACTGGTCATATTAACATCCTATAGGGACTAGTCATATTAACATCCTATAGGGACTAGTCATATCAACACCATATAGGGACTGGTCATATTAACATCCTATAGGGACTAGTCATATTAACATCCTATAGGGACTAGTCATATCAACACCATATAGGGACTGGTCATATTAACATCCTATAGGGACTAGTCATATCAACACCATATAGGGACTGGTCATATTAACATCCTATAGGGACTAGTCATATCAACACCATATAGGGACTGGTCATATTAACATCCTATAGGGACTAGTCATATCAACACCATATAGGGACTGGTCATATTAACATCCTATAGGGACTAGTCATATTAACATCCTATAGGGACTAGTCATATCAACACCATATAGGGACTGGTCATATTTTCACATTATAGGGACTAGTATGATACGTTCAGAGTGTTTATATCGACACGTCACACATTGTTCATATCGTCACTGAGCACAGTGCTCAAATCTTACAACAATTCTGATAAATATGATACCGTTTCTCTATATGGGTTACGGTTCGATTAGCGGAAATTGCTAGTTTATTTGGCTGGTCTTGGTATTTCTCGGAGTTTCCAGGAAGTTGGCCTCCAACGCGGGAAACGCAATTTAATTCTTAACAATAAATGCCTTGGCATAGATCTAACCGTATTTCGCGCCATTGAAATATGACGTTCTCCACAGTTGCTGAGCCGGATGCTTCAAACAGAGCAGGTTTTAATGGTTGATATGAGGCAAAGATTCACTCACTAGCATCTGGATCTTGGGCCTCCACCACCCCGACACTGTAACCGGAAGCAGCGTCATGTCTGACCTCCATGTTGTAAAACGGTTTGGGGAAGTATGGAGGGGAATCCATCACGTCTAGTATCGTGACCTCGACCTTGACCCTGCTGACCTGACCTCCTTTATCCCTGGCGTAAACATCCAAGGCAATGACGTCATGTTGCTCGCGATCGACCGGCATTTTAGTTAGGAGTTCGCCCACTAGAGCGCCGTTGACCGTCGCCTCTCTGATCTCAAAGTAGATGGCGCCCAAGTCGCCGTAGCCATCGTTGACAGGTATGATGCCATAGTTTAAAATCCCCCACGTAGGGCCGTCTGCGTCCGCCGCCGTTACGGATAGCACCGACACCCCCGCCGCGCTGTTCTCGGCGACCTGGGCGGTGTACATGGACACAGGGAACTGCGGGAGATTGTCGTTGACATCAATGACGTCCAGAACCACTGAGAGGAGAGCTTCTTTGCCAGCGCCATCCGTGGCTATCACGTCTGTGGAGGATGACAAACACATCAATGATCACCACATGCTGCAACCGTGGCAAAGGCGAGAGGAGGGGGGGGGGGGGGGGTAGAAGTAGATGCAGATAAAGAAAAGGAATACGACTGTATCTGAATATAAATATAGAAGTACGGTGTGAGTTATCAACGACCTGCCCAGTCCTGTTGTATATCCAGTATATAAATCTGATAATAACGTAATACGCAATATATAGAATTACCAAAGGTGAACTTCTTGGCAATGCTGACGTCCTCATAATCCAGTGACGTCATCAGATAAAGGACTCCGGTGTTGTCATCGATACCCACGTGGTCGGCATGGTTACCCGGTGACAAGGTGTAGGTCACAGTGGGGGCGCTAACGTTCACCAAAGTCGCGTTGTTCGTTATAATAGTTCCCGGAATCTATAGGATGAAAGAAATATAGTTCATTATTAAATTGTATTATCTCGATATTATAGTTTTGTAGTATATATATATACTCTAAACCATCTTTTAGCCAGATAAGACTGCACAGGCCTGCTCAGAGTGCACTGGTCAGAAGGACACAAGTCAGAATGAACAGATCAGATGGCACAGGTCAGAGTGTACAAGTCAAAGTGTACAAGTCAAAGTGCAAAGGTCAGAGTGCAATGTAGGTCAGCGTACTCACCAATCCCTCGTCCACTGCGAGCCGCACGCTTTCCGGTACCCAGACCGGTTCCAATGATGCTGCGGTGGTGTTCACAATCTGGATTGTCAGGTTCCGTGGCTCTGTGCAAAATCCTCGGGCGTCACACACCTGGATCTCTAGCACTTGAACACCCGGATCCCCAGTCCCTATGGTATGATTTAGGACCAACCAGCCATCTGGATGGACCAATAAGACAACTGTCGTAAAGCTTTGTTCCTACGATACTGTTTGCGGCAAGTCACGTGGCAAATGCTCATGGAGCAATTTGGGAAATATTTTAAATGTTTTGAATGGAAATGGTGTGTAATGTGGGTATGGTATAAATATTGGACAATAAATGAACGGCATGTTGTCAAATATATTTGGATTTGCCATGGTGCGTCGGTCCCACGTGGTTAAGTGACGCCGTCCTGGGGATTACGTCATAACAGAACCCATCGTCGTCGCAATCGTTTTGGGATTTTACCATGCACATAAATATGATAACGTACAGACTTCTTAAAGAACTAACACTAACACTCAATTCAATCTAGCATAGTTTCAAAAAGAAAATAGTTTGGAAGTCATTAATTGATGTCATTCCAACTTATGCTGTGATGTGAGTCAATGACTGCACATAGTTATCGCGGTCCCACCGAGCACATGCTAAGGACCCATGACGTCAGGGACCATGGATCAAGACATTTCCGCGGTAAACGATACAGACATACCAACAATCTTCCAGTTCGTTCCGTGACTGGGTGACTGGGTGGTTTTTATAATACATTTCACCCGTCTTGCCCATGGTGAAGATACAAATTGACCGAAGCGCACTAAAAATTGTGATAAAATGGCTAAACACACAGTGAAGCACAGTAAATACATGTTCGTGTCACAGTAAGCAATAGGCTGTAACCACACTATGTGGAGTGTGGGCTGCACTTTTATATTCTTATGCCTTGAATATTCTACAAACCACAACGAACCAGATCTAAGGCTCCAGATTCCGTCAGTCGCAGTCGGCCACTGATCCAGAATGTTGTAGGTCAAAATATCCCCATCCTCGTCACCAGCCGCAATCTGGTCAGTGTAAACAAATATTTTTATCTATACTGGTTATATGTACACATATTGATCGGATAGTAATGGGGTGAATGCGCGTCGTTATAAATAGCCAGCAATATTGGTTCCATTGTGTGAGTATTGTACTCTAGGGGGCCACGGGCCCATGATAACATACAACTGAATAAAATATGCGTCAAATATAAGAATTTCGAACCTCAAATAAATAACATCCTAAATTACAAAGTATATGGGGAACCGAGGTTGAACAAAGAGCAACAAATTTAGCGTTACTTGGGTTTCTGGGTGAATTGGGAACAAACTTATTGGGTAAATATTGATCGGATACTGATGGGGTGAACGCGCGTGGTTATAATCACATCGACAAAATCCTAATCGGATAGCTATAGGGTGAACTCGCGTGTATAAGGTATTCACATTAGGAATTTTAAAATGTTGGGTAATACAGATATCGCAACATGTGATAGCGTGCACATCTGATAGCGTTATAACATACAACGATATTAAAGCAATATGTGCTGTAATTTTTATATTACCAATCTCTTTTCCATGTCAAATAATATATTCTGTCTTAAATTTAAACCCTGAAAGCCTGTGGGCTATCCGGAAAGAAGCAAATTTGTTCACCGGAGCAGAACTTGGTGGCGGGAGTTATAACCCTGTGCGCCTGTTCGTTGTTCGGTATTTTCCGAGATGTTGAAATTGTTAATTAATTAATTAAAAAAACATATATGCCTCATAAATTGTGAGATTCTTGATTTTAAAATGTAAAAAATCTAAGATGGCGCCTGTAAGTAGGCTGCATATACATGTCGGGATGAAGCTCGACCGACGTAATATGTACCGTACGCCGTGACGACACGTGGTCCGTGGCGTCCTGCTCACCTGGTACACCGGGGTCCCCGCTGGTGTCGTGTCGTTCACCGTCAGAATGCCCGCCCACGCCGTGTACACGGGGGAGTCATTGGCGTCCACGATATTGACGGTCAGGTTCTTCAGTTCGGAACTGAACGTCCCGTCATCCGCACGGACCTCAATAACATAGGACGCGGTCGCCTCGAAGTTAAAACCCGGATTTGCTATGATCGCCAACTGATTTCCTGTAGAATAAGAAATCATTTGAAACTGTATATGTTGCAGATACACAATGCAGTGATATATGTGTCAGTTTAGTTGCAATTACCAGGGCTATGGCATCCAAAGGAATTGACGGTATTGGTAGAATGGTTTTCACTCTCCGATCCTCTCAGCTGCATCATATTACGGCAAAATGGTGAACGTGTAGCTGATGACGAAACTGTTCGAGGAATGTTGAATTGTATCTTTACTGGTCTAGTTCAGTATTCATTTACCAATTGATAAGTGCAATCAATACAAATAACGTCTCTCAAAATATACACTTGGTTCTGAGACTCCAGTTAAAGTAATATACTTGCATGCGCCATCTTAGATTTTTTACATTTTAGAATCAAGACTAAAAATATCTCAAAAATTATGATTTGAGTCTTTAAAACAAACATTTCAACATAAAACTGCACAGTCTATTTTTATCGCGCGCGGACGTGATAGCGAGCCGCGGTCGACATCACACACAAAATACCGAATGGTGAACAGGCGCGCAGGGATATGCCGGCCACCAACTGAGATACTGCTCCGGTGACCAAATTTCTTCTCTCCGGATAGCCCACAGGCTTTCAGGATTTAAATTCAAGACAGAATGTACTTACTTGACATGGAGAAGAGGTTGGTAATACAAACATTTACGGAATATATTGCTTTAAGGCCAGCTGGCCGGTGTCACTAGAGCCACATAAACGGTTGAACGCAGGAACAGTGGAAAATGTCATATGTTCATATGATATGTTTCCAACTGTGCGCGGTGTAGACTCACCCCCGGCCCCCGTCAGGTAGAACTGACCCTCGTCTGGACTGATCGACAGCGTGTAGTTCAACGAATCGCCGTCGCCATCGGTGGCGTTGAAGACAAAGATCACCTGACCGGAAGTCACGTTCTCGGCCAGATCCACGCTCCCCGGAAGGTTAACCAGTACGGGGGCCTCGGGAAGATCCAAGACGGTTATGTTCAAGGTGGCGACTGAGGAGTTGGCACCCGCGGTGTCGGTGGCTATGAACTGTAGACTGAAGGTTGGGGCAGTCTCATAGTCCAGGCCAGGTGGGTCTCTCACCGAGACCTCCCCTGTAGGGGCAGAAAGACGGACTTGTATTGCTCAGGAGTATCATTGTCCATAATGAGAAACTATTGGACTTCGATTTATATATATTCACAGTCATATATGTTAAACCGGGGCTTTGTTCTATCTAATCTTGGTGTAAAGTGCCTTTTGTAATTGTGATTCATGGTAGACCCTATAATGTTTGTTCATGGTGGGTTAACGTGTTATTTCCAGTGCTGCCACACTGCTGCCACACTGCTGCCACATTGCTGCCCCACTGCTGCCCCACTGCTGCCACACTGCTGCCACACTGCTGCCACACTGCTGCCACATTGCTGCCCCACTGCTGCCACACTGCTGCCACACTGCTGCCAACCTTGGTGTGTCGGGGGGATTCAGGTAACTGACGGTTGAATTAAATGAATGATGAGATGACTAAATAGGTGTGTGTGACCGCCTGTTCAAATATGCGAATTCAGTAACCTCCAGAGACAAGAAAGATAAAGAGGACACTTCGAACCCCGGTCTCTGGGTCTGCGCCTCAGTGTGCTGCCTACAGATCTACACGAGGGGTGGACAGGTTGGGGGGTGGGGGGGGTGGCATCAGGGAATGTCGTTCTTACCTGTTCCAGAGTCAAACGCGAAGGGCACATCGGATGTGGTTATCATGGTAACTGTCACGTTGTCCCCGGCGTCCGGGTCGGTGGCGGACACCGTGAACACCACTCCTGTGTAAGTCTCGTTCCAGTCGATGTCTCGCGGGAGGTTGGTAAACACTGGGGCCTGGTTGACGTCAGTGACGTTGATCATAGCGACGATCACGGTGAAAGTGCTGTTGACGCGCCAAATACTGTCGTTGGCGAAGACGGTGAGGACATAAGACTGGGGCCCGACTGTGTAGTCAAACCCTGGATTATCCACGACTTCGATATCACCAGCTGGAAGCACAGTGAGTATTCATTTACAAAACACGTCATTACAAAAGTATTGTAAAAAATACACTTTTGATATGCAATGAACGGATGAAGTAATTTGTTTTAGTAATCTACAGATTTGTTTTAGTAATCTACAGATCTGGGATAATAGAGGTCTAGGATTACAACAACGATATCCGCGATTGGCAAGGGGCCGGGGCCCGGTAGCTGCCAATACCCAGAGGAGAATGTAACAATGCACTGACTTGTCGCGTTGATGATGAACGGAACATCCGGATATTCCGGGCTTAGGTCATAGGTGAATTCCGTTGTTCCATCCGGGTCACTGACCAGCACCGTGTGGAGAACCTGCTTGTTGACGTGATCTTCCGGAAGCACATAGGAATTCGGTAAACTGGTTATTTCTGAAAGTAGAACAAATAGACTTGTCGCCAGCGCAGATGACCTTCAATTAACTAAACCATAAGACGGAAGACATTTCACTTTTAATTACAACTCTTTGTCAACTATATATTATCATCTAAATGAAAGTGTTTGAAGAAAAACTGCGTGACCGTCGCCGTATACAATCACCTGAAACCTTCGTTAAATTGTGAGCTGAATTGTGAACACATTAACAGACCATCATCGTTCAGAAGCCTATATCGGGAAGGGTAATAGGGAAAGCCGAGCCCCATAATTACCTGGTCGACAATTGCGTCTTTCGGACATGTCGACACATCCCAGGTTGTTGGCGTGGTTAGCGTCCAAGTACGCCGCCCCGGATCCCTCCGACATGTTGAGACAGACGTAGCTGGGGGTGGAACAGCCCCCGAGCGGCAGTGACACCGCCAGCGTCAGCCCCACCACCACGCTCTCCCCCGGCGCCAGCGACCCCTGGACGCTCGTCACGTTGAGGATGGAGGCGACTTCCAGCGACACCGCCAGAGTGTCCACTCCACCCGCGCCCAGGTCACTGTCGGACAGACGGAACCGGAAGTAGCAGTTGGCGTCGGGGTCACCAACGGCCGGGATGGCGTTACCGGAAGTAGCCGACGCCACGTTGGTGACGGTGACGCTGACGTTGACATCGACGGTGGACCCTTCAATTAGGTCGACATTGGCGGATGTGGTGTCTGACACTGAAGTTACTTCCGGATCTTGGGGTTCAAGCAGTAAATCAATAATAAATGTATTAAGATGTTACCATAATTAGAATCGAAAGAAAGTTAACATGGATAACAATTGTGAATGGTGAAATGGTACCGCATTTGATCATATTATTTGCTACAAAGTAAATTGTCTAATACATATGTGTAATTGTTTGTTATTGTTGCTGGTACATCTGTTAGTTGCAAGTTACCTTGAACATTTTGTTTACATAACAATAGAACAGATGGATAAAAAAATTGTTCTCAATATGAAGCGCTTACCTGGGAAACAAACTTTAAAAGCAGAAATATCTGAACATAGTTGGTTGTTGGTTGTGTTATAGTCCGTGTAGTTGGCCATATCTGTTTTATCCACTTTCACACATAACCACGTGACCTGCTCACAATGCACGTCGGAAATGGTGACAAAAGCACTTCCGAAGATTGAAATGCCGTTTTCCGGTCCGAAGTCGAGGCCGAGGCTGGGCGCAGTCGCCGGGGTCACATTGACGAGAATGGAATCTATTCCAAGTGTATCCACGCCGCCATTGCCAATGTCAGCGTCCGTGACCTTAAGAGATATATTAAAGTTTTCCGCCGGGGCGCTGACCGCCGTGATATAAGAATCCGCGGCGATGTTTTCTACGTAAATGTCGAATGTTACAAGTGATGGAACATGCATCTGTATCTGGCCTGGCGACGTCAGGTTCAGAAGTAATACGGATGGATCTGCAAAAACAATAGTATATTATTGTCCGCCAATTAAAAATATTGGATAGAACAGAACTGTAACATTTCCTTTATATTGTAACGGTAAATCCAAAAAGTATTTGCGCTTGACAACGGAGCGTCAGTGGGAAGCTTCGTGCACTACGTCACAGGTTTGTGTGCACATCACCAGGGTATGGATGCAGAGCAGGCTACAGATAATGGTTTAATGATAAAGAAAAAAACACTAGTTTTAATCTTTTAACATAGTATTGCATTGCATTGGCGGGATGTGTACGTATAATCCACTTCAAGAAGGTTACTAGTATGCATCTTATAGAAGCACATTTGGCTGTGATTGGAACTGATTGACAGATTATGAGGCAAGTCTGTTTGATGACGTGCCGGATGATATACTGTGTGCACAATGGTCTACATCAACCTTTCAAATTATGCAATGTAATGATAGTTACACGACAACTTGAAGTGAATATCAGTTTGGGATTATAACATTTATTAGCGACATGCTTGAGGCAAGGCAAGGGCGGAGTTTTCATGCGTTCATACGACAAGATGAATACCTGTCCAAGACCAGAATTTATCAAGCATGTTTAGAGCTACGCAGCAACATCTGCTTAGCGCTAAGTGGAAAGTTTTTTTGTTTTTCTTTCATTAATCGTAAGCTGAGAATGTTAATACTAAATAACCGTGAATCGTCCATTTAATATCATGTATCCGCCCTTCCTTTGTATGCGGGGAGTTCTCCTATTAATTAATCGTGACCTGGGAATAAATAAATTTATCTAGGAACACGACCCCTCCTCCCCCTCACCCCCCACCCCGCAAAAAAGGTGGAGTTTCTGAATTAAGAACGTGCTACAATTATATCACATATGATTGCTTGATCCTGAACACCACCACAACCAGTTGGTGAGGCTAAGACGAAGTGCCCCTTTCGTGTGTAACTTACGAGCGGATTAGCAATACGGCCCTAGGACACCTCACTTATATTTGGACATACGCCAGGAGCTCTCAGATATAGCCACAAATTATAGAGGATTAGTACAACACCTTCTAATGGACTGCATTGGAATGGAAAGGCGCATTTTGCAATAGCTTAATCGCGCATGACGCATGACGTTTATACGATGGCTTCTAAATCTATCGGTGTTCAATTGGTGTCAAACGAGGTTATCAGGGCTTAGCATATGTGCCAGTATTTGGGACTTTGCGTGCGTATATGTCTGCAGTTGTAGCCCCATCGCCACCCCCTCCTCCTTGCCTTGTATCGTGTATAACACACGTGTCATAACACAAACAGAAAACGGTGGCAAGGGTTGATATTATGGGACGAGCGAAGGAGGCAGCTTTAATTCACGCGATGCCTCGTGTTGCTGCCACTGAAACCGCTGCTGTCGGCCGGTAGCTCAAAGATACACATATACGAGATTGTCAAGCATAGCTTGAGCAAAACGAAAATCGATGCCAATAATATGGGTACATATTCCACCACATATGAGTCATTTACCTGCATGTATGTAGTCACAGCAATTTTTTACAATTTTAATGTCACCAACATTTCATTGGTCAATTACTCGAAAAACTTTCAGTACCCGGACAAATCTGAGCCAATATGCCGTTCCCGGCTGTCTCTGAAGAATACTTTCAAACAAACCGCGGATCTCTAGACCCAATATTAACCGAGTTACACGGGAAAACATGTTTCGTGACCTTGACCTTGGATGCGTGACCTGAACCGATATAGCACTTCATGTTGCACGCAAGGTGTTGTTTGTCCGACTTGTTCCCTTCATGGAGAAATTGAGGAGACTATATATAATGTACATATGGGCCCAATACGAGAAATAATTTTGAGCGTCATTAAATAAAAACTGTGACAGCAGTAGTGATTTTTCCGATTTTTCAATGGTTAAGCTCCCATTGCTAGGTGGCGCTCCGTTCCTCAGACCGCTAGAGAGCAGACTCGGTGAGGGTTACGACATGCTGACGGAGGGTTTGTCGGTCTTACCTGGGTTGCATATCTTCCTATCCCCCATGTACAAACACGCCACGTTGTTGGTGACATTGGCATCGGTGAACGCAGAGCCAGCGCCCTCTAGTAATCGTAGACACAAGTAGACTACATCCGGGCACTGGGGTGCTGGTAGCGTGACGTTGGCGGTAGCGGTCAGAATCTTAGTCCCCCAACCAGCGTCCAAGCCATGCCGGAAATCATCAAGTACCAACGGAGAGGCCTCGAAGGCACTTAAGCCGAGACTGTCGTTTCCAATGCGCATGTCTGCGTCCGAAAATTGGAGCAAAAACCGGAAGTTGACGTCACTTCCGCTGGTGGCCAGGATGTCATTCCCGGGTATTATATCAGCGATGTTTTCGATATCGACGGATACGGAAACACTCGTCTCCGATCCAGCGACGAAGACAGCTTCTGATGGTTCTGTGAAATTGACAACAGCTGGATCTGAAACAATAACGTACAAAAACTGTCATGAACACACTGACTTGATACAGTGACTCTACCTTTAAAGCAATATACTTACATGCGCCATCTTAATTTTTTTACATTTTAGAATGAAGACTAAAAGTATCTCAAAATTATGATGCATATATTATTTACCTCTTTGAGTCTGTAAAACATCAATTTCAACATAAAACTACGCGGTTTATTTATATCGCGCGGACGTCCTAGCGAGCCGCGGTCACAGAATACCGAAAGGGCCTCGATTAAACGCGGAATACCTGCTAAATTATACGGAATACTGCGCAAAAATTCGCGGTTTCCGCCGCGAAGAAGTTTTCCGCGTTTTATTGACGACGCTACCGAACAGCGAACAGGCGCGCAGGGATATAAAGCCGGCCATCAACATCTGCTCCGGTGAACAAACCTGGTTCTCTCCTGATAACCCAAAGGCTTTCAGGATTTAAATTCAGGCAGAATATATTTTGACATGGAGAAGAGGTTGGTAATACAAAAAATTACGGAATATATTGCTTTAATATTATTTTCGATGGACAATCATCAGAAATTGTGTTTTATTGCTGGACACAGTCACGTGACATACCCGGAAAACAGGTGCGCATCGTGGTGACGCATCGACAGTACATATTGTTGACGTCATTGACGTCGACGTAGCTGGCCGTCGGTCCCTCGAACATCTCGACACAGAGGAAGTTGAC
The DNA here is from genome assembly GCA_964019135.1 of Arenicola marina. NCBI lineage: Eukaryota > Metazoa > Annelida > Polychaeta > Arenicolidae > Arenicola > Arenicola marina. The sequence continues at coordinate 8,585,275 of OZ025252.1, read as the reverse complement.
GTCGAGGCATTGTTCGTACGGGACGTCGAGGTTGACGGTCGCCCCGATGACGAGGAAGTCCCCGGCCTCCACCCCCAAGCTGGCCATCTGTCCTTTCAAGTAGGGCTTCACTGGTGCCAGCCCCAGCGAGTCGTTGGCCTGGGTGACGTCAACATCGGACAAAAAAAACGTCATGTGGAAGTTCTGACCCGGTTCCGCGATGGCAATGACGTCATTTCCGGGAGTGGCGGAGGCTTGGTTGGAGACGAAGACGTCGCTCGTGGCGCTGATGGTCCGCCCGCCGTGGAAGGCGCTGTAACTCGTGACCGCCAGCGCCATGACGGCAGGATCTGGAACCAAGGGCCATGCATTAAAACTGCAGCAAACGTGAAGGCAACAACTGTTCCTAATAACAATTAGACCGTGCACTCAGTACTTGCAATACTATGTTATTGTCACGTGACCACAGGCACACCCATTCATGACGCAATAAATACACTGTTAATACCTCTACAATGGTTCTTATCTGTACACAAATATGTGACGGTGAAGCTCGTTACCTGGTTCACACGTTTTACTGGCGCTGATGTCCAGACATTGCCAGTTATTGACTAAATCTGGGTCCACGTAGCCAGCACCGTCCCCGGGCTGAACCAGCACGCACAGGTACGCCGCCCCGGCACATGCCTCAGCCGGCAGCGTCAGCAGCGACGTCGCCGAGAGATTTGCTGACGCCCCGACACCCAGGGCCTGTTGTCGGTCGCTGTCGGGCGTCACCGTCGCGTTGAAGATAGCGCTGAGGAGGGTATCGACGCCGCCGCTGCCAATGTCGACGTCGGACCATTGCAGCGTCACGTCGAAGTTATAGCTACTTCCTAGAGTAAGAGAACGAGAAATATAACTGAATAGGTGACACATCTATCTCAACGCATTCATAGTCACATCTACGTCAACATATTCCTCGTCGCTTCCCCTGGAAGACATTCCTCGTCACTTTTTGTCCACTAAATCCTCTTCACTTCAGTCAACAAATCCCTAATCACTTCCGAGTCACCACATCCGTCATCACTTCCCAATCAACACACCCCTCATCACTTCCCAATCAACACACATCTCGTCACTTTCCGTCAACACATAACTCGTCACTTCCCAATCAACACACATCTCGTCACTTTCCGTCAACACATAACTCGTCACTTCCCGTCAACACATTTCTCGTCACTTCCCGTCAACACATCTCTCGTCACTTCCCGTCAACACATCTTTCGCCACTTCCCTTCAACACATCTCTCGTCACTTCCCGTCAACACATCTCACGTCACTTCCCAGTCAACACATATCTCGTCACTTCCCAGTCAACACATCTCTCGTCACTTCCCGTCAACGCATCTCTCCTCACTGCCCGTCAAAATATATCTCTTCACTTCCCGTCAACACATATCTATTCACTTCCCGTCAACACATCTCTCGTCACTTCCCAGTCAACGCATATCTCGTCACTTCCCAGACAACACGTCTCTCGTCACTTCCCGTCCACATAGTCCGCAACAGTTAGATCTTCACTTGTTCCCATGTAGGTCTAGGTCAATGATTGCTTATTTTATGTAACATGTTGCTCGCATTTGGTGTACAGATTCTACACAGATAAATGGCACCAAACCCATTTGATGCCAGTGGTCAATAAGCGGATAGCTACCACTCAACAGCTCATTTGTCAGGTCACTTCCCGGTCCACCCCTCTACCTCATATCTCCGTCCTGAACCTTTCTGCTAACAGCCACCCCCCCTCCCCCAGTGTTCACTCTTCGCGTGATCATATCGTCTCCCAAGGAACCTTGCCTACCAGCCAAATATTGTGCCCCGATGTCCAACCCCCTCACCAACCCATGGTCACATTGTGGCGACACCTTCATTAGTGGCGCTGTGCGGAGGGAAGGTATGACACAGGAGTAGCTCTGACATCTGTCAATAACACTGGACGGACGCGACCGCCCCCTCCGTGTCCATTCCTTCCACCGTAATGGCCGCCGTGATAACATATGTTGACACGAAGGTCTTGCGCATGCCAGTTATGTCGCCGGACAAAGACAGGCGTCTGTGAAGTCAGACGACCAAACTTGACATCAATGACCTATCTGTTGTCTGCAGTGTTTGCCGTGGCTGACCGAGTGCTTTTCACCGTGTACTGCCCAGTGTAGAGAGCGAAGGGGCGTGAGGTGGTTGGGGGGGGGGAGGTGATAGGGGGGGGGGGGTGAGAAGGGGGGGGGGTGAGAGGAGGCAGGGTGTAGGGGGGGGGGGTGAGTAAGCCACGCAGAGAGTGACGGATCAAACGATATAAAGTAGATTCGACCAATGGCCGCGGGAGATGAGAGATATGCTACATATTTGAGGGTCACCTGACCGTATATAAAAATGTAGGTCACGGACGATCGCCAGGTTTCGCTGATCACTCTCTGCATTTGACACACGCCGCTAGGGGCTATGTAGGGCACACAGCGCCACCCAGCGGGGAGTTTGTGCTCGCTCCGGTCTCGGCCTCACCCTCCACGCGAAGCTCACTGTGGCTGGCCTGCCTCAGGCAGTACCCCTCGGACCGTTGCCAACGTATCCCACAAGCACATACCGTGACGTAAGAGGGTACTCCTGTGACGTTATAGAGTAATACCAAGACGTGACAAGTAATATAGTGACGTGACCAGTAATATAGCGACGTGACAAGTAATATAGCGACGGGACAGGGTAATACAGTGAAGTGACAGTTTAATGCCGTGACGTGACAGGGTAATAACGTGACATGACAAGTTAATAAAGTGACATGACTAGTTAATACCGCGACATGACAGCGTAATAAAGTGGCGTGACAAGGACATCCCAATTCTATACGCACAGCTCACCCCCTCCGTCTCATATGTCCATAGCTTGGGTACCCTAACCGCGTCAGGCGTGTCATTAACAGAGTCACTGCAGAGCTAGATGAGAATTCAAAGGTCAAGCCAATAAGTTAAACACAATTAATCGTCATAAAATGTTAATCTCACCGGGTTTCTTCGGCACCATTTTGTCACTTTTACTGTGCAGCACACCTATAGAAGACCAGATATTAGATTGCCCCCCCCCCTCCAGGTTGGCACTGTATAACCCGGTGTGATTGGCAACACTAATTAAGCTATGTACAGGGACGCTGAAAATAGATTTCTCTTAATGAAATCTTGTAGTCACAGACTGCGCGCCACATTTATACGAATTATCCGTGAAATCCTGACACCATGCAACTCCAGCATAAGTCAAAAGCGGAGGAACCGGGGGGCATCCGGGGCACGTGCTCCACCCCCCTAACAGAATATTGGGGGGGGGGGCGGGTATCTTTGCCTCCCCCATCCCCAAATAATTAACATGCTGCTTACCAAACTAACGTAATAATTTTCCTGGTAAAACCGCAGGGGCGGATCTAGGGGGGGGGGGGGGGGTACCTGAACATACACTGTTAAAGTCGGCTTTTCTGGGCACCCGACCCTCCCGGTCGCAAGTCTTTCAGAGAGCACCCCCCCCCCCCCCGCCCCATTTTGGAATTGTCAAACAGCCGATGAAGCCAGTAACCTCGAATCTCGACTTTATATCCGCTAATTTATTCTAGACTGTGCACCACGGTCAGCTAGGTTTAAGTCTTTTGCACGCATTCTTAATGTTTGTGCACATGCCAAGGGTACGTAGTGGTTGTGCCCCCTCCACCCAATCGCAACAACCTTCCTACGCCTATGTAAGTATGAACTCAGTTGTAATGGCGGGGTGGTAAAGTGACGTGACAAGGAAACATAATGACGTGACAGGGTAACACCCTGTAATTCGCAAATTTTGCATCGAAAATTCAATATTCAATCTAAAAAACCCTATAAAACCATTCGTGACCCTAGGACCGTCGGGGTCAACTGTGATGTGGGCGGTAACGTGGGGCAGAGGTGATGTGAGGAACGAGTTGCCTCTGCCGGCAGAGTGCCTGCACTCCCTGATATCAATGCAAGCCCCCCGCACGGTGGCGCTTCGCAAGCTCCGCGTTTACCGCAACTGTCGGCCTGGGGCAAATTTCAAGATTCTTGAAAAACGGTCAAATCAGCTGTAATGTAACAACTTCTTTTAATTTAACTAACGAACTCTGTGTATTTCATACATCACAAAACACCTTTTACCCTTTCGAATAATTGGCATAGTGTCTTATTAGGCTTAGGCTGGATCCCGGCACTAATTTGTAGCAAAGCGCGGAGGATTTTTCCTCTCAATGTTTGCGCAGCGTCACCCTGGCGAATGTGAAAATGCAATAATGCGGTAATTGAGGAAGTAGGCGGAGAGTGATATCACGGTGCCATGGTGGCGTGTGTGGCTCTCGCCCCATAGTCTCGTCAGCCATACGCACGCTGGGTGGTTTGTACGCTCAGTATTAAAACCACATTTTTTTCGCTTTAAAACCTAAACGGGCGAGGGGGGAGGGGGGCTGCCCCGATATAGGCAATGTTTACCGAGGGCCGCAGGAAGGTAAGCAGTTTATAGTTTACTTACCGGAGGTAGTCGCGATGCCGCTGATGTCAATATTTTCGATTGTCACGGTGAAGTTGGACTCGTAGGTCACATTTTGTTTGAAAATGTCTAATGTGTTATCAACGGCTAATGCTTGCACAGCGATGTCTGAAACGAAAACAGAGGGGTTACTAACGGAGGGTTGCTAACGGAAGGTTAATAACGGAGGCGACACTAAAGAAGATGTTACTTATTTATGGGCAAGATAAGATCATCCATACTCATGGACTGTTGAAGACTGTGGTCAGTGACTTACCGGTGGCGTGGATGTGGTGTAACAGCGTTAGGAGGGCGCCACTGGCCAGCAGAACATCGTGGAGTATCGCCATGGCAACCACCGACTTCACCACCCTTTACACTTTAGTTCTCGGACAGGTCTGCCGTACCGCGAGGTCTCTGATACGCTCCTGTGACAGGCGATAACATATATTCACCAAGTGTCCTACGGTTGATGTTTGATGTTAATGCCCTGACACAGGCGAGAAAGGGGCGCAGTAGTGGCGGATCCGGTGGGAGATGAATCCACCTAACTTAATCGTTTCCCCTGTTTAAACTTCAGTCCCCGGACAGGATTTTCCGTGACTTGTGTATCTCCTCCGTCTAAACTTTAGTTCCCGGACAGGAATCCACCTGACTTGTGCATTTCCTCTGTTTAAACTTAACATACGCACTGCGCTGTCCACGACTTCACCGGTGGTCTAGAAATAAAATGTATCCACTAGTGTCTACCTGTGTCTACTAGTGTCTACCAGTGTCTATCAGTGTCTATCAGTGTCTACCAGTGTCTACTAGTGTCTACTAGTGTATGCCAGTTTCTGCCAGTGTCGGTCGTTGTCACTCAGCAGTCAGTTCTCCTTGTCTACTTGGTCACCTATGTCGGTATAAATGCAATATCACTTTCTATCTCGCCTTGTAGTAAATCACCGCATGGTCTTGCAATGTTGACTTGCTTTATGATGACACAGACATGATGTCAGACAAGCCGTGTTGTAAGGCAAGACATTTGGTGCTGTGCACGTTTAAAGGTCCGTCATGGACTTTTAAAATCAAATAGCCCGTGTCCGTCGGGAGCATACTAAAGAACCATATCCACCTTCCATGCCCATCCCATGGCACCGCCATATTATTAACCTACCACCATCGGTCAACCACCAAGCCAACCACTGCACCCCCACCCAACCAAACCCCCTTTCACCGCCCTACCGCTGTCTCCCACCCCATCCCTGTCACCGTCCCGTCGCTGCCCTCCACCCCACCCCAAGCCTATCACCCCTCTGCCACTGCCCCTCCGCCCCCCCCCCCCACGCGTCACAGCCCTGCCGCTGTGACGACCCGACCACACACCGTGTCCTGACTGTGCAATGGACTGTGTTGAGGAACGCACGAAAGACACGCTTCATCGGCTGTGAAAGGGGCGCCTCCGCCGCTCCTGGACAAGCCTGCCGCCAACCATTTGCCGATCCCATCGAAGGCGCGGTCAATGAGACCCCCCGCGGGGTGGGGGGGGGGGGGGGTTGACGAAAGGGCATGGGAAGCCCTCAAACACTGCCATCCCGTATTCCGACCGTCTTGTTTGACGACTCCAGCTAGAATGCTGATGGCACTTTGGACAGTGTCGTCACGTAATGTTGACATAAATATGGTTCAAAACACAGGGCAGCGGGGCCAACTGGTGTGGGGGTGGGGGGCACAGTGGAGAGGTGGGAGGGGGGGGGGCATTGGGGTCAATACAAGGGGACCACTGGGGGCCACACGGGGACCACTGGGGGCCACAAGGGGACCACTGGGGCCACAAGGGGACTACCTGGGGCCACCACCAGTGTCTAATTAACACCAACAGTGTCAAAGTTAAAGTTCTTATTTCAACAAAAAGTGAACATTAGACGAGCGGCGACGCACATACTTGTGTAGTGACGTCATCATGAATAAAATCTTGTTATAGAGGAGGCATCAATTTCTGACTTTCCGTGAAGCCTCCAGACGGGGGAATGTATAGTGTTTACGGCTGTTCCGACGGATTACTTCCAGTTGGACGACTTCCACTTGGACGACATCCCATTTTGGTACTTCCAGTTGGACGACTTCCAGTTAGACGACTTTATATACAAATACGTTAGGTATCGCAAAATAAGCAATTCATATAGATGCATCATGGTAGCATGACTATTTGAGAGTTTTGCAGATAAAATTAGGTCAGTTTGAAGAATAGTACAAGCATTTTTTCGGCGCCGTTGTCGTCTAAGATTTAGCGTCACTCTGTTGTTGCCGACCCCCATTGCGTTGGCGTCGCCACGGTGTGAACGACACCTGCACCCGTTGATGTTCAAGATGGAGCATTGGCGGCCGTCCCGCTTTCACACCTCTTGAATTAAACTTGAGACCTCCAGCTTGTAAGTTAATAATGTTTGATGTAGCTTGTGATTAACATAACGGAATACAATTGATTATTACACTTTTTATTGGACAAAGACCACTGATAAACATATATTTCAGTTGCGAAAACATATGTAGAACAAATAACTGGGATATATCCAAATATGAAACAACTATATACTCTTTACGGTTTTGAACATCAGTGGTATATGCACATGTGACATAATTATACCCTCTTATATACTATGTTCTTAGTAATTGTGCACAATGTGCAGCACATGACGAAGATAATCCTCGCTGTTGAGGTCACCAGATGTGAATCTGACGTTGAGCCGGTCCAGGCGGTCGTCAATCTTTTTATACTTCAGGCGTCTGGATTCTGGCGTAACACCCAGCCGGGCGCGACGACTTGTTCGATTGGTGATTGACTGTTCCTTCTTGGCGTCGCCACGGTGTGAACGACACCCGCACCCTTTGATATTCAAGATGGAATATTGGCGGCCGTCCAGCTTTCACGAATGACTTTTTTGGACAGCTGTGTTGAGTCTATGGTGCAATCCTTCTTGGTGGCTGTTCGTCCTTGTCTGCTGCTGATGGACATTCCACAGAGAGAGAGGAAATGTGGAGGACCGCCATGTGTCTTTGTAATAGCGGAAGAGTGCGTTCAGTTGGGCATGTTCCTGGACGACTGGATACTCTTGTAGCATCCGGAATGACGTCCTGACACTAACAACGGGCAAAAATGCCAGTGCCGTTAGCATCCTAATGACTTTACGGACGTGATTGTCCTGACTATAGGTGGATGTGAGACCAAGCTGCTGGACATGACGCCATACCGCTTGCGTATGATGAAAGTAGCAGCCCTTGTGGGTGGAGGTCGGGAAGTGCAAACGTAGCTCGGAGATCAAGGTACTTTCAAAGTCAGTCATAATACTATCTGGGTTGAACACAAGGTCCAACTCTGCCGTCTTTACAATTGTAAGCATCTTGTAGAAGGTCTCGCGGCTCTTGTCTGGTAAGAGACAGAACACCAAAGAGACAAAGTGTCCGTGAAAGATTCAGTGAATGGAATGCAACTGCGCAAATTGGCGCGGTGCAGCTTTAAAAGTTTCATCCATGAAGACTTGGCTGCATTGTGATTGTACTTCTAAGTTATCTTCGCTGGCAAAAATGATTATGTCCGCATCGTGGTGAAGGACGAAGGGTTTTTCATCGAGAGTCAAAGCCCATGGTCCTTCCAGCACAATGTCATCTCGCCCTTGCGGCAATTGCGGCATTTGCTTCCTACGGGACCTGTGCATCACAGTCTGGCAGGCCTTGAAACTTGGCAGCAGCACATCGTCTTCTGTTTGCTCGGCTATAAATTTGGTATATAGCTTGTTGAGCGGTGTAACCAAATCTTCCGCTGCTAGCTGCTGACAGAGGTCTGACTTTGCGGCTGTGGACGCCAATATTTCTTCATCCGGAATATGGCTATGATCCTTCGCGGAAAGGACGTTCACACTACTGCCTTCGCCAGCAGTTAGCACTCGACCAGGGCATCCACGAAGAACACACCGACAATGCTGCTTGTTTCCACGAACACGATCTTTCTTATGGCAATAATATTTGTACAGCAAATTCACCCCGCGATGCTTCTTCACAATGGTTGCAGTAGCGTCCTCCATATTAAACATATGGCGACAGAATGATTTCCATCTGATAAACAACCCCTAATATACTCTTTTAGGGTGACGATGTGCTCAAGATGATGTGCTCAAGATTATGTACTAGGTAAGGTGAATCGATCCCCACAGGCATATCGCAAGCCAGGTCAACTGTTGAAAATTGCAATCACAGAGTTTAATAAAGCAATGACATGGACATACGAAAATTATGTTGACAGTTGAGTGCAATTAGGAAAATACACTTCAAAGCTGGAGGTGTGAATTAGATAGATTTGTTTGTGCCACATACGTTTTCACAATTGAAATATGTGTTTATCAGTGGTCTTTGTCCAATAAAAAGTGCAGTAAGAACTCAATTGTATTCCGTTATGTTAATCACAAGCCACATCAAACGTTATTAACTTACAAGCTGGAGGTCTCAAGTGTATAATTCAAGAGGTGTGAAAGCGGGGGAAGGCAGCCAATATTCCATCTTGAACATCAAAGGGTGCAGGTGTCGTTCACACCTCTTTGTAAGAATAACACGACGCCAACGCAATAGCGGTCGGCCACGACACACTGAAGCTAAATGATAGACGACACGCCGACAAAATGCTTGTACTATTCTTCAAACTGTCCCGATTTTATCTGCAAACCTCTCAAATAGTCTTACTAATCATGATGCATCTATGTGAATTGCTTATTTTGCGATACCTAACGTATTTATTTATATTGTCGTCCAAGTGGAAGTCGTCCAACTGGAAGTACCAAAATGGGGTGTCGTCCAAGTGGAAGTCGTCCAACTGGAAGCACACCCAAGGGGACTACCTGGGGCCACCACCAGTGTCTAATTAACACCAACAGTGTCAAAGTTAAAGTTCTTATTTCAACAAAAAGTGAACATTAGACGAGCGGCGACGCACATACTTGTGTAGTGACGTCATCATGAATAAAATCTTGTTATAGAGGAGGCATCAATTTCTGACTTTCCGTGAAGCCTCCAGACGGGGGAATGTATAGTGTTTACGGCTGTTCCGACACCGAATCCCTGCGATCTGACGGAACCCTCCTCCGCCCAATATGTTGAATTATTAACTTGGCCACGAAGTTGCACTTTTTACTGATCCATTAAAAGTAACTTTTACAAACTATACTCTCCACCTTCCCCCTAGTATGTAATTATTATCAGCCATACATCCTGGTTTCATAATGTGGAAGGTGGTGTCGGTGGTGGTAGAGGCGGGGGGGGGGGAGTGGTGTCGGGTAGCGGTAAGATGGGGGTAGTTTTGGGGCAGGATGAGGGCAGGTTTGGTGTAGGGTCGGGGTGAGTGGTGTCGGGTAGGTGTAAAGGGGCGGTAGCATGAGGGTAGGCTGAGGGCATGTTTGGGGTAGGATCGGGGTGAGTGGTGTCGGGTAGGTGTAAGGGGGCGGTAGCGTGGGTGTAGGCTGAGGGAATGTTTGGGGTGCACACTGGGAGTGCGACCCGTCACTGCCTAGTGATCAACCAGCTTAAAGCGGTCTCTATATATATTGCCTTTGTCCAGTTATATTAGAAGCGCAGCATTCGCCCTTGCTCTGCCAAAGGCCCCTGGTATTCGAGACCAACGAATCCGTAACTGCCAAGTCGACCAAAGGTGTTAAACTGTGCACTGGGCAAGAGGATAATCCCCCGGCGGCCATTAACACCCTTTGGGGCTCTTACGGGCGGTCCTCATTAGTCTTCACCTCTGGCTGTCCAGTTCAATGTCTCCACTTAGCGTGGTGTTAAGGCGTTAAGGCGTTAAGATTAGCGTGTTCGTTGCGTAACATATTAGCGCCGACAGGTGAAATCTGTACGCGGGGCGCCGTGTATATAACGGCAGGATATCAGTGAAACCACTGGCGGGGCATTTATCGGCTATGGGTGTCTCCACTCCGCCAGGTAGCGCCACGGTACTTTCCAGCGTATTTCTCGTCAGGTCTAAGAGATAGTGTCTGTGACCCCTTTCCAGCGTTTGGATGCCTACTCCTCGTGGTGTGCTTCCAGTTAGACATCACATATATATACACCAAAACCTCAAACTGGGACTGGCTAAATAAGCAATACATATATATATTCATCTTGATTAGTTTTACTGTCTGAGAGGCGTGCGGACAGGGGGTCCACATAATAATATAGGGGTACAGAAAAGACAAAAAGGCGGGTGTGGCATCCACATCTTAGCTGGCATACGGTTACCATTGACCAAGAGCGTCCTCCATTAAAAAGGGGGACAGACCCCCGCTCAGATATCTTCATGTTGCCTTTACAGGCAGTTATAGTAAGAAGCTGTGACCCCAACTATCTACCAATGGGGGGAGGGGGAGGGGGGGGGGGGTACCGCACCTAAGATTAAGAACAGTTTAACAGTCCTGTCTGAGTGCTCCCCGGTGGGTATCGAAGCCTGGTTGCTACGCAACAAGCCGCAACAAGGCCCATGTCACGCGGAGGAAACGGACAATAGCCCCGGTACCGATATTTACGGAGACTGAACCAAACTATGTTTGTGTTGTATATCATAAGACAGCAAGTTTTGCCATAGCCATTTTAGTTTACCACGCGATGTTGCCAATAGCCTAACCTTGGTATTGTATAGTTGGTAGGGTTTTGTCATAGTTTGGGAACTGTGACATTATACACCATTTGTCACCACTTCCGCTACCCGCCATATTGGCAATGCCAGCTTCCTATGGTAGGTGTTTTTAGATCTTTGGTGTTAAGTGTTTCTTTATATCATTGGTTTGTTCACCAATAATGTGATGCATCAAAGCGGCGTTCAACATTAATTCAACGCTAATTGCAGTTCATTGATTTCTCGGGTGCACCGATCAAAATGGAACAGTAGAATATACAAGTGTCAGCGACAAGAAAGTGTCAGTTCGTTGAGAGCTGAGGTCACGCGCAAAGGTCCAAACCGTTCACTGATGTTACACGTCAACACACAACCATTGTTAAATGCAATGGTCAGGGTCAAAGGCCAACAACACTTCCATGGTTGTTGCTAACATGGGGAGATGGCCCCAAGGCTAGGCCATCGGCCACATCGCGTTGTAAACTAAAGTGGTTATGGCGAAACTTACCAACTAATGATATACAACACAAACATATTGATATTGATTTAGTCTCCAGGAGTTGCAGATACACTTGTGTCCACCGGGGCTTGTCTCCAACGTTCTTCATGTTAGTGCGCTCAGATTCGCATTGATAAAAGCCAGTGTATGCCGGCCCATATCAACGCTTTATAAGAAGTTATAGTGTAGCACTTATGCATTTTGTAAAATACATATATCTTAATTATCTCCAGACAAAATCAGTTTCAAACAGATCATTATTGCCGCACTGAAGAATATCAACAAACCGGGAATATGACTGCTTTCCCTGCTGCGCAATTTGTTGTTTAGAAAACACCCTGTTACCTTATGATAAACCATTGAAAATTATGCAGTCGTGCGTAGGCTACCCGCCCTTAGCGTGCTCTGTATACGAGTATTCAGCGCAGAGCGATTTGGCTAGTTACCCATGGCACCCGCATGCATTTACTTCGCTTGAAACCGTTGACGGTGGAACTATATTTATTGATTGTGGAAAACCTGTGACGCGATGGGTGGAGTCACAGCTTGGAAGTGTGCAGATGGTCTTAGAGAGAAATGCAAATTGGATTAGATCAGTGAGTGGTGGGACTTCCGAGAATGTCAGGTAGAGTGTTTCAGAGGCCAATCCGCTGACATTGGCAGGCTGTGGCGCGTTCAGTTTTTAAGATCTCAAGTTAGAAGTCAAGTGAACACTGCGCAACACGTTCTTAGCGACAAGCCACAACCGTGCCTTATGCCAACACTATTTGCCATGTTTTGTGTCACTTTTCTCTTTTGATAAAATTACCAGGTCACACTAGCCTCACGTAGTGTGTTCCCACTGGAACTAATCCCACAGTCTGGGAGTGTTTGGTAAATCTTCTCATGTTGTCGGTCGAGTGGTCTTGTTTGTACCGAGCTATAACGCCGTGCCCCATAACCCTAGGCATCTGCATGATAATTCACTGGTGCTCGCGCATTCTCGTGTTGTGCTAGGCGGGAATGCGAGATGGCGCGTGGCGCATACATGCCGCCATGCCGGTTGTAGATGGTTATGGTGTGAGGCGTTAGCACACAGATGTCTGGTCATAAATATGTAGCAACAGTCTGGACGTCCAACTCGGTCGAGGATTTCTTAACGTGCTAGGTCACCAGCTGTGAAACGACACTGCGCGATAGTTTCCATAACTATTATGCTAATAATTGTCATACAATTACTAACATTTAGAGTAATACATGATTATGTCAATTTAAATCAAATATTTAAGAAAAACAGATTGGGCATAAACATAGTTACATGACGCATCGTTGTGACATGCATACAATATAACATGACGATAAATAGCGGAATCGACGCTTTTACGCTGGTACAACCACAGTGAAGAAACAACTTCAGCGCTGGCGACTATGCAAATACGTGTCACAGTGGTCATGACTTTTCCGAGTGTTTCTTTTGGCAAAATGTGTGCCGGCGACTCATTTCAGGTACTTGCTTTAAAAGGACATTAGTTCTTATGCTGTTCTATTGTAGATGATCCCGCCATCGAATTACATTGCATTAAATGAAATCCACAATAACAACAAATTTGCTTAGCTCAGCTAGTGAAGCGTCAGCCAGTTAATCGTATGATAGTGCGTTCGAGTCGTGAAATGTTTTGTATAGATGGTGAAGCAATATTACACATGTGATTCTAAGGACGGTCGTTTGTCTTTGGAGAAAAATTCTTCATTGTAATCTATGATTCTATGACTTATCGGAAGAATAGTTCACACGGGCCCGCCGGTTGGCACATTAACAATCGCTGTTATTGCCGCTTTAAAGCGGGTGTCCAACCTAATTTAATCGCGATCTGCATCCAAAGTTTGCATCTTAAAATTAAATTGGTGAGTGTTAACGCTTCGTTTCGGCCGACTGGTAAGGAGACAAAAATTAAGGCAACCCGCCCCCAGAAATCTCAAGCAGAGCGCCATTATGCCGGAAGCAGTGACGCATATTGTGACTATTCATGTGGCACCGCCTTACGTTATAACTCGCGGAGAAATCAGGGCCGCGATTTACAGATGAACAGCGGCAGTTTCAAGCCTCGCAGTAGCGCAAGATCTTGGTGTTTCATTGAAAAGTACAGTTCAAACAAATTGATATACGTCTTGCGACGATTGACTCTGCCATGATTGGAGTTAGAATCGCAGCTATTTATATCAGCGATTATCACGCGCTCTTGTTTTGCCCACACAATAGGCGCAATTTCCGGTTTGAATAAATTAGAGTATCACCTCCTGATTGGTCAATCGCGGACACACCTCCAAAAAGGGCAGCCGCTTGGTTAAGCGGCGAGATCGTGCCCGGCGGTCACTTCTAAATTTTATTGTGAGCTATAGATAGGAGGAAAAAATCTGTAATTTGAAGGATAGACAATTGGGTATATTATGAATCGGTAAAGCAGCGTTAGAGGCCAGGCTGGTGGATCCCTTTAAAGCGTCCTCAATAAACAACCAAACACACAGACCTGGCCACAGCGGGGTGCAAACCACCGATCCACGTGCTGTTAGGCTCGGAGGTGGCGAGAGCACTCAAGACGAGCGTTCTAGCCCACTGGAAGGCAATGCCCCAATGGATATAAAGACTACAACCAACAAACTTGCAAGTTGAAGTGAGCAACAATTGAACAACTAACTACTCGTGACCAGTCGCTTGGGCGGCGGACCACGGTACAGGTGAAACCTTACCAGCCTTGCCCATGGCAAGTTTCTTGTCTCACACGGAGTCAATCGCCAGCTATTTGATGACGCTGGCCTGGTATGGCGTCTTGTTGACCGCAATGAACAGTGATGTTGGTGGCCGATAAATGTTTTGTTTGTAGAAGATTGGTGGTGAGTTCAACGGAGACCCATATCCAGGGGCGGATCTAGGGGGGGTGGGGTTACGGGGGTTGCAACCCCCCCCCCCTTGGGAACCTGAACACACACTGTTAAAGTTAAAGGACCCCCCCCCGGTCGCAAGTTTTTTCAGAGAGCAACCCGCCCCCTTGGCAAATTCCTACATCCGCCCCTGCATATCCCTCTTAAATGTTGATTTTAAACTATAATAATGCTGATTATAACTTTCCAATATTTTGCATGTAACAGAAGCAAATGAGATTGAAGCCATTTATTTATTTATCTGTGTTGCTGTTGATTGTTAGAAAGCGTTTGCTAGAATATACCTCCAACACCCCTTATATTCTTCAATTTTGGCGATTTAAGTATACGTTGGGTTGAATTATGTTATAATAAAATATGGAGCAGTGTCATCAATAAAGGATGGTAAACAAGTTGTTTCCAACTGTCTGAGGTTTACGTCACGGTTGTCCGCTATCCCTCGTAGAAATAAATGCGACTAATGGTATGTTTTTTGCGATAAAGCTGCGACGGAATACGGTGAGGGGGGTTTTAAGAGAGATGTCGTCAGCCCGACATACCCTATCCAGCGGATGCCAATCCAGTACTGCTTGTTTCGCCGGTGAAGGCTACGTGCAATCAACCATCGATACGCAGTCAGAGTTAACACGACTGGGGAGAGTTAATCCACGCGTCCAGAGCAACGCATGTCGCTGCATGACGGTAAAAACAATGTTGGAATTATTTAGTAAATGTACAGCGCGAATAACACGTTGCTAAGCTGTTATAACACGTGCACTTGGCGGCAGAATTCAAACTTTGCAAGTTCTTCAACCAAGGCGGACGGACAAAATGAAGTGAGACAGTGCCACGAGTGAGGTCAGTACAAACATTTATTGCTTGTATGCATAGTTCGCAATGTTCTACAAATGCAAGTAGGTCTATATGACAATAACGTCAAATTTCCAACGTATAATTACGAAATCTTGACACTGACGCGAACAGACAATTGGTATTGACTAGAAATCTTAGATGGTTTCTGTAAATGATGTCTAAATGTATTGTGTAGCCAAATATCTCTCTTTGAAACCGATTATACACCCGGAATGATGTTACAGGCACAATGGGTGGGGGTCTATCTTTTCCGTTTTGCATATATGTAGGCTTAAATTGTCGCCGCGTCGGTGAAAGTTTGACCGGTGTCATGACCGTGTGTCTCCCTGCAGTTCTGGCATACGCGCGGAGGAGGGCACTATTTATGGGGGGACAAATTGTCATGGGCTGAATATAGCTATGACCAATTGTCATCTTAGCTTAGCATGGAATTACCGATCCACGTTGTTTAAGGGACATTGGGAGGTGGATGGGGGGTGGGCGCATGTTGTCATGGGCTGAATATAGCTATGACCAAGTGTCATCTTAGCTTAACATGGAATTACCGATCCCCGTGTTTTAAGGGACATTGGGAGATGGGTGGGGGGGGGGGGCATGTTGTCATGGGCTGAATATAGCTATGACCAGGGGTCCCCTTAGCTTAGCACGGGATAAACGATTTAGGTGGGTTAAGGGACATGGCGAGAGGGGGCACACATTGTCATAAGGTGCATATAGCTATGACCAGGTGTCCCCTTAGCTTAGCCTCCGATTACCTATCCACGTGGTTTAAGGGACTTGGGGAGAGGGGGGGGGGGCATGCTGTCACGGGTTAAATACAGCCATGCTAATGTGTTCCTCTCTACCCATGTCCTTTAACCTTCCTGGATCGGTAATCCGAAGCTGAGCTAATGGGACACCCTGGTCATAGCTATATTCATCCCATGACAACATAATCCCTCTTCCCAATGTCCCTTAAACCACGTGGATCGTTAATCCAATGCTAAGCTAAGAGGAGACTTGGTCATGGCTGTATTTAACTCGTGACAGCATGTCCCTCCTCCCAATGTCGCTTCATTACTTTAACATACCTGGATCGGTGATCCAATGCTAAGGTAAGGGGATAGTTGGTCGTAGATATATTCAGTGCATGACAATATGTCCCCCCCCACTTTTCACCGTACTCTGGTGCCTTTGAGGTTGAATATAACTACAGATTCATATTAGTATAAACACAAAGCTTCCAGTGTACTAAAGATATCCATTGTTCTCATGTCCAGATATTGTTTTTATCTGTATATTTTATTGAATCCATGGTTCTTATTGTTTTTCGTATTCCAGGTGTTCACGATCATAGCAGACATAGGGCCGGAATAGTCACAGCCTGGAGCTGGAAGGACGTACAGGGAAGTCTCACTCTAACCTTCACATTAACTGACACCACTCACTGGCACCACTCACTGGCACCACTCGCTGGCACCACTCACTGGCACCACTCACTGCCACCACTCACTGGCACCACTCTCTGGCAGCACTCACTGGCACCACTCACTAACTGCTCATTTGAGCAGCCATCCATTCCCCTAAACTAATCTTTGCGTTTTTTTACGCTCAGATCCCGACGACCCAAGGAGAAAAGACGACCCGAAGGACAAGACGTCACGCCAGTTGGAATGGGTGAGTGTTGGTCACTTTCCAAGCTTAATCTACTGATATTCGATACCAAGCAATATTCCGGATGTCACTGAGTATAGAGTATATTCAGTTGTAATATGTAATTAATCTATGCCAATGAGGCTAATTATCCATTACTTTTTGCCTATATTGCGCAGTAATCCATTCCCCTAAACTAAACTGCCTTTTTTACGCTCAGATTCCGACGACCCAAGTTGAAAAGACCCGGGTAGGACAAGGCGTCACACCAGTTGCTCAGGTAATGCATTTGGTGCACCCACAATTAATGTGTGTTTAGTTAGCCTGGTTCCAGATCCTGTTTTTTCAGAGATTTTTTAAAGTACTTTTCAATGAGATTCATCATGACAATAAGAATATCATGCTGTACTCTCAGATATACGGTATGAAGTAATGGATCATGCTGTAGTGTATTGTATATATGTTACGGAGTAATGATTTCTAGCTGCTATAGTTTACGAGCTTATAATCTTAATGGCATGATCCCCATAACGATGGAGACGGTGAAGGAATGTCTCTGTAAAGACTGATGGAATGTGAACTAATCTTCGAATTGTGCTTTCATTATTACAGATGATAGCGGCCAAAGGCGACCAGGACCTGGAATATTGCGGCGGTGATAGGCCTTACTGTAACAGGGGATCCTTTTAATATGAAGTCGTAAATAGAGCTCGTAAAGCACTTTTCAATGAGATTCATCATGACAGTAAGAATATCATGCTGTACTCTCAGATATACGGTATAAAGTAATGGATCATGCTGTGGTGTATTGTATATATGGCACGGAGTAATGAATCCGGCTCTAGTTTACGAACTTATAATCTTAATGGCATGATCCCCATAACGATGGAGACGGTGAAGGAATGTCTCGGTAAAGACTGGTGGAATGTGAACTAATCTTCGAATTGTGCTTTCATTATTACAGATGATAGCGGCCAAAGGCGACCAGGACTTGGAATATTACGGCGGTGGTAGGCCTTACTGTAACAGGGGATCATTTTACTATCAAGTCGTAAATAGAGCTCGTAAAGCATTTTTCAATGAGATAATTTTTATGGTATATATGATCCCCAGAACGATCAAGACGGTGAAGGAATGTCTCTGTAAAGACTAGTGGAATGTGAACTAATCTTCGAGTTGTGTTTTTATAATTACAGATGATAGCGGCCAAAGGCGACCAGGACCTGGAATATTGCGGCAGTCATAGGCCTTATTGTAGCAGGGGATCCTTTTAATATGAAGTCGTAAATAGAGCTCGTAAAGCATTTTTCAATGAGATAATTTTAATGGCATGATCCGCATAACGATCGATACGGTGGGTCCACACAGGGCACAGATACATTAGGGTCGGAAAGGGGGGCACGTGCTCCCTGTGCCCCCCCTCCCCCCATGCACGGTGGGTGTGGATGGTCGGGGGGGGGGGTATATGAGTGGCGAGTGTGGGTCAACGCGGTTGGAGGGATGAGTGCCTGAGTGGTGGATGGGTGTGGGGGTGGGTAGCAAAACTTTGTTTAGCCGATGAACTGTTTAATTTCTTATTAGGTAATGAAATATTAAACAGAGAACCGACAATTAGGTGTGTTTGGCAGAAAATTCCATCTGGTTAGTTGGTTGGTTATTCAGGACGCTTTAACCACTTTTGGTCATATTGCGTCCATGGGAGAAGGAAGGCCGGGAGAGTGGAGCCATGTCTCCGGGGGTAGCCCCCTACTCTTTACGAAGAAAGACCTGGGATCTTTATCCTGCGACCACACAGACATGGCCAGAGCAGGGCTCGAACCATCGACCCACGCTCAGGTGACCAGAGCACTCAATGCGAGTGCTCTGGAACACTGATGATCGTTATGTTCTTTATCTTCCAAGCGCCTCACTGTGGCGGAATGCGAGCGGGGGTCAAATTTGGGGACGCTAAGCTCAAAAACACCATACTAAACGACGCCTTACACATGTCGCTTGTCGGCTTGTCCAAAAGACAATACACGACACACATTTCAAATTGTAGGAAGTTTGGGACGTGAATACGTCCGGACGTGAGTGCATGCGATGGTTGTCTCATAAGTACTCTCTAGGACGCTTTAACCACTTTTGGTCATATCGCGTCAATGGGAGAAGGAAGGCCGGGAGAGTGTCTCCGGGGGTAACACCCTACTCTTTACGAAGAAAGACCTGGGATCTTTATCCTGCGGTATTTTTACCGAGACTGCTGTTGCAGGGTGTAGCAAGGTCAAGGACGTATATGAGTGGCAGAATTTGTCCCTGGTGATGCCGCTATAGATTTAGTAATAAAGTAATCTCTGTTGGAACATATGTAAGCACTGATTGTCCGGTAAGAGAGAGGTGTTACAGTCATCGTCAAATTGATTTTGCCGGATTTCTGGCCAATCACTCGACTCGTAAACAAATAAGACTTATCAAGAGGTTGGCGGCGAAGTCAAGAGGTAAACATATGGCAAGAACAAAGTTCTTGCTCCCCCTTCAGGGACAGACATTAACTTTGGATACCGCCTGTCCTGTCGGGCACGTGGTGTTGAAAGTGACCTGCCCGCCTGAAAATTTACCTGTCCTATAAAATTGTGAAACAACAACTAATACACAATTTATTTACAAGGTCAAGTTTGTTTATAGCATTGTAAATCCTGATCAGCTGTTGCCATGTTTTGTCTGTACCTTGAACACTTTTTTTTACCAGCCAAAATTTTGGCTGGCAAAAAATAAATTCCGGCTAATACCCAGTGGGGAAGCAAGAGGTATTTCCTTTCCTCTGGAATGGGGTTTTCATTTCACTGTGAATTGGCAATGAAGCAAATAATCCTTACTTCGGCGCCAATTGTAAAGCCACTGTCACATTGTGACTTTTGTTATCATAAAAAACATATTTATGATAATATCTTGTTTTTTGCCACTATTATAGACTCAATTCTCTCTCTGCGTGTGTCCATACCTGAATCAAGCCACAACTGAAGGGCTGATGCTCCTACCACCGCGTTGGTCAACGTTTTGGGTTGTGGGGCTAAACGGGGGGGGGGGGGCACAACCAATACGTACCAGGTCCTATATAGGACCTTACCAGGTCCTATATAAGACCTAATATGACGCGCCCATACAAAGATGTTTTAACTTTATCATGAGGTTTCAGGGGCGGATCTAGGAATTTGCCAAGGGGGGGGGGTTGCTCTCTGAAAACTTCCGACCGGGGGGCGGGGAGGGGCGGTGCTCTCTAAAAAAATTGCGACTGGTGGTGGGGGGGGGGCTGCTCAGGCAAGCGGACTTTAACAGTGTCTGTTCAGGTTCATGTGAATTATTCGTGGGGCACAAAAATACCCGTACCCCCCCAGTATTTTGTTAGGGGGGGGCACGTTCCCCGGATGCCCCCCCCGGTTCCTCCGCCTATGCACTGGATTCTTTCTACGCCGTTTGACAAGGCAGACCGTCATTTTCGAAAATCAATATCTTAGAAACTGCAAATGTGACATCCACATATTTAGTGACAATTTTTATGTATACACATTAGAAACTCCAGATGGGAAACTTTTGGCGACCTAAACCTGGACATATTTATAAGATCGGAACCACTTTGACGCATTCCAAACATCCACAGCCGCCATGTTGTTAGCCTGGCTGTCGACGCAGCGGGCTCATTTCTAACAGAAATTATTTATAGTAGCGTCATTTGACCACACCAGTACTAATGAAGAATGCAGATTTTTCTGGGGAAACCCCGGAATACAAGCCCTGAGCAAAGTAACAAAGGCTACATTATGACAAGGGTCACATTATGACAGACTATACTGACATATGTACTGCTTAGTTTGTAGTGATGCGTTGCTGCAGTCCCCACTGAGAGATCGCCTCGTCACAAAGTGATCGAAATATGCAGACCTTCCCCTAGGAGTTCTGTTAACTGGATTCACCGCTTCAGTTAACAAACTGCTGCCAGGTAAGTTACGCACCGTTAACGGAGTTGTTAACTTGTTTTAATTGAGTTGAAGGACTTACATAAATCATTTGAAACTTTGATCACTGCGTTTCGCCTTATTGCCTTCGCCACCACGTGTTAAGCCAAGACCGTCTCGGAACGAACGCCCAGTTTAGGGTTGTCTAAATTCAGTTTTAGAGATTAAATTAACACAACGAGAAGTAAATTAAAGCCAGAAAAGACACCCCATTCTTAAAATATCACATACGGACTAACTTAATACCGCGACTTGCTTGGACTAATGTTGAACAAGTCCGCCGGCTAGCTTAGTCCGCTTTCCGGCATACGGACGGCATCCAAGACGCTCACATTTATATATCGCGACAATAGCAAGATGTTGTAATGAGTATCGTTTTATATTTCTACATGACTATGTACCCAACCGTACTTGGTCTGCAAAGTCATGATGCACTGGAGGTCCATAGTAAACTATGAAACATCTCTTATTATCGGTTACGTCAAGTATAGATTAAGGTGAAATTATACCAGGTCCGCAGTGGGTCAGAAAATGCCGTCTAGATGGCGCCACCGCAAGGGGGACCGGCCGATGGATCAGGCGCTTAACATGGCCCATCCTACGCGCCCCCCCCCCCCCCCCACTTGCGCCCACCCCCTACCACCACTAGCCCTGATACATGCCGGCGGAGCTTTGAAAACGAAGCGAGAGAGGACACATATCGTTGTTGCACACATGCTGATCTCCACTTCGGCCAACTTCTGAAGTCTTCGTTCACCTGACACGTGTATAACGTCAGAATTGACAAGGCTGGTCAGAATCGACAACCACAGGCGTCCATATGGCGATTCCGTGAATAAGGCGAATGTTGGTCAAAGAGTGTACACTCTAATATAGCTACCGGTACCGGTACACTTTTTGTGTTGGTCCCGAAAAGAGTTCGCGCCAACTTACTTCAGGTACCGAAAGTTGGTTGGGACGACTTTGTTTTGAGACGAGTTGGTTGGGACGACTTTGTTTTGGGACGAGTTGGGTGAGCCGACCTCGCTTTGGGACGAGAACTAAGCAGAGACCGGACGAAGGACGGAAGGTAGAAGCGAAGTTTGCTGTTGTCTTCGAGTTGCTCAAGATTTCTGTTGCATTTGTTGGCAAACATGGCTAAGGTATTTACTTTAAACCATTGTCGTAACAGTGCAATAATTCCTTCGGTAACGGTTTCGTCATACTAGATTGTGTACCAAATTATCGATGTAAATAGAGACCCTCCACGAGCAATGCCTATTATCGCTCATTTACTTGACCGGGCGGCGGTTGTGCTTGATAGCGAAAAGACACATTTTCGCGAAAAGACACGTTAAATGCCCATAAGAACCTTTTTAAGAGTTATTGAACGGGTTGATAGCAAGTACAAAGTCTAATGGTTCACTTGGCAGAGTGATAAAATATAGATCTTTTATGTAGCCGTCCTTGGCGCAAGTGCCCCCAGACTATTATTGTACACGCCCACATTATAATAAAAGCTACAGTCGATTCCCTACTAACGTCGAAGGATTTTAACATTGTTACCGTTGTGGCCCTAGAGAAGCGGGCTTGCCTGGGGGCACTTACGCCAATAGCCATCCATGATTTTAGATGTGGGTAGCCACCTTGGCGCAAGTGCCCCCAGGCAAGCCCGCTTTCTAGGGGCACAACGGTATCCATGCTAAGTTCTTTAGACGCCAGTTGGAAATCGACTGTATCTTTGATCATAATGTGTACGTATAAAATCATAGTATTTACATATTCTATATACCTTGTTCTATCTTCTGACATCAAGAAAGTGTGTTGACAAGTTGTTTCAGGTTATATTTTCGCGAAGAAATGTTAGAGCATACATCTTTTCCCGACCAACTGCCATGCGTATGCAGCGCCACCTGGCAAGTCCCGTCACCAGTTGAACCATTTGTAGCCTGGGTGCCAGACTTTGTAACCATGAATTACCTGTGACAGGGGGCGCTGCTGTTGTCCTTAAGTTCAAAATGAGCGTCTGACAATGCCCTCTAGCGGAGAATCATAAACTAACTGAGCGGGGAACCAAGTTGCATTCACAGGTACCGGCATCCGCCAAAAACAAATATGGTGGACGGGTGGTCGGGAAAAGTTGTATGCTCTAACATTTTTTCGCGAAAATATAACCGAAACAACATAGTGTTGAATACTTTCTTGATATCAGAAGATAGATAAAAGTATATATAATACGTAAGCACTATGATTGTATGCGCACACATTATGATAAAAGCTACAGTCCATTCCTGACTGGCATCTAAAGAACTTGCATGGACACCATTGTGCCCTTAGAAAAGCGGGCTTGCCTGGGGGCACTTGCACCAAGTAGCCGCCATGATGGGCCATGTTTGAAAAGTGATGTCACTAGATACCCATTAGATGGCGCCTCACACACCATATATATGGCATACCATTCAATTGGCGCAAGTACCCCCAAGCTAGTTCAACAAATTCAATGCGGTCCGCTCCCAACTTGGATATGTCGCGTACCCAGGCAAACCTGGTTCTCTAGGGGTATAACAGTGTCTATGCTTAATTCTTTAGACATCAGTCAGGAATCAACTGTAGCTTTTATCATAATGTATGCGTGTATAATCATAGTATTTATGTATTCTATATACCTTGTCCCATCTTCTGACATCAAGAAATTGTGTCAACACTAGGTTGTTTCGGTCATATTTTCACGAAGAAATGTCAGAGTTGACTGATTATTAAAGAGCAGATGTCTAAGTAAACATCACTGTTATTTAAAAAAAAAATCTTTGTTATTTATATTTGTTGTATATATTTGATATAAGCAGGGCTGTCTGAATATTTGAGTCAATACATGTACACCATGGCTGAAGAACAAAATAAAAGATTTTAACTTTGGCGTAGCCCTGAGAGACCCAGGAGTTACAGGTTCCTCCCAAGGGTCCTGAAGCAGCGCATTGATGCTGCCGCCAAAATCAAACAGATTATTAAAAATAAATAAATTTTAATTACTTTCTGGGAGTATCAGACGTATATCTTAACATTTCTTTATTCTATGCAACTTAATTAATTACTTAACCTTTAGTTGACGTCTTTACTTACATTATAAAGGTATCTGAGGCACTTTCACGCTGTGATCGTGAACAACTGATGACCTTGAAGGCTAGTCAGATTAGTCACTTTGCTTAGGGATTATCCACAAGATTGTGCAGAATTACTTGTTATTGTAATTTTCACTGATTCTTTCAGCCAGTCCTGTACTCCTACTTCCGTAGTTCTGCTTCCTGGAGAGTGCGCATTGGTAAGTGATCATTCTTAGCTTTTTAATCCAGTGATTATTGGAAATCAATAATGCATACTTACCTTTATATTATAAATATAGACTTAAAATAATGTGCACTCTTATAGGTATTTTTGCAGTTGCACCATTTTGCATCATGATGTTCTCCTTATTCACTATGTAAATATATATGAGAACACTGCACTGTGTGATTGCAGAATCAATTTCCTAATGGTAGACCTGACTTGGTTCTTTTTTTTCCAGCCCTTGCCTTAAAGGGTATTGAGTATGAATACAGAGGTGTAAATCTGATTAAAGATGGAGGACAACAGGTAGAAATTTGTTCCAATCATAATTGTTTATTCCATGGTCATAAATATGCTAATAACATTTTACTTGATGTTTCTGTTAATAAAATAAAATTCTGATGCTATGTATAACATGCAGTATATTCATGATTCATATGACTAGTCTTGTATGTGACATTAACATTTAAGGTCATGCACACTTTTATAATGGTAGATTTCACCTTTACCAGAAAGGGGATTGAGTGTCAATATATAGCCTAATAAAATACCACCACCATTAGTATGAATCTTTATATCACAGCACAGTTACCTTTTTAGCGTACAGATGAGTATAAGAATTTGAACCCTATGGGACAAGTTCCATGCCTGATTATCGATGGACATACCCTGACCCAATCGGTGAGTGCAAGAATCAACTGAACGATTTGTCCATATAACTGGTATTTTCATACAAGAAGCTAACCATTTATAGCTTTACATGTATATGCTCCTAGCCAGTAGATTTACCTTCTTATTGCATGGGAGATCATATTAAATATCTTTAAGTATCTTTCTGTATAATGTTGCTAACAGCTCCTAGCGCGATACATGATGATATTTATATATCAACAGCTACCTATTATTGAATACTTGGATGAAACCAGGCCGGACAAAAACCTGTTGCCAAAGGATGCAGCTTCCAGAGTTCAAGTATGTATAAATGTCGCTGTTTGTATTCTGGCACATGTACCACCTGTCTTATTCTAAATTTCTGCAGTAATTGTGGCATAGCAATTCTGTGTGGGCCATACATGTGCTCCCACATGGACTTAGCCATGTCATATAATTATCTATATACAATTCTTCTGAAGACTCTTGCTTCATTTATTCCATATTGGAGATACAGTTGTAAAATGGTTATGCCTGAAACTGCCTGGTTTGTCTGCAGGTCCGTAGACTAGCGGAAATCATTAACGCAGGCATCCAGCCTGTCCAGAACCTGCCAGTGCTGCAGATGATCACAAAATTGACCGATGATGCCAAGAAGGTAGAGTGGGCCCACTACTGGATCAACAGGGGATTTGAAGGTTAGTTATATATTACAATGTTGTTAAGGACACAGGGAAGTGACTCCCACAGCTTGGTCAGTAAAGAATGTGAAGGTATCATATCAGTAGATGATTGAAGGTCTCCAATCACATTATGTACGTATCTTAATTGACACACCCTCAACTATTATTACAACATTGGATGTCTACTATCATACCGTGCCAAGTGTCTACCCACACTGACTGAACACATGGAAGCAGCGCATAGTTTTCGTGTATCAACTTCACCTCTCCCCTGCGCGTTGCTTATTAGGCTGAACGTCAGGAGTTGATTGAGCAACGGAGAGGGCAGGGGGCTTTAAAGGTCACTCAGATATAGCTCCACTGTGAGCCACCCAAGGGGATAACCCATGGCTTCCTTGTGTCACACCTAACTTGTATTATTCTATTACTACCTCAGCTTTAGAGAGGGAATTGGAAAAAACAGCCGGCCGATTCTGCTTCGGCGATGAGGTGACGATGGCGGACTTGGCTCTGGTGCCTCAGGTGTACAATGCCAACAGGTAGAGTCTCGTTCCTTCCTGGTTAATTACAAGTTAGTTCTCTGATAGTAGTGTACAATGCACAATGCATGCTAACGGATAAAAGCAGCATTTTTATTTAGTGTAAACAACATTTTTTATCAACTATTGGCAAACAATACAAAATACTATAATAAGGCCTTTAGAAGCTTCATGATGCCTAGGCGTATGAATCTTCACAGCGTGCATTATAATGAAGCTCCGTTATGTCCAGGCTGATGAAGCTTCTTCCGTTGTGTCATTGGAGACTTCGCATTGCAGGTGCTGAGAAGGCGATAATATGTGCCAATGTCGCACGCTTTGCATAGATTCTGTTACTGCTTTCGCTGCCTTAGATAGATCTCTTTTGTATTGTTAGATATTGTTTCTTCTTTTATATCTTATAAAAAGAAACACTTGGTGTTGATCTCTCTGTTTGGCGTTTGTCAGGTTCAAGGTCGACATGTCACGGTTCCCGGTGATTACCCGTGTGAACGCCGAGTGTGTCAAGCTGGATGCCTTCATGGCTGCGGACCCCGTCAGGCAGCCGGACTGCCCAGAGGACCTGAAGAACTGAGGGTCAGCCGGACTGCCCAGAGGAGCTGAAGTACTGAGGGTCATCGGGACAGCCCAGAGAACCTGAAGTACTGAGGGTCAGCTGGACTGCCCAGAGGACCTGAAGTACTGAGGGTCATCGGGACACCCCAGAGGACCTGAAGTACTAAAGTTGGCAGCCACCACAACCTTGATTTTAGTTTCCTGTCCAGTGCTTTAATTTCATTGTATAATGGAACCAAAACGTACTATTTAAGCATTATACATGGCGAAAACGTCATCTGATGGATGGTTATACTGTTATGACAGTCGTACTGTAAGTTGGCAAAAGGTGTGCAATATACACCATGCGGTTTTAATGGCTTTTATGCCTTTGTTGTGGACTTTGATTGTGATACTCGTCATCATACGGCAGCTAATGGCTAATTGCGTAGTAATACAGCCGCTAACGGCGTAGGAACACGGCAGCTAATGGGGTGGTAATATATACGAGCAAATAAACTTTACAGAAGGATTCGCATGTTGTTTTGTTCTTATTGAGCACCCTCGTGCTGTGGCATTGGTGAGGTCCCGGTGGGCGTGTTCTACAAGTTCTGTGGTCCGGAAATGTCACTCGCTGGATTTGGTACACGCACCACCCTACGTATTTCCGTTTTTACGACGTCTGTCCGGAATATGATGTCCATGATTGAATCCTCATCGTGCAGCCAAGAGCGTAAATGCTAGTTATTAAAAGGCATTTAACGGAAACTTACTGAATGTCTTTAAGTGAGTGCATTACCAGTAATGTTAGGACGTCAACTCTTCACGACTGAAGTATGTTCGTGTTTCATGCCGGGTTTGGGGTTTACTGTAACTAGCTCCATATATAGATGCCTAGCTTCGTACCCACGACATGTTTATCTACTCCGCCAGCAGAGGGAGCTCGTTCCTCAATTGCCTCTGCCCCACATAACTGCCAACCTCACTGCTGCCCCTTTTTCGTTGTCGTACCATGCACAATGGAACACTTTTTCGAACATGTCTTGTATATATGTCAATAACATTGGGGCAAAGTTCAGAGCGCTTTACGCCTTTGACCTCGATAGAGCTCTGAAACAGTAACAGAGCCTCTAATTAATCAAAATCGAATGAATTCGTCCGACACTGTACCAGCCCGAGAGGGAGTGGGCACACATTTTTTGTTGGGTTAATTGGGGGGGAGGGGGGGGGGGGCGTGGGTGCCTGAGGGTGCCTGTAAGAGCGGACATGTAATGAGTAAGATTTCATAGAGCGGACATTTGTAATGAAAAAGATAGAACTGGTATTTTAAAACTTGCGACCGGGTGGGGGGGCCAATCTGAAAATGTGCTTATGTAGAGCGGTGTTTGCCGGGAAAATCCTAAATAAACCGAGCGGGTCTGCTTGAAGAGCAGGTCCTAGATGTTGATCTGCAGCTCGGCTTGCTTACCGACGGAGCAGGCGCGGTTCCCCCATACGGGAACACAACAATGGCTGTCTGGGAATGAGTCACAAAGCTGAACGAGGCTGGGAACGTCTTGTTGAAAGGCGACAAAATCATTTAGATAGGTGAAGTGTATATATTTGCAAAAACATGAAATTCAATAATATAGTAGATTATACAATTGATTATAATAAGATTCATTAAATATTAGCACGCAGGAAAGCTAAAACAACTATATATCGATTGGTCATCATTATTTTCCCTGACAA
Source organism: Arenicola marina (assembly GCA_964019135.1). NCBI lineage: Eukaryota > Metazoa > Annelida > Polychaeta > Arenicolidae > Arenicola > Arenicola marina. The sequence goes on along the minus strand of OZ025252.1, from coordinate 8,556,782 downwards.
TCGTTCCTGATCTTTTAAAAGTTTTTATAAATTGAATATATATATGTATGTATTATGTCAGTAATAAACAGGCATGTTGTAAGGACATGTTGAAACACAATCAAAATTAATTTGCTACAATGTCAGGCTGTCCAGCACACCCGAATGAAAAAATAGGACAAAAGTAGGAATGGAAATACAGAAAAAGTAGGACAAAAGTAGGAAAATAGAAGCAAAAAGTATGACTCAAATAGCATATGCAGCAACATTATTCCGAATAAACAAATGACAAAAAGTTATGTTACTGAGAAAATGCTTTTTTAGAATATTTCTTATATGCTGCTCAGCTGTACCTGTATTTTCATTATTAGAACTTGACAGACACTAGTGTTGATTTGAAGATTTATCAGGATGCAAAAAGAAAATACCTCTGACTTTTGCAATAATAGAAGCGATATGCACACTTTTACAGCACTTCACGACATTTTGAAATTACGCCTGGTGAAGCAAATACCAAAAAGTAGGAAAATGTAGGTATTTTGAAGAAAAAGGAAAAATAGGAAGAAGAGAAAAAAGTAGGATCACTGGACAGCCTGCAATGTAGATTTCAAAACGCATTCACGTCAAAACTTAAAAACGAATAAAATTCTAAACAGTTTTTTAAGTGGCAAGATTTACAGGACGCAGATTGAACATTGAATTGTAAAAACTGATCGTAAATGTTGTCTCCTACCTCCTCAAAGATATAAATAATCTAACAAAATGAAATATTAAGCAATAATAAGCTCAGCACTGAACAGTTTAAATCCTTCTCTTCATATATAATAACGTTTGTCTATATATCGCCGGCCATATTCCAACATGTATTCCTTAATTCTTTATATCAAGGATTACTTTTTTGATAACATTACCAAATTTTTCTGAGGTTACAGTTCTTGACCTTACCATTAAATAAATAGTTAATGTCTATTTTCTGATATGGAATCACCATATCTGGACATCAAGAAAATGCAGCCCCCAAGAGGGTAAAACAAACATTTCATTCCCTGCTCCGTCTCCTTCCGTACGGGATTTAAAAAAATACTATGCACATTATGGATACGCTGAATATCAAGTCCGAAACCCTCGTGATCATGACCCGAGGTAACAATATTCAGTTGGTTGCTTTAAAGACACTTTAACCGCTGCACAGGTAATATTTCGACAATGGCAAGGGTCACGAATCTCCGTTAGTAACTCCCTAAACACAGAAAGATACAGGATCTTTACCCTGCACAAAAATAGACATTTGCACAGATGGAGTTCGAAATACACACCGACCGCGTGCTATGGCCTAGCAAAACACATTCGAACACTATACCAGAACACACCACCAACTATAGGCCACAGGGTGACCTCTGCATAAATAATGAGGTGGTCTGCCATATATAGAGCATCTGAAAACTCGGTGATTAATTAACTAAAAAGTCCCAATTACCATATACATACGGTCGCCGCGTGGCGTACGCTAAAGCAAACAAAGGAGACTATTCAATACCTTTATATATATATCTATATATATATATATATATATATACCACATGAACAAATAAATTTGAGCCACTTGACTCTCCAACATCGAAAACGTTTATTCGCCGTCGGAGATCAGTGAATTGTGACCACATTGTTACCATATTGGAAGATCCACAGGCTTTTCCATGTCATTACCTCCTATGACAACATAATATCCCCGTGCAGTATCGTAATTGAGCAAGGCTGGTAGCAGCTATATACAGTTCAGAGGAAGCGAGCGTGCCAATGGAAACTGATGCCAATGTAGAGCCACGGTGGTGTTTCCTCTAAGGGTGGCAGTTTCTGTCAGACAAATAGCACCTCAGCGCTGTGGTCACAGCTTTCGGCCCTTGATCAACGGCTGGTGGAGCACAAGGAACACCATTCTCAGCCAACACCACTGTTCAGTTGATGAGAGGACGGCGCTCCTCATGCACGTGGTCGGGGTCCGCCGTGTCACGTGCTGCCCTCTCGCCGCCACGGGGGGCCACAGCCCAGGGCTGCACCTCCCCGGAGCCCAGTATGAGGAACGACAGGGTTCCCGCGAGGTAGAACGCGGCTGTCACATAGAAGACGATCTGCCACCGGGCACTGCTTGGCTGCAACCAGAGAGCAATGCGTATATTTGATTGTGGTATGTTTTTGTAAATAATTTATGTCGGTTCACCATGCAATAAAATAATTACAATCCAAAACCACAGGAGCTAGCTCGATCAGATTTATTGACAAATAGCACCCCAAGGGTCAAGGCCCACGGACCACCTTAGGGGTGTTGTTTGTCAACAGAAATTGGGCCCCTATGATCTAAAATATACTACAGCCGAAAATGCATCCATTGCATACGACAGGTATGACCGTTGATTGCCAAGCATTGTTTAGTTTGGCTTCGACGCAAATAAAGACGGTTGGAAACATAGCACAATAATTCCAGATAACGCGGCTGGCAGTGGACAGGGACAAACGCTCTAAGAGTTTATAATGGCCACTGCAGCGTCTACACCCGTTACCATTCCACGTCGCTGTTAAGAACCCATGAATGATACCAATGTGGTGCAATGTTTACAGGGCGCGAGCAAGACTTGCCTGTCCTCCCGTGATTGCGTGGACTATCTGAGGAGATATGAAGCCACCAAGATTGGCCAAGATATTCGCCATTCCATGCAACGTTCCTGCACAGTATATGTAGTTATATATAAGATACATCGCGCGCTTTGATAAACGGATGCATAGTAATAAAATTAGTAGTAATAGACATGCAGCGTATTACGTATTTAACGCATCTATATTATTATACGTCAAAAAGTATAATATATGAAAGGACGTTTTAGCTCTTTGGTGCACAAAGGGTAATTAAACTGAGCCAAATAACCAACCCAGAACCTATTGATCTACGGTCCAGTGCGCTAACCACTACACCAGGGAGCCCTCCCAGGTACATTATAAAGCTACCCATGTAGTGAGACAAGATATGGGGTTATAACTGTAGTGCTGACCGGCATAGCGAGGGGCAATGTCCACTGTGTTGATGGAGGCGCCCGCCACGGTGCAGCCGCTGATGCCCATCCCAACAACCAGCAGGGACACGGCCATCACCTGGTTACAGTCCACGTAACCAAGGCCCAGCAGGGACACCGCCATACCCACCTCGCCTGCGCGGAAAGCAAGATAATTAACGGTCACAATAACCAGTGGCAAAACTGTCACGTTACTGTCATTTTCCCTCTGAATAACCAATTTCGGAGTGCTTTATAGAAAGTACCTGAACGCATTGTTTGAACTGTGTCAGTGTTAACTGTTTAATAAATGAACATTATTTCATATCTATAGGGTGACTAGCTGAAAAAAGGTAACAGATATTGTTTCATATCTATAGGGTGCATGACTAGCTGAAAAAAGGTAACAGATATTGTTTCATATCTATAAGGTGACTAGCTGAAAAAAGGTAACAGATATTGTTTTATATCTATAGGGTGACTAGCTAAGAAAGGTAAGAACGAAGTCTACAGTTTCGAAGTAACATTGTACACTATAACATTGTCTTCATACAGTAAGGAACTCAATCACGTAAAAGATATAAAATGTTTCTGATGGGGCAAAAGTGTTGTATGAGTCGCTTTTAACATGTTGACGAAGATATATTAAATATCACATTAAGATTCTATACGTGAATGAAGTGAACGGAATCACAGCAATCACAAGACGCACACGTGTACAATATACAAGTCATGATGCCAACATTACATGTTCCATGCATGTCTCAAACGCAAAATGTTCCTTTTAAATGTCACATATTTCTTCTGGCCACGTGACAACAGGTTCGTGCATTTTTCGGCATCTGCGAGAAAGTTGTATTTCCTGAGGGAAAGGAGATTAAGTTCATTTTTTCATCGTTAATCCATGCAAAGCTATTATTTTTGTGCTTCAACGAACCCTTACATTGATGTTCTTCACATATTAAAGTATCAACATGACGGTCCGGTAGCTCAGTGGGTTAGAGCGCTCGCCTTGAGTGCTCATGCAGGTCACCTGAGAGCCTAACGGCACGTGGGTCGGTGGTTTGCGCCCCGCTGTGGCCATGTCTGTGTGGTCGCAGGATAAAGATCTCATGTCTTTCTTCAAAGAGTAGGGGGTTACCTTCGGTGACATGGCTCCACTCTCCCTTCCTTCTCCCATTGACGCGATATGACCAAAAGTGGTTAAAGCGTCCTGAATATACAACCAACCATGTTCTATATGCTTTGTTCAGGTATTCAGATAGTGACTCACCAATGAAGGTAAACAGCTTCCTCACGCATGTTGTTGACAGGGAGTACCTGGTCCGCAGGCAATCGGCTATTGGCCCCACAGCAATGATCACAAGGAAGTTGACAAGATACGGCAACGCGTCCAACTCGCCTTCCTGCAATGTAATGGAGTAACACATTATGTTACCCCGACAGTTTAATCCGCATTCCAGTTTTCAAGTGATTTTTTCCCTTGACATGAAATAGACATGTAACATGAAATAGACATTAACATGAAATAGACATGTAACATGAAATAGACATGTAACATGACATGTAACACGAAATAGACATGTAACATGTAATAGACATGTAACATGAAATAGACCTGTAACACGAAATAAACATGTAACATGAAATAGACATGTAACATGAAATAAACATGTAACATGAAATAGACATGAAATAGACATGTAACATGAAATAGATATGTAACATGAAATAGATATGTAACATGAAATAGACATGTACCATGAAATAGAAATGTAACATGAAATAGACATCTAGATCGTCATTGCTTTAGGCAGAGTGTCATTCATGATGAACGTATCTTTGCAAGCGTGAGTCGCGAAACATATAATAAAGCATAATTATATACACAAGGTGCAATATTTACCCAACTCATAAATGGGAAGCATCCCAACGTCCCCACACATACATATATAGTACGTGATGTTCAAGCCAAATATGGTGACCCCCACAATGTCACAAATCGTACCTGCGACATGTCAAATCTGAGAATCTGCTTCATATAGATAGGAACGGAACTGAAGAGGACGTAGAAGCCCAGTCCGTCCGCGAGTTGGTAGGCAAACAGCGCATACACCGCCCGGGAAGTGAGCATTGCCCTCCACGGAGGCGACACATACTGCAAAAATAATGAAGGAATGGAATGTTGGTGTTTTAGGCCACTTTTGTGAGATAATGAAGGAATGGACGACTGAATGAATGCATAACAACCGCGCGAGAAGCGAGCATTGAAGAGTGCTATGTGGATCAGAATGAATGGGAGTGTGTCAAATTGCTGATGTATGCCTAACTTAATGCATATTTTGGTTCAGACGCTGCAATAATATTACGACGTTATTATACAAACAAGGGGACTGGACCCATTACATTAAAAGGTATAAAAGGCCGCTACATAAGGAGGCAAAATGTTCCATTGTAGACCACATGTAATACGTGAGCTATTGCGTAAGAAGGGTTCTCGCCTAATGACTGGTATAAAAGTGCGCAGGATATTTCGCCAATCAGTGGCCTATTGCACGCACATAGATTAGCCGGCTACGGGGCTTAGTAAAATAAAATACAATACATGGTGATATCAAAAATCATAATGTTATCATCATAATGCGTATGATTATTGAGCAATGACAAAGTAAATACGTATAAAGAAATCGAGATCCAACATCATGTTGGGTTGATCTTTCAAATAAATGCAAAGACTGAAGACACGCAAAATAAACTCGTTTACCGGTTGCTTGTCAAGGGACCCAGTGGCGCCTTCTATATAGAGCAGTTCTTGAGTTGATATGTAGGGATGTTGGCTTGGAGTATTGTACATCAGTAGGTACCAAACTATGAACCACAACACGCAGGCAGAACCTAGAACAGCAACAAGATACTTTATGGGAGACCTAGTATGGCTGCAGTCATCTCTTCGCCCCGTTACGGCGTAAAACCATCGGCATTATTCACACCAGGCCATCCACCATCTGCCTCATTCACACCAGGCCATCCACCATCTGCGTCATTCACACCAGGCCATCCACCATCTGCATCATTCACACCAGGCCATCCACCATCTGCCTCATTCACACCAAGCCATCCACCATCTGCATCATTTACACCAGGCCATCCACCATCTGCATCATTTAACCAGGCCATCCACCATCTGCATTATTCACACCAGGCCATCCACCATCTGCATCATTCACACCAGGCCATCCACCATCTGCATCATTTACATCAGGCCATCCACCATCTGCATTATTCACGCCAGACCATCCACCATCTGCATCATTCACGCCAGACCATCCACCATCTGCATCATTCACACCAGGCCATCCACCATCTGCATCATTTACACCAGGCCATCCACCATCTGCATCATTTACACCAGGCCCTCCACCATCTGCATCATTCACGCCAGGCCATCCACCATCTGCATCATTCACGCCAGGCCATCCACCATCTGCATCATTCACACCAGACCATCCACCATCTGCATCATTCACACCAGGCCATCCACCATCTGCCTCATTCACGCCAGGCCATCCACCATCTGCATCATTCACGCCAGGCCATCCACCATCTGCATCATTTACACCAGGCCATCCACCATCTGCATCATTTACACCAGGCCATCCACCATCTGCATCATTTACACCAGGCCATCCACCATCTGCATCATTCACACCAGGCCATCCACCATCTGCATCATTTACACCAGGCCATCCACCATCTGCATCATTCACACCAGACCATCCACCATCTGCATCATTCACACCAGGCCATCCACCATCTGCATCATTTACACCAGGCCATCCACCATCTGCATCATTTACACCAGGCCATCCACCATCTGCATCATTCACACCAGGCCATCCACCATCTGCGTCATTCACACCAGGCCATCTACCATCTGCGTCATTCACACCAGGTCATCCACCATCTGCATTATTCACACCAGGTCATGACGTCATCAAGTTCATAATATAGTTACCTAGTATGTAAAATGGGGAAGGCCAGCCACCAAGGAAGGAGGTATCACAGAGTAAACCAGTGACTAGCACAGACACGAGACTGCCGACGGAAGAACCTGCAACAGTAAGACAGATTAGGTAAATACATAACATAGCTATTAAAGCGCCGTCGCGTTGTAATACGCAGTCATTTCCAGGGTTCGGGAGGCCGGTGTGGCATGCGGGATTGTCCCCTATGCGGACATGTCCCCACTGTATCTATCATAGCGGCACCTTACGAACACATGGGGCGGAGCGGGTCTCAGACAATATCATGTGATATGTGTCTGACCCACGAGTATTGAATTGAGTACGCAGACGGCCGGCCTCCCGATGCCAGCAACTGCACACTAAACAACAGTTCTACGGTAGTCTACGTAAGTGTAGCGGTTTACAGCATATTAGAGTAAAACATTCCTGCTACCAATACGCCGCCTAATGCGAATACAGGAATATCTGCTTAATCTGTTACACGTAACTCACGTAAGAACGGTATTACTTGCAATAACTACAACTCACCCGACATTGCTATAGACAGGAGCCGACTGCTTTCCAATGGGGGCGCCCATTTAGCCCATATTGCCTGATTTGAAGGGTAGAGGGGTCCCTGATAAAACAAAAGATTTTTACATCAAGCTGAAACGGTTAGATTGCATAAACGTAAAGGCTCTATATTATGATATGTTATATTAACAATATGTTGTACGTTCAACGAGTGATCATAATATAAGTTTATTGAATGTCATGAAGTGGCAATTAAATAATGTGAGATAATTCACAGCGGCAGAGATGCATTATTATCATTGGGTTTACATTTACATGTATACTGTCAATACCTGCGTGATGCCCATGCAGATCCTACAGGCCAGCAGTGCCCTGTAGTCCCAGCGAGCCAGGCTCGGCGCGGCCAAGGTAAGCAGCCCGGGCAATAACACACTGCAGCCGAACACTAATTTCGCCCCAAATCTTTCTGCCAGATAGCCGCCAGGTAACTGGGTGAAGACATAGCCGTAGAAGAACCCTCCCAGTAGCAGGCTCTGAACATCCTGCCACGGGAACTCACCTTCCTGATGAGAAAAGGAACCACACAAACCAATTGTATTGCAGTTTCTTTTGGGCACTCTAGAGGTAACGTATAACCGAACACAGCGCCCCGCCGACCCCCAACCCTACAACTACCTCTACCTCAAGGATCGAGTCTGCCTCAAGGACCGGGTCTAACTTACGTGTCTGGTCTACCTCAATTAAGGGCCGGGTCTACCTCAAGGACCGAGTCTATCTCAAGGGCCGGGTCTACCTCAAGGACCGAGTCTATCTCAAGGGCCGGGTCTACCTCAAGGGCCGGGGCTACATCACGGCGGGGTCTACCTCAAGGGCCGGATCTACCTTAAGGGCAGGTCTACCCCAAGAACCGGGTCCACCTCAAGGGCCAGGTCTACCCCAAGGACAGGGTCTACCTTAAGGACCGGGTCTACCTCAAGGGCCGGGGGTACATCAAGGGCCGAGTCCATCTCAAGGGCCGGACCTAACTTCAGGACAGGGTCCACCCCAAGGACCGGGTCCACCCCAAGGATCGGGTCTACATCAAAGGCCGGGTCAACCCCAAGGACCGGGTCCACCTCAAGGACCGGGTCCACCCCAAGAGCCGGGTCTACCTCAAGGACCGGGTCTACCTCAATTAAGGGCCGGGTCCACCTCAAGGATCGTGTCTACCCCAAGGACCGGGTCCACCTCAAGGACTGGGTCCACCCCAAGGGCCGGGTCTACCTCAAGGACCGGGTCTAACTCACGTGTCTGGTCTACATCAAGGGCCGGATCAACCTTAAGGGCAGGGTCTAACTCACGTGCCTGGTCCACCTCAAGGGCAGGGTCTAAATCAAGGGCCGGGTCTACCTCAAGGAACGAGTCTACCTCAAGGACCGGGTCTACCTCAAGGACCGGGTCTACCTCAAGGGCCGGGTCTACATCAAGGGCCGGGTCCACCTCAAGGACGGGATCTACATCAAGGGCCGGGTCTACCGAATGGGCCGGGTCCACCTCAAAGATAGGGTCTACCGAAAGGACCTGGTCCACCTCAAGGGCCGGGTCTAACTCGTGTCCGGTCTACCTCAAAGACCGGGTTACCTCAAGGACCGGATCTACCTCAATGGTCGGGTCTACTTCAGGGACCTGGTCTACCTCAAGGACCGAGTCTACCTCACGGGCCGGCTCTACCTCGAGGACCGGGGCTACCTCAAGAGCCGAGTCCACTTCAAGGGCCAGGTCCACCTCAAGTGTCAGGTCTACTTCAAGGGCCGGGTCTACCTTAAGGACCGAGTCTAACTCATGTGTCCGGTCTACCTCAAGGACTGGGTCTACCTTAAGGGCTGGGGCTACCTCAAGGGCCGGGTCTACCTCAAGGGCCGGGTCTACCTCAAGAGCCGGGCCTACCTCAAGGACCAGGTCTAACTCAAGGGCCGGGTCTACCTCAATAATTATAATTTTGATTGGAAGAACTCTCAAAAGTTGTTAAAACTATGTTGCCAGCTTCATGTGATGTAGCCCTGTAACATGGCCCAACGGTGTGAAGTTGCCTTCAAGAGATAAAAAGACTGATCAGATCACCTTGGTAAACAGGTATAATCTATAGCAGTGACATATTTTGTTTTTTATGTCCACACTGATCTTGCTTTTTGCCACAAAATATACCCCATTCAACTTTTTTCTTATTCCACCATGAGAAACGTACCAATCCAAGGCGAGATTTATCTCAGGGGGATAACCTTGATGGGAGGTATGAGCATAAAAAACACATTACCTACCCCAGTGTGCTTTGTTGAACTGTTCAAAAAGCTGGGACTGACAGGGCACTCTTGTGATGTCATGTTTACATCTTCCTCTGAGGTATCATTTACCATAGCAACCAAGGCTATGTTGAAGCTGATTCGTGTCGACATTGCCAAAAAGAATCCGAAGAAAGCCATGACAGCCACACGATAACGATGTGGTAGACATGGCGAGCAACCTGCAAAGAACCATTTAATGAATGTATTTATATGTCTTTTTTAAATTTTATATGACAACAACCAAAAATATACTTCAAGTTATTTGAACAGTTACTGGTATTATAAATATACAATTGATATTAAATATGGAAAATGACTTTCAGTTTTTAATCTCATTTATGCAAAATAGTTGTATTGGTGTTGATTAAAAAAATTAAGATATAAAAATATTTTTTCTATTCCTATCTGATACATAAAATGGATTATATCTAGTAATATATATATATATATATAGATATATATATATAGATATATATATATTGTAATTTCTGGGGTATAAGTTGCACCTGCTGATTTTGAGAAATATTTAGACTTGAGCCATACATAATTAAGTTGTACCTGTGTTATTTCACCTTTAGTGTGAGATTCTCTCACAAGTTAAAGCAATTTGCAAGTGGATGACACTGCTGCAAGTGCATTTACAAGCATCTCTATTTATAACACCATGTGTGACCACCATTGTTAACTATATATTGCCCATATAATTGTACTTAATTAACATGCTTAACTCAGCATTCATACCTGGACAATGTCTAAGGGCAGCAAATTGCTTCCTGCATTAATGTTTTTGTTGTCAATGGCTGTAAGACTTAATTGACGGATGTGTATTTCTTTGATGGGTACTCAGAGCACAGTTTAGGCACTGGCTTAATTAATACCCTGCAGATTAGGCGGATTACTTCCAGTTGGACAACTTCCACTTGGACGACACCCCATTTTGGTACTTCCAGTTGGACGACTTCCAGTTAGACGACATTATGTATAAACACTTTAGGTGTCGCGAAATAAGCAATTCATATAGATGCATCATGGTTAGTATGACTATTTGAGAGTTTTGCAGATACAATTAGGACAGTTTGAAGAATAGTACAAGCATTTGTTCGGCGTGTCGTCTAAGATTTAGCGTCACTCTGTTGTTGCCGACAGCCATTGCGTTGGCGTCGTGTTATTCTTACAAATAGGTATGAACGACACCTATAGCCTTTGATGTTCAAGATGGAATATTGGCGGCCTTCCCCCGCTTTCACACCTCTTGAATTATACACTTGAGACCTCCATCTTGTAAGTTAATAATGTTTGATGCGGCTTGTGATTAACATAACGGAATACAATTGAGTTCTTATTGCATTTTAATGGGTGTAATAAGAAAGATGGCACCATAGACTCAACACAGCCGTCCAAAAACGTCATCCAAATATTTTCGAGCTCCTGACCGTCCTCAAGAAGGAACAATCAATCACCAATCTGACAAGTCGTCGTGCCCGGCTGGGTATCGCCCCATAGTCCAGACGCCTGAAGTATAAACAGATTGATGACCGCCTAGGCCGGCTCAACGTCAGATTCACATCTGGAGACCTCAACAGTGAGGATTATCTTCGTCACGTGCGGCACATTGTGCACAATTACTAATGAGATAGTATGTAAGAAGGTATAATTATATCACATGTGGATATACATCGGAAGGTTCAAAACCGTAAAGAGTATATAGTTGTGTCATATTTGGATACATCCCAGTTATTTGTTCTACATATGTTTTCGCAATTGAAGATATGTTTATCAGTGGTCTTTGTCCCACAAATTGCAATAAAAACTCCATTGTATTCTGTTATGTTAATCACAAGCCGCATCAAACATTATTAACGCACAAGCTGGAGGTCTCAAGTGTATAATTCAAGAGGTGTGAAAGCGGAAAGGCCGCCAGTATTCCATCTTGAACATCAAAGGGTGCAGGTGTCGTTCACACCTCTTTGTAAGAATAACACGACGACAACATAATGGCTGTCGGCAACAACAGAGTGACGCTAAATCTTAGACGACGCGCCGAAAAAATGCTTGTACTATTCTTCAAACTGTCCCAGTTTTATCTGCAAACCTCGCAAATAGTGTTACTAATCATGATGCATCTATATGAATTGCTTGTTTTGCGATACCTAAAGTATTTATATATAATGTCGTCTAACTGGAAGTCGTCCAACTGGAAGTACCAAAATGGGGTGTCGTCCAAGTGGAAGTCGTCCAACTGGAAGCACACCGATTAGGCATTGTTTATATAGGTGCATGGTTGAGACAACGCATGGTCATGCAGTGAAGCTGTGTTGCATTTGTAGGTCGGGCTGGAGTCGGGGGGGTCCATCACCACTTGGCAGGGTGTCCAATATCTAGATGCTGAATAAACTTGAGACCAGAGGGGGGGAAGGGGCTGGTGAAGTTATAGAGAATATAAAGACCCCTGGCTTCACAATACAAGGCCAAGGTTGAGACCCCTGGCTTCACAGTACAAGGCCAAGGTTGAGACCCCTGGCTTCACAATACAAGGCCAAGGTTGAGACCCCTGGCTTCACAATACAAGGCCAAGGTTGAGACCCCAAATTTACTTTAGTTTAGATATCATATGGTTACAAAATATTTACCTTTTATCAAGTCTTTATTTCCTTCACTGGCTGGTTCAGTTCTTTCTTCATCATGTAAACTTCCATATTCAACAGAGATATCATTTTGTAATATGACATGCGTCATTGCATGTTGCAGTGAAATTTTGCATTAAGTCTTACTTGTAAAGCATGGAGAGCCACATCTGATTTGATCAATCGAACAATTCTCTCAGGCACAAGTCAGAATTACCAGAGCTGGCCTAAAGTGCGAGAGCCAGTGTGATGAAGTGGCCTGTCGTAACAGTCAGAACAGTGTCAATGATCAGATGATCAGTTGAAACAGCAGCGAAGTTTACTTCTGCGATTGTCAACAGATCGAAGTTTTAGCCTATGAAAGTATGAGTTGAATATGACTTCGTCATCAGCTAGGCTAAGTTCAAAACTCGACTCCTAGGCCTATAGCTTATTTTTTTGTAGGATTGATCACATGATGATTGTCGGGCCAAGATTGTTGCTGTTCTGTTTAGACTGTTATCTGACATCCACGTTGTTTTGTTTACAAGTACGAGAGCCGTGTCATTCGCTAGGGGTCGCACCGGTATAGCCCGGGAAAAGGGTGAAACACGTTTGAAATCGCTCACGCGGTCGGCGGCCTGCGGGTGGACGGAAGATAGGCGCATGCACGCATGGGGTCTACATGGCTTCCGCGCGAAAGAGGAATGAACAAGGCAGATTTGAACGCAGGGGCGGATCCAGGAATTTGAAAAGGGGGGAGGGGTGAACATAATTGCGACCAATTTTTTTGACGACCTAAGGGGGGGGGGGGGGGGGATCGATGGCGCCTCAGATGAATACCAGGCAAACCGGCCGCAGACGAAGCCGTCTGCCAGTTGGTCTTTGTCTCGGCGGTGTCTGGCTGCCGGATTAGTGTTCGCGCCTAGTTGGCTGAGTGCACCGGGACCACTAATACCAGTTTTAGACTGAACAACGAGATTTACATATTAACTAGCCTGAATTTTCAGACGTTACAATTTAGACAGTCGGATAATAAAGCCCATCAGAATAAGCTGGTTGTAACGTTTGAAAGTTCAGGCTACATATTAACATGATCAAAGCCAAAGGTAGCCTTGGGAGACCCACTCTGTTCCGCCGTTGGGTCTCGGTTCCAGCCTGGGTTTTGCACGGGGACTTTTAAACAGAATAGGCGCATTTGGAAATTCTGAATCATCTGGAGGCACACTGGGGTTAAATATCACATTTTTGTATAGATCAATCTTTTAGCTATGAAATTCTTCCAAACAATCAAAAAGATTGATCATCTGTATCTGTGTCTGCAAGATGATTTACGAAGCACCAACGTCCGAACTGGGCGCCATACTTGTGTTTGGCGCGTGCTGGTGCCTGCGAATGCAGCCTGGTTCCAAACTTTGAATTCTCTGTGAGAGAGGGCGCTGCTATTGTCCTTAACTGCAAAGTGCCTGTCTGACAGCGCCATCTAGCGAAGAGTCGTAGGCTGGGAACCAAGTTGCATTCACCAGGTACCAGCATGCGCCAAAACAGATATGGCGCCCTGTTCGGATGTTGGTGGTCCGTAAAAAGTCTTGCAAACACACATACAGGTGATCAATCTTTTTGATTGTTTGGAAGAATTCGATAGCTAAAAGATTGATCTATACAAAAATGTGATATTTAACCCCAGTGTGCCTCCAGATGATTCAGAATTTCCAAATGCGCCTATTCTGTTTAAAAGTCCCCGTGCGAATCCCAGGCTGGAACCGAGACCCAATGGCGGAACAGAGTAGGTCTCCGGATGCTAGATCAAGGGCTGAAATGGGCTTTCGGGTCGGGTTGTTAAAATAAATGACAAAAATCTTTATATATATCTTTATTAACGGCCCTCAGCGGCGGAGGCGCTGTAGGGGACTATGTACTGTTCCTGAGCGGGCGGCGGGCGGCGAGCAGGTCGCGAGGAGTGCTCCTCCCGGCTCCTCCCGTCTCCTCCCAGTAGGTGACGAGCGCGCGGCGGTGTAGGGGCCTAGGCGGGTTGTTCCTCCGGTCTGGGACAAATAAGCCTGCTGCCGGCGGCGAGCAGGTCCCGAGGACTGCGACGCCCCGCTCGGTATTCCTCCCAGTAAGTCACGAGCCGAGCGTTGCATGCCTTGGATCGCGCTCGTACTCGACGCACCATATCTTCCCGAGAAACGAACTGCGCCGTAACCGAAACCAGTTGCGCCTCCCTGTGCAGCAAGGTGCACAGGAGGTAGAACGGTAGCTGGCCTGCAATAAAAAATGTGGATAAATGAAAAACTAAGTCATTTCAAGTGAAAAATGAATATGTGCCCGAAATACTGTAATTTAAGCGGTAGCAGTATCTAAATGTTTTCAATATAGATAATATATCGAATATCGAGGTGACAGATGGACACAAACCTCGCTTGCCGCGGTTGTTGAGCCGGTTGTGCCACCCCTCGACATCGTTGTTGGTGCGCACGAGGAGGCCGTACGCACACCAATCCCGAGGGGTGAACACTGGCCCGTCTATCCAGGTGCTTCTCATGTAGGTGATACGCGAAACCCGACTAATTACCGTTGAATGGCGATCTCATCACTTTATTAGATGTAAGACGCAAAAATACGCGAAACCCGACCAATTACCGTTGAATAGCGATCTCATCACTTTATTACATGTAACCTAACCCAAAAGCCTAT
Organism: Arenicola marina; assembly: GCA_964019135.1. NCBI lineage: Eukaryota > Metazoa > Annelida > Polychaeta > Arenicolidae > Arenicola > Arenicola marina. The sequence continues at coordinate 8,541,600 of OZ025252.1, read as the reverse complement.
TTCAGCCCTTGATCATGTTTATATATTTATATGTCGAGAGGTAGTTGTCGATAATGGTTGTCCCGGGGCACTCAGCCATAGAACGCTAATCCGGCACCTCCGAGACAAAGACTAATTGTTATTAGCTATTGGCAGACCCCCCCCCCGGCCCACCCCCCTTACACTAATCCGGCAGCCAGACACCGCCGAGACAACGACCCCCCCCCCCCCCACCCCCACCCCGCTCACCCACCCCCTCCCACCGTCTGTTTTCGGACGGCGGACGGCTTCGTCTGCGGCCGGTTCGGATGTACAGCCCTCAGATAGCGTTCCTCTTCACAACGAGGGGTGGGGGGGGGGGGGGGACTCTGGAAGCCCATCCTGAATCCGCCCTTGCTAAGCGCCTGGTCTTTTCCTTTCAACCTTCATTCGTGCCGCCTAACATATATCGCTACTTACCAAATGAAAATGACGTCATGTTTTCGGTATGATGCGAGCAAATCTAGATAACGTCAGAGACCTTTATCACGCATGGATCTACGTTAATGATACATGAATTTCTCTGGCGTTAATGGTGTTTTTATTGAAAACTTTGCAGGGAATGGTTGCTGGAGGTACTATATGACGCACTGAAACGCATTGCATAACGTTGCGTTTCCATTTTGATACTGGGGTCGTGCGTTCATTTCTCGAGCGGTGCAATTATTTTTGTCCCTGCATTTCGTGCAACAACCACATTCTCCCATAAAAGTTGTCATCACTGTTTTAAGATTAGACCGATTAGTTCATGCAACGGCACAGGCACAGTCAATCAATACGTACATGGAGTGGGGGCAGGGGGTAGAATTATTGCCACATTGGTCCTTTCATGAGATAAAATATGTCAGCAGAATTCCATATACCCAGCATAATATCTCCCCGGGTGAAACACCGGGTTCAACAACGCTTGTGTGCACCAGTTTTCACGTGGTTTGATTTGGGTTTAACGGCACTTTCGGCCTGTAAGGCTATATAGGCCTATCGTGCCATTTCACGTGGGTCTATCATATGAGTAGTAGGCAATGAATGTCCGGGTCATAGGATTCACTCAATACTCAATAAAAAATAGGCCTACTCATAATAAAAGCAAAAACAATAGTAGGTTCATAGACTAATATGGCACAGCACAAAGATCCTAGCTGACGTGGAAAGCGATTTAAAAAATATAGGGGGGCTTTCATGTCAATTGACCCTTGCTGCTTGCCGCGGGAAATGCCCCACTTTTTTCAAATATGCTCGCCCCAAAAGACACCCTTTTTCACATGTACTTGCTCCAGAACACACACACCCTTTTCATCTGCCTGAAATCGGTCATTTTATTACTGAAATCACCCAGGAGCTATTTCGCAGCGAACCCGCAGCAGTGTCTCCCATTAGATTTCACGCGTTGGGCGAGTCACGCAGTTTGTGTTTGCAGGCACAGCCTCGTTTTGGCGTCAATATGGCGATTCCGTGAATAAGGCGAATTACATGTTACACGTGGCACATCACAGGCTTAGATATACATATTGAGACGGAGGGGTCTGGGATGTGTGGTGTGTGTGTGGGCGAGGGGTGGGGGCGGTGGGGCAAGGTGATAAGAGTATAGCCATGTATTTGTTTGGTCCATCTTCCATGCCAGTCATTTAGTATATATGTGAACTCAAATAAGCGAAGCGCGAGCATTACGTGAGCTATACTGAAGAAGGGTCGCGGTGAGCAGAAGAAAGCGAGGTCTTGGTTATCTCATATCTGTCGATGTTCACTTACACTCAGGGTGATCGAACCCTCCCACACTCGACCATCATTGATTGCGTTGATGTGCGGCAAAACGTACACCGCCAGACCATAAGCTACACCCCCACACGTCAACACAACTGCAAGCGAGTTCCAATCAATATCAAACTTGAAATGACTGAACACCAGTTGCTATAGATTCAACGATCTCATCCGGCCTGTTGACATTCAGCGGCGCACGGACTGATGGGTAACATTGATGAGACTCGCACGGGAAGCCCGGATGGTGGACACGTGGCGAAAGATGCACAGAGGCAAACACGACACAGTTCAGCGGATACATAGCGCGAATAACTAAACCTCACAGCCTCTCCAATTGGGGATAGCAATTGTACAAGCCACCACTGCGAGGTCATACGACAGGAGGCGCAGGGTCAAACTATTGGCACAGACAGCATAAAGGCTATACCAGCAGAGCCGAGACTTTGAAGCAATAAGCGATGTCGAATCCAGCCGAAAGATGTTCGACTGGGGCGGAGTCGGAATCAGCGGGGTCCGAAGGGGGTTCGGCGAGTGGCAGTGTGTCCGAGGAGTCTCGTGACGCGCACCACAAACCTCGTCACGTGGACTTCACACCCAGCACATCTGGAGCGGAGGAGGGTGCCACTAGCGCCCCTACCGACGGCAGAGAGAAACATGAACACCACAGACGCCATCGCCACCAAGCGACCAACAGCAAAGTCGTGTGCGTCGGCGTCGACGGCAGTACTAACTCAGACTTTGCGGTGGATTGTAAGTTTAGCCATGCTGCTAATGACCAAACAGCTGGGAAGGCAGCGCACTGGGATGCAGGCCAAGATTGCGGGTTTAAACCCATTTGATCTTTCGTTCATTAATTGTAACAGCTATAGAGGTTCCCTGGGACGACGTGACACCCCAACGTTATGCTCGGCCTGGAATGGGGGGGGGGTTGGGACTGGTGATGGGAGGCCTGGATGGGGGGGGGGTTGGGACTGGTGATGAGTGGCCTGGATGGGAGTTTGAGGCTGGTGATGAGAGGTCTGGATGGGGGATTGGGGCTGGTGATGGGAGGCCTGGATGGGGGGTTGGGACTGGTGATGGGAGGCCTGGATGGGGGGTTGGGACTGGTGATGAGAGGTCTGGATGGGGGGTTGGGACTGGTGATGGGAGGCCTGGATGGGGGGGGGGACTGGTGATGGGAGGCCTGGATGGGGGGTTGGGACTGGTGATGGGAGGCCTGGATGGGGGGTCGGGGCTGGTGATGAGTGGCCTGGATGGGGGGGGGGGGGTTGGGACTGGTGATGGGAGGCCTGGATGGGAGTTTGAGGCTGGTGATGAGAGGTCTGGATGGGGGATTGGGGCTGGTGATGGGAGGCCTGGATGGGGGGTTGGGGCTGGTGATGGGAGGCCTGGATGGGGGGTTGGGACTGGTGATGGGAGGCCTGGATGGGGGGTTGGGACTGGTGCTGGGAGGCCTGGATGGGGGGTTGGGACTGGTGATGAGAGGTCTGGATGGGGGGGGGTGGGACTGGTGATGGGAGGCCTGGATGGGGGGTTGGGACTGGTGATGGGAGGCCTGGATGGGGGGTTGGGACTGGTGATGAGAGGTCTGGATGGGGGGTTGGGACTGGTGATGGGAGGCCTGGATGGGGGGTTGGGACTGGTGATGGGAGGCCTGGATGGGGGGTTGGGACTGGTGATGGGAGGCCTGGATGGGGGGTTGGGACTGGTGCTGGGAGGCCTGGATGGGGGGTTGGGACTGGTGATGAGAGGTCTGGATGGGGGGGGGTGGGACTGGTGATGGGAGGCCTGGATGGGGGGTTGGGACTGGTGATGGGAGGCCTGGATGGGGGGTTGGGACTGGTGATGAGAGGTCTGGATGGGGGGTTGGGACTGGTGATGGGAGGCCTGGATGGGGGGTTGGGACTGGTGATGGGAGGCCTGGATGGGGGGTTGGGACTGGTGATGAGAGGTCTGGATGGGGGGTTGGGACTGGTGATGAGTGGCCTGGATGGGGGGGTTGGGACTGGTGATGGGAGGCCTGGATGGGAGTTTGAGGCTGGTGATGAGAGGTCTGGATGGGGGATTGGGGCTGGTGATGGGAGGCCTGGATGGGGGGTTGGGACTGGTGATGGGAGGCCTGGATGGGGGGTTGGGACTGGTGATGAGAGGTCTGGATGGGGGGTTGGGACTGGTGATGGGAGGCCTGGATGCGGGGGGGGTGTGGCTGGTAATGAGAGGCCTGGATGGATGAGGGGTTGGGACTGATGATCAGAGGCCTGGATGGGGGGGTTGGGACTGGTGATGAGAGGGCTTTAAAATACAAACAATATTATAATCTGTGAGGTTGAATGAAAACGGCCGCCTTTGGTGTAGAGTTTGTGTTTTGCTGGGTGGCATGTTCACGGATATCACTACCTCCCTGCATGGTTTAGGACCTTTGCCTTTGCCTTTGCCTTTTCAGGGTACCTGGATGAAGCGTACAAGGCCGGAGATGAAGTGGTCTTCGTCCACAGCTTTGAGCTGCCGATGATGCATTCTTACCGTAAGTCACCAGCTTTGCAGTGCCGTCTTACTTGTAAACCGCGCACCACTGTCCCCTCTCTTTCACCAGTTCGTGAGCTCGCGCCCTAGCTGGCACCACCTGCCTCTCTCGTATGTTTCCCTAAAATACATTTCATTCTCCTGAGAGGTTGCTTCGTCTATAGTTTAGCCTACATGTGCACCAAAGTGTGTCCCTGAGTTAAACCGTCAGTCCAGTTTGGACATATAATTTGGACGAATTGGAAAATGGTGTCTATTTGCCGGTCGTATGGCGAGAGCGGTCGTATGGCGTCATTCACCTCGCCTGTAAACCACGTGACCCGGACCGGGTCAGCGAGTAAAGACGACGCTGTACACGAGGGTCTTATGACTGACAGGGGGCCACCTTGATAGCTCAATGGGTTAGAGTGCTCGCCTTGAGTGCTCTGGCCACCTGAGAGCTTAACGGCACGAGGATCGCAGGTTCCCGCTGTGGCCATGCCTGTGTGGTCGCAGGATAAAGATCCCGTGCCCTGGGCTGGTCCGTTGTATGAATGGTGAATTTTTAGGGTTAAAACGTAAAACGACTCCCCCCCCCCTCCCTCCGCAAGCCCGACCCCCCCTCCCCCCCACGCCTCTGACACACACACTCTTTTGTAAGAGCATTTGGTTGATAATAATCGGGGGCCCGAATGTATTGACCAATTAAGGAAATAATATTCGTAATTTCCTAAGTACCTTCATGGATTGGAAGCTTTTTTAGCATTATTTAGCATTTATCTTTTTCTCCGTAAAAAAATATCTATTTTGTGTCTAATTAAGCTATAAAATCAAATACAGCTACCCTGTGTGGAACGTTTTATATCAATAACTATCTGTAATCATGGAAGCAAAACTCTTACTGTAATTACTGATCAAATCCCCATTTTGTCTCTTTTTTTTGTCTAGTTGTGTTCAACTATTATAGTTACTGCTAACTTAGAAGGCGGAGTTATCCTCTAGAAATGTGGCAGGGATCTCTGTATGTTGCCCTATGCTGGAATTTCCCGTGACACGATTCAATGAATAATGGGCAAAAGTTGGTTCTTTGGGTTTTCAGTGACAATGATGTATGTTACTTCGCCAGTTCTGTGCTGGGTTCAGTACCCAGAATGCACTAGCTGCGCGTAGGGGCGGGGTGGAGTCAGGTATTGCCTTGGATTCCTCTCCAATTAATGTGTCCATTCTGTTTCAGAGGAGATGTATGTGTCACCCGAGTTATGGCAAGGCACTCTGAAGAGGGAAGCCAACAGAACTTCCGAGATGGAAAAACGACTGCTGGGGAAGCTGAAGGAGAGACAGGTTAGCAGTCATGTCCCTGAGCCAGTGTTCATGGGTTAATCATGGACGGTAATTACATGGGAGCCAGACGGATGAGAGGCAGAAAACTGAGGTGGCATTAACAGAACTACTGATCTCCGACACTCCCCGTACACTAAGCAGTACCTTGAATTCTCTAGTTGCACTAATCATGGCGGGGGTGGGGGGGGGGGATTAACATAGATATAACCTGAGATTCCGGGCCCCGGAGCCCGGAGTTTCGATCCCAATTACCGCGGGGGTGATTCTCATAGACATGACCTGATATATTGTGATATAGATAGTTGCCGAAGTTGGGCGGTGTTCAGCGTTCTGCTCTCAAAAAAGTTGCGACGGGGGGGGGGGCGGGAGACTTCACCTCTATTTTTACGACCGGGGGGATCCACCAATTTACGACCTCTTCGGGGGGCCAACACCTCATATGGCCTTGATTTTGCATGGACAATCTTCCTCAAAAAGGGTTATTGAAAACATGTCGACTTTGGTCATTAACATCCCCTCGCTTGCGGGGGGGGGGGATAAACAGCCTACCCCCCCCCCACTCCCCTCCTTGGATCCGTAACTGAGTTAATATTGCCCAAGCACCCAGATGTGGATGAGTATCCTTTAGTATCTGCCGGCCCGATGACCACTAATCCCTCCTTTGACACAATTAGCCAGCCCAGGGGGGTGCGATATCTGCCCAGACACGCAGACAGGGGATGGCAGTCACCACATAGACATGCCAGGGTGGTGGTCAGACGGCGTAGGCCGCGGACCGTGCGAGTCCTACTGCCATTATCGCCCACCACAGGATTCTATGAAAATTATGTTGCAAATAAATTAAGAAGATAGACATAGTGAAGAATCATCCTTCCGATGAGAAGCATTAGTAACACACGTCAGAGGCAATCGGATGCCTTACAGGCCGTAACGGTGGACACCAAGTAATTTTAAAATATTGACCCAAACCCACAATTACCCTACATGTTTAGTAGCATGATCAATATCTTGTTACTTGTTGATCAGATGTTGTTGAAAACAGACTGTGAGGGGAACCGACAATGCTAGGTGTCTAATATCCAGTGGGCATAATTAAAGGCTCAGGACATTGTAGAAACCGATAGGATTACCAACGGCATGCTAAAAAAACCCATAACCATGTTATTACGAACATTACGGAATGTAATCGTCTGAGTCGATATTTGTGCAACTCAACAATGGCGCCGGTCGCAATCATGTTGAAACAAGTATGAAGCTTCTTTGTGTGTTTCTTTTAAATGTTTCAAATGGGCTGCATGACTATTAGTGTTTTGCCTATAAGACTGGAAATACGAACGAAGATGCAAGGTCCAAAGTTCGAATTATCTTGAATATTGCTCGTGAAGTGTTCATTGCGCCGGATGTCGATTGGCCCACTCCACGTGTGCACCCATGGTGGCCATATTGTATTTACTAAATATGACATTGTTAGCGTCCTTCACGTGATACGTTATGTTATGATATATCTCGACACTACGTTTCACTTCCGGTGTCTTAACGCCAAACTTTGACCTTGACCTTCCAGATTCGTGGGCGCTTCGTGGCGTGTGGGGGCGGCAAGGCGGGGGAAGGCATCGTCAAGACAGCAGAGTCCGAGGATGCTGACGTCATCGTGGTGGGGACACGTGGTCAGGGCAAGATGTTGCGCACGCTCATGGGCAGCGTCAGTTCTTACGTCATGCACCACGCGCACTGCCCCGTGCTGGTGTGTCGGCCCAAGGAGCCGGCCTCCAAGAAACGAGACGCCAAGGATGGCGGTAACCATGGTGACGGTCGCCATAGCGCCGACCGACTGAGCGATAATAAGAGCAGTGACAAGACGCAGGAGCAGGGACATCATGCCAAGTTGGCCTAATCCATTGTCCGGGTAACATGCCGCCCAGATGCGTACTTTCCATGCGGAGGGGAATGTCCGGTTGACAAACGTTCTCTCGCCGGGGCAGCTAACAGTGGTATTAATTACATGTGGGTACAGCAGCAGAATAGAAATAAAGACCACCTGATGACGTGTCGTTTCTTTGTCACTCTTTTTATAGTTATATCGTTAATCACAACGGAGTTTATGTTTTCCCAAGTGCGCCTACTCTGGACGGGAGACATCAAAGCTATGTCCAGGGTATTTCTGGACTGATTTTTCGGTATGATAGTGGCAATGTTTGAACGCGATGAGATAGTAATTTTTGGCGCTTTGATCACTAATGAGTGTCTCAGATTTATCTACCATTGTTTTTTTCCCTGGGGTATACATGGGGTATAGATCAAACATGGATAAAGTCTGCGGTTTCGAGTTATCACAAAATACAAACAACTTGTGGCGCCCGAATCGATGGCTGCATTGGTGTTTTAGGCCAGCTTTATGCGCACATGAGTCCCAAGGGACCAATGAAAAAGCCCTGCACAATGCGATAAAACGGCCTCTGACAGCAAACTCCGCCGCACGGTGGCGCTCCGCAAGCTGCGCCATTACCACGGCCATCGGCTAGGTCTGCCTTAGTTTAGCTGTGACAAATTGTCGTATGAAGAATATTCATGAGCGTTACCGCATAGTGGTGAACTCCGATGTGTGGTCCACGTATTCAGCGTGTTGCTAGTCCAAGCGTTCATAACTTAAGACTGATGGGCATTATTTGAATCGCGAATTGTTGTCAATTTTTCGTAATGGTCGAATTCAAGTTTTGCTTGTTGATGGGCAGATGTGGTTAGATGAACTGAGAACATACATTGATCTATGTTGGTTCACTATTTACATATAGAAGTTCTACTTACAGCATTGTGTAGCCTATGAATCAATAGACAATTTCAGTAAATGAAAACCCAGTGACAAATGTTAAGTACTAGTGATCAAATGTTCCAAAACTAACTTAAAAGCTTACAACAGGATTCTTAAGAGAAATATCTACCTTGCCAAACGTCAGTATTTCTATGGACGATTCGTAAACTGCAAAAATGACTTAAAACAAACCTGGGGAGCCCTAAAAGAAATTTTAAACGTGTCCAAAAACAAAAAACTGCTCCCCAAATATATCCGTATCGATAATAAGGAAAACTCAGATCGCTTGGTCATTTGCGAAAAATTTAACTCCTTCTTTTTACAAACGGGTCCAAATCTAGTTAAAAAAGTGCACTCGCCAACGTCAATCAAGTTTTATGACTATATGAAATCAAAAACGAATGCTGAGTTTAAATTTTCTCTTGTATCTAAGAGGACCGTTACAGAAGTTCTTGATAACCTAAAACCTAAAAGTAGTTGTGGCGTTGACTCAATCTCTGGTAACCTTCTTAAGAAAATTAAGAATGAGATAGTGGAACCCCTTACTCTATTGATTAACCAAACTTTGTCGACAGGTATCTCTCCTAAAAAATTAAAACTAGCAAAGGTAGTGCCAGTTTATAAAAAGGGTGACATAAATGATCTTAACAACTACCGCCCTATATCTCTCTTACCGGCAATATAAAAGGTATTCGAAAAGATTGTCGCCACTCAACTTTATAATTATTTTGAAGTCAATAAACTATGCGAAGCCAGTCAGTACGGCTTTCGAACTAAGCACTCCACTGAACTCGCTATTCTTGAAGTGGTGGACCGCAATAAGCTCCATGGACAGGAATGAATCTCCTGTAAATATTTGCCTGGACCTATCAAAAGCGTTCGATACCATAGACCATGGTATTCTCATAAATAAATCTTATTATGGAGTAAATGGAGTTGCACTCGACCTATTCAAGAACTACCTTTCGGAGAGAAAACAGTTTGTCAGTCTTGATGATGTAACATCTGATCCTTGTGATGTCACAACTGGCGTCCCACAGGGATCTATCCTTGGGCCATTGCTCTTTATCATTTATATTAACGACATAGAGTGTGCTGGTGATTTTTTTAAATTCCTAATATATGCAGATGATACCACTCTTTTTCTCTTCTTATCTCCCTCAACAAGCGACTCCTCATCCTCTGTTATTAATGCGGAACTGGCTAAAATACATGAATGGTTGTCTGCTAATAAACTTGTGTTAAACGTACACAAGTCGAAATTTATTATTTTCCATACCGCACAACGACGGATTGTGCCTCCTACCATTAGAATTGATAATGTGGTACTTGAATGTGTCGACGAATTTAACTTTCTTGGCATTACTATCCATAAACATCTGAAATGGCACAGCCATGTGGATAAATTTTTTAAAGAAGATCTCCAAGGCCCTTGGCATTATGTCTAGACTAAAACAAATAATACCGCAACATGTATTGCAGATTTTATATAATTCACTTATCTTACCTCACTTAACATATGGGATTCTAGTTTGGGGATATGAAGATCATAGACTGCTTCACTTGCAAAAAAAAGCCCTCCGAATAATAACACTAAGTAAATATAATGCACATACCGAACCATTGTTTAAAGAACTCCGTTGCCTGAAGTTGCCTGATATCCACAGGATCCAGACAATAAATATTATTATAAACTAAAGAAGGGTATTCTGCCTCACTACTTTTCTGAACTACCGCGTAACCAACACTTTCAAGTACATGATCATGACACCAGATATAAATCCTATGTATACACTACGCGAATCAGCCATATCTTTGCTCAAAAATGTATTCGACACAGTCTGGTCTATGCAATAAACAATGAACCTGCTTGCATCCTTTCCAAAATAGACAGTCATAGCCTCGATGGATTTTCTAAGTATGTTAAAGTTCTTACTCTCGATAAATATAATTATATGTGTTCCATCCAAGATTGTTACATTTGTCTTAATTAACTCGCTGTACAAGTGTTGTATTTGTTCATGTGTATGTATGTGTGTCTGCGCTTCCAGTTGTCGCCTGTGTATACGTGTAAGGGGGGGGCGGGGTAAGGGTTGTAAAGCTGTCTTGCCATAATCATTATATTGTATATTAATTGACGCATGTACGTTCTTGTCTTATGATTTTTGTGGGGGGCCCACGCGCCAGCCACAATATGTCTTAGCGTGGGTCTCCTAGCCTGATAAGTTTTATGAATGTATTTATGTATGATCGAGTTGTTATTTTGGTTAAATAAACGCAATTGAATTTTGAATCTGAATCTTACTCATTTTCATTCATCTCAGCATGTTGCATAAATCTGACACGTCGCTATAACCATGATAACATAGGTTGTTTAAACTCTCACTTTACTGCTGATAATTATCCACATACTCCTGCAGTGACGGGCACTACCCCCACACCATCCAGTGGGCACTACACCCACACAATCCAGTGGGCACTACACCCACACCACCCAGTGGGCACTACGCCCACACCATCCAGTGGGCACTACGCCCACACCATCCAGTGGGTACTACCCCCACACCCTCCAGTGGGTACTACCCCCACACCCTCCAGTGGGTACTACACCCACACCCTTCAGCGGACTCTATGCCCACACCCTCCAGTGGACATTTCACCACCCCCCAGTGGACACTACACCCACACCCTCCAGTGGACACTACACCCGCACCTTCCAGTGAACACCACACCTACACCTTCCAGTGGACATTACACCCACACCCTCCAGTGGGCACTACACCCGCACCTTCCAGTGGACACTACACCCACACCCTCCAGTGGGCACTACACCCACACCCTCCAGTGGACACTACACTCACACCCTCCAGTGGACACTAGATCTACACATTTCAGTGGACATTACACCCTCCAGTGGTCACTACACCCACACCTTCCAGTGAACACTACACTCACGCCCTTCAGTGGTCACTACACCAACACCCTCCAGTGGACACTACACCCCACCCTATATTTACATATAGAAGTTCTACTTACAGCATTGTGTAGCCTATGAATCAATAGACAATTTCAGTAAATGAAAACCCAGTGACAAATGTAAAGTATTAGTGATCAAATGTTCCAAACCTTAGTCATTTTAATTCATCTCAGCCTGTTGCATAAATATGACACGTCGCTATAACCATGATAACATAGGTTGTTTAAACTCTGACTTTACTGCTGATAATTATCCACATACTCCTGCAGTGACGGGCATTACCCCCACACCATCCTGTTGGCACTACACCCACACCATCCAGTGGGCACTACGCCCACACCATCCAGTGGGCACTACACCCACACCCTCCAGCGGTCACTATGCCCACACCCTCCAGTGGACATTTCACCACCCCCCAGTGGACACTACACCGACACCTTCCAGTGGACACTATACCTACACCCTTCAGTGGACACTACACCCATCAGTGAACACTACACCCACACCCTCCAGTGGGCACTACACCCGCACCTTCCAGTGGACACTACACCCACACCTTCCAGTGGACACTACACCCGCACCTTCCAGTGGACACTACACCCACACCTTCCAGTGGACACTACACCCGCACCTTCCAGTGGACACTACACCCACACCTTCCAGTGGACACTACACCCGCACCTTCCAGTGGACACTACACCCACACCTTCCAGTGGACACTACACCCACACCTTCCAGTGGACACTACACCCACACCTTCCAGTGGACACTACACCCACACCTTTCAGTGGACACTACACTCACACCCTCCCGTGGACACTACACCCACACCTTCCAGTGGACACTACACCCGCACCTTCCAGTGGACACTACACCCACACCTTCCAGTGGACACCATACCTACACTCTTCAGTGGACACTACACCCATCAGTGAACACTACATCCACACCCTCCAGTGGGCACTACACCCGCACCTTTCAGTGGGCACTACCCCTACACCCTCCAGTGGACACTACACCCCCACCCTCCAGTGTGCACTACACCTCCACCCTACAGTGGGCACTACACCCACACCCTCTAGTAGACACTACACCCCCACCCTACAGTGGGCACTACACCCCCTCCCTCCAGTGGACACTACACCCACACCTTCCAGTGGACACTACACCCACACCTTCCAGTGGACACTACACCCGCACCTTCCAGTGGGCACTACACCCACACCTTCCAGTGGACACTACACCCACACCCTTCAGTGGACACTACACCCACACCTTCTAGTGGTCACTACACCCACACCCTCCAGTGGACACTACACCCGCACCTTCCAGTGGACACTACACCCACACTTTCCAGTGGACACTACACCCACACTTTCCAGTGGACACTACACCCACACTTTCCAGTGGACACTACACCCACACCTTCCAGTGGACACTAAACCCACGCCTTCCAGTGGACACTACACCCACGCCTTCCAGTGGACACTACACCCACACCTTCCAGTGGGCACTACACCCCCTCCCTCCAGTAGACACTACACCCACACCTTCCAGTGGGCACTACACCCACACCCTCCAGTGAGCACTATACCCACACCCTCCAGTGAGCACTACACCCACACCACCCAGTGGGCACTAGATCTACACCCTTCAATGGACATTACACTCTCCAGTGGTCACTACACCCACACCTTCCAGTGGACACTACAGACGCACCCTCCACTGGGCACTATACCCACACCCTCCAGTGAGCACTACACTCACACCCTCCAGTGAGCACTATACCCACACCCTCCAGTGAGCACTACACCCACACCCCCCAGTGGGCACTAGATCTACACCCTTCAATGGACATTACACCCTCCAGTGGGCACTACACCCACACCCCCCAGTGGGCATTAGATCTACACCCTTCAATCGACATTACACCCTCCAGTGGGCACTACACCCACACCCTCCAGTGGACACTAGATCTACACCCTTCAATGGACATTACACTCTCCAGTAGTCACTACACCCACACCTTCCAGTGGACACTACAGACGCACCCTCCACTGGGCACTATACCCACACCCTCCAGTGAGCACTACACTCACACCCTCCAGTGAGCACTATACCCACACCCTCCAGTGAGCACTACACCCACACCCCCCAGTGGGCACTAGATCTACACCCTTCAATGGAAATTACACCCTCCAGTAGGCACTACACCCACACCCCCCAGTGGACACTAGATCTACACCCTTCAATCGACATTACACCCTCCAGTGGGCACTACACCCACACCCTCCAGTGGACACTAGATCTACACCCTTCAATGGACATTACACTCTCCAGTGGTCACTACACCCACACCTTCCAGTGGGCACTACACCCACACCCTCCAGTGGGCACTAGATCTACACCCTTCAATGGACATTACACTCTCCAGTGGTCACTACACCCACACCCACCAGTGGGCACTAGATCTACACCCTTCAATGGACATTACACTCTCCTGTGGTCACTACAACCACACCTTACAGTGGGCACTACACCCACACCCTCAACTGTGCACTACACCCACACCCTCCATTGAGCACTACACCCACACCCTCCAGTGGACACTACACCCACACCCTCCAGTGGACACTAGATCTACACCCTTCAATCGACATTACACTCTCCAGTGGTCACTACACCCACACCTTGTAGTGGACACTACACCCACACCATCCAGTGGACACTGGATCTACACCCTTCAATGGACATTACACTCTCCAGTGGTCACTACACCCACACCTTCCAGTGGACACTACACCCACATCTTCCAGTGGACACTACACCCACACTATCCAGTGGGCACTACACCCACACCCTCCAGTGGACACTACACCCACATCCTCCAGTGGACAATACACCCACGCCCTCCAGTGGGCACTATACCCACACCATCCAGTGGACACTACACCCACACCCTCCAGTGGTCACTACACCCACACCATCCAGTGGACACTACCCCCACACCATCCAGTAGACACTAGACCCACACCCTCCGGTGGACACTACACCCGCACCCTCCAGTGGACACTACACTCACGCCATCCAGTGAACACTACGCCCACACCCTCCAGTAGGCACTACACCCACACCATCCAGTGGACACTACACTCGCACCCTCCAGTGAACACTACACCCACACCATCCAGTGGACACTACACCCACACCCTCCAGTGGACACTACACTCACACCACCCAGTGAGCACTACACCCACACCCTCCAGTGGGCACTACACCCACACCATCCAGTGGTCACTACGCCCACACCCTCCAGTGGGCACTACACCCACACCATCCAGTGGACACTACACTCACATCCTCCAGTGAACACTACACCCACACCATCCAGTGGACACTACACCCACACCCTCTAGTGGACACTACACTCACACCATCCAGTGGGTACTACACCCACACCATCCAGTGGTCACTACGCCCACACCCTCCAGTGGGCACTACACCCACACCATCCAGTGGACACTACACTCACACCCTCCAGTGAACACTACACCCACACCATCCTGTGGACACTACACCCACACCCTCCAGTGGACACTACACTCACACCATCCAGTGGGCACTACACCCACACCCTCCAGTGGGCACTACACCCACACCATCCAGTGGTCACTACGCCCACACCCTCCAGTGGGCACTACACCCACACCATCCAGTGGACACTACACTCACACCCTCCAGTGAACACTACACCCACACCATCCAGTGGACACTACACCCACACCCTCCAGTGGGCACTACACCCACACCATCCAGTGTGCACTACACCCACGCCCTCCAGTGGGCACTACACCCACACCATCCAGTGGGCACTACACCCACACCTTCCAGTGGAGTGAAATGTACCACGTGACCGCGCTTTCGTCAGACTGCTCCGCTCGCATACCCGAACTCACCAAATAGGCAGAGTACTGCATGTGAAAGGGAGCGCGGGGGATATGGCTGTACAGTTCTCGCGGGTTCTGTTTCCGGTTTAGGTCTTTTGGGGACCAACACAATTACACGTGCTCTTAGAACGAGTGCGCATCACGCTGGTGCCTTGGTACAGCTGCGTGACGCGCAATCATTGTAGTCAACGTATTAGTGTTGGGAACCGGCCGGCTGCGCGGTTTTTGCGTGAATAATCGAGTGGGTGTAAAACTGTCGTCTGCTTTGGCCCAGGCATTGCTAACTACAAAATCACAATATAGTTAAAGACAAGACATTTATCTCTCCATAATGCATGTGGTCCGTTCGATGAGACTGTTTGAAGCGTTGTATTTTGAGGCAAATCATCGATATTCACATTTCTGCGACAAACGGACTTGCGTGATCAGTCCATATAAGGAGCGTTGTTACGGAACCATAGATACCGCGCGCAGACATTCGAGTCATGATGATCATTACGTCATACGACATGGAAAACCCCGCGCAACACATTAGATCGCCTGACACTGACAGTCACTCATGAGACAACCGCATTCTGGTTTATCAACTGTCTAACCGCTCATATATTACATAGATCTACTCGGATGGTTACAAGTCTGATATGCACCGAACTTCAGTGGTTAGTTGTGCATCCAAGGACAGATTGAGCCGATCTTGTGTGTGAAGCGGGTGAAGGCAAACAACCGGAAGGTAGGTAGCACGTACAGGCCGTTGATGCTAGGCATAGACTCAGAGCATAAGTATCCCTGTCTCGTGGGGTCTCGATAAGATCCCGTAGTGACTGTACAGCCCTATACATATCATCCATCACGATGCAGAACGCTGTTGTTTTTCTTCATGAAATTGAACTGCAGCGTCAGCTTCCCGCGCCAAACCGAACTTCTATTTCATAGCTCTCAACCGCAACAATCGCCGATCTATTTCTTTCCCCCGAGGAACGGGTTTCTCTGAGTTTTAAAGAAATAAGACGTATATGTAGTACACAACAGTTTTTAGAAGTGAAGATAAAGATCACAGACGCGGGTTGCCCATCGCCAGAATAAACCTCATTTTTATGTTGAAAACTAACCCCGCAGGTTAAAAACTAATCCCATAATCCCATAAGTCAAAAAGCGCACGATTTCTAAGAATGAGATCCAAATGCGTGAGATGCACCTGAAACCAGTTAAGGGCAGATTAACTTTCACGCAGGTACAAACTGCGGATGTGGGGTCGGATGGAACATGCAATGCCGTCTTGCTTCCAACTCTCTTAGTTTATCGTCCCCGACCGCTGACCGTGGGGAATAAGCTGTGACAATCTGCCCGACCTCCCGCCCCCACATCCCCCCACTGACGCTCTCGCTCCCGCTCACCTCTCGCGTTCCCAGAGCAGCGCAAAATTCGCAGAAATTGACGTATGAGCCTGATATGTCCGTGGCGCGGGGACCGAGTGTCTTACGCCCCCACCATCTGACCCCGTCCGTCTGACCCCCACCGTCTGACCCCCACTCTCTGATGTCCACCGTATGGCCCCCACCGTCTGACCCCGTCCGTCTGACCTACATCGTCTGGCCCCCACCATCTGACCCCCACTCTCTGACCCCCACCGTCTGACCCCCACCATCTGACCCTCACTCTCTGATCCCCACCGTCTGACCCCCACCATCTGACCTCCACTCTCTGATCCCCACCGTCTGACCCCCACCATCTGACCCCCACTCTCTGACCCCCACCGTCTGACCCCCGCCATCTGACCCCCACTCTCTGATCCCCACCGTGTGGCTCCCACCGTCTGTCCCTCACCGTCTGGCCCCCACCGTCGGGCCCCCACCGTCTGTCTTTCACCGTCTGGCCCCCCCAAGTGTCAAGCTTATACATTTCCTTAAACCTGAGCTGTCATCCAGTTTGCATAGGATGTACGTTCCCAAGCCAACGAAGACGTCTTTGTCACAAGAGCACGGATGCTTGGTAGGCTGACCCTGGCTGACACTTCAGTATTTGTTACCTTGTCTTGCCAAGATAAAACTGGGACTTAAATATTAAAACCGGGAAATAATTATTAAAACAGGAAATTAAATGTTAACACCGGGAATTAAATATTCAAACGACAAACCATATACACAATAAACAAACTGCGTTTGTGAATATATTTATTTTCGTCATTAAATACAAAAATAAATTAAAATTGAAGCCGAGATCATTGTAATCCCTTTCAATGTTGTGTTCCTATATATCTGGACATCAAAAATTGCCTCACTATGGAGTTACAACGATATATCCCGCATTTCTTGTTTCTTGTTTGGGTAATTATTACAAATATACATATTATGGTGAAGCGTTACATTAATGTTGCGAAAGTAGTATAGAGGTAGAAACGGGAAACGGTGTATAGTATGTCGTAGGCCTTGATGACATAACTGTCGGGTCCTTTTAATTGGTGGGCAGTTTACGAGGCATGCACTGCAGCATTCACAAGGGCCTACGATATGTCTACTAAACATAGACTGGAAATTAATTTCAAATTCATTACATATATGAAAAAATACTGTATTAAAAGCTTCAAGATTGTATAGAGGGTAAGGCAGTACTTTTCTGTTAACGTGTGCCTTGTGACTACGGTGAAAAGCCTTTATTCCAGGTACGGTATTCCTAGAGTGAAGTAATAAAGGCCTTAGGCCTACTTTGCTTTCCCTTGTTTGTTAATTAGAACGGTTGAGCGATTCGACTAAAATTGAGCAAAAACACTGCAAAGCCGACCGGATCGAAACACGACCAGAAATTGGAGGGGAGGAAGAATACCTGTTCCGGATCTCCGCAATAACATCCAGAAATGCTTGGAGATTCGCGATTAGCTGTTGGTAATTGTTAGGGATCGTTATCCGTACAATTCCTGGTTCAACCCGAAGACCCTTTGCCTACGTACCGTGAACCGAGATAGCAGTCGGTGAATTTCTCGACATTCGCGATATCATCTTTAATGTGCTTTTTTCGCTCCCAGTCTTGAGTAGTCCTTATCTTGATGTGTTTCGATATTACTCTCCCTAATTACTGCTGATTCGCGATTCAGAGGGGTTACCCACCCCCCCCCCCGAAATTAGAGCCAATGGACGTCATTGGTATTTGTAACGAATGCCAATGAATACCTATGCCTGCGTCGTGATAGCGATCGGCATAGTAGGTATTGAGTAAACAGATATATTAGGGTTCTATCTTGAACCATATGGGAATACGCCCCCACCCCACCATGCGCGCCTCAATAACAACGATGAGGCCGGAGGTGGTCGCTGGTGGTCGCTAGTGGTCGCTGGTGGTCGCTGGTGGTCGCGGGGTCGGTCTGTGGTGTGTGTTGGGGGGGGGCTTCAGTGGCGGATCCAAGAATTTACGAAAGCGGGGACATCATTACTATCCAGGCGCGAATCCAGTGCGAAACTTGCAATAGGGGAGGGGCGGGGGTGCTGATGAGCTACTATCCAGGCGCGGATCCTACGACCGGGGTGGGGGGCCCCTGTGCCCCCCCCCCCACTCTCCCACTGTGCTAGTCTTTGAAGGGGTAGGATAAATTTGACCTTCGTTTAGATTCCGGGAACCAGTCTAGGTGCGATCACCTATAAAACAAGTCACGCAGAGCTGGGGAACCAGTCTACATACTGCACGTTCTGCAATGTTCAATGTCAAAAAGCATTTGTACCATTAATAAAAACGAATTTCCTGCCCCGAAAATTGGTTTTCTGAATCGAGTTTGTCTAGATTCAACCCGGTTTCCAGGAAAATGCTGCTGAAAAACCGCCGCTAACATGCCACAGACAGCTGTTGAGGATCTGGTTTCATAGTGACGGCGACGTATCGCACACAGATGTATGAAATGGGGGGGGGATTACATAACTCGATGCACGTCTGTTGTCCGACACGCAGGTGCCAGCGTGCGAACCTACGATCTGTTGAACTGCAGCTCAGCCTGCTTGCCAACTGAGCTCGGGAGGTTCCTCCGCACAGATATACAAGTGAGAAAACATCTGAAACGAGTGTATTTTACCAACGTCGCGACCGCCTAGCACGTCCTTTATTGTTTCCTGAGCAGTGCTTAAGGTAAGCAACCCATAATAAGCCTCGGCGAATTTGAGCAGACCTCGGTAAACATCGCCAAACATCGGCGGGCTGTAGACCTGATATTTTACGCAGTCTTAAGGAAACAAAGCACGAATAAAACACAGCAAAAGAAGTGGTGACATAGGTAAAATGAATAGAGCATCGTATAATAAGCTTCGGCGATTTTGAGAAGACATCGGTAAACATCGACAAACATCGGCGGGTGTCAGTGAAAGGGGAATCCCTAACTCGTTACGTCATTCACAGGGAAATACCATATTCGTGACGTCATTCACGGGGTATATCCACGAGAATGCCTCTTCGTGACCAGTTAGGAAAATTCAAGAAAAAACATTGAGAAAACGTTTAAACAGTTTAGAGAACATTCGTGAAAATCATAAATATATCAAAGACCATTATATATAACCAGACTTATTAAAATGTGAACACAAGGCGTAAATTACTGATAATTGGTGCGAAATAAGCTGCATACAAAAAATATTTGTGAAATAACATTTTCAAGCTTTAGGATGTGTTGCTCGGGAAATTTGCACGGCTCCCTATCTTTTTCTATATTTTTTATACAAGAACCATGTTTTTAGAAGTTTTTAAAAGTGGTTTGGTGTCAAGAATTTCATTTTTGATGAAACTACAGCCAATTTTGTGAAGGTGGTGATTTCGAATGTTGGCATAAACTCTCCAGATTTTGCATAATTGCACTTAAATATTACCATTCTGTTCTTTTTGTCGCTACTATTTTCATTTTTGAATATCATTCCTGTATTAAACTAGCTTTATGCTTTTAAAAGAGGTAATACTGATGATAATCACTTAAAGTTGAGCTGAATTGTAGCAAAATTACATATTCGTGGTAGGTGTCAAGTTTTGTGAAATGGGGGTATACTTGGAAAATGGAGAATATGGTTTTAACGGGAAGGTAAAGTATCCTAAAAATTCCGCAGAAGGTGTGTAATTTAGTATACTTTCATAAAATAATCACAAATACAGAGTTCTTTTACCTTGCTATTATGAGTAGCTTACCTTAATTCAACAATAAGTGGCTCCATAGGCCAAAAACACTATGAAACGGAGATCCGACATCCGTTGTCTAACGTTAAATGACCGCTTACACGTACGTCATACAGTTCGTCGTAATCATGACGATAACAAACGCTTTGGTGAAAAGCAAGGTATATGAGTTAACAGTTCTAATGAACAGGCCATGATTGCCATAAGAACCCAGACACAATGCTTAGGTGAATCTCAGACAAGCGGATAAAACAAAAGCGCGGACAAACCATGAGGCGGACGGAACGGTTTCTGAGACAGTCGTATGCAAAAAGTCAAATGCACACTACAATTAATGTAATAGTAGTCGTAACATTTACGGCAAGGCGTGAGTCATGTGACGATAAATGACGCCACAAGTTGTTATCTGATTGATAACGGCATCAAGTGATGTACATGACGTCACGTGACGTCACAGTGATATTTACAGCAAGTGTATATACATGACGTTCTCTTAGTGATCACGACTTTCAAGGGACGATACATGACGTTCTCTTAGTGATCACGATTTTCAAGGGACGATATATGACGTTCTCTTAGTGATCACGACTTTCAAGGGACGATACATGACGTCCTCTTACTAATAATGACTTTCAAGGAACGATACATGACGTCACATAATGATAATAACAGCAGATAATTATGATATATGGCGTCACTGCGTACGGGGATCTGTTAGACAACAGTCCAGAACAACAGATAGATGGACACCTCGGTTTGGTCTCTATGGAAACACGGGTTCTCTGGGCCCTTCCTCATCCGCCGTGTCCTCATCGATCCCGTCGCTAGGGGCGGCGAAGGCGGAGGCGGAGGCGGAGGCGGAGGCGGAGGCGGAGGCGGAGGCAGGAGCGGGGGCGGAGGCAGGGGTTGGGACTGGAGCGGGGGTGGAGGCCGGGGAGGGGACGGGAGCGGCACCAGATGCAGGCGCGACAACAGGGGCTGGGGCTGGGCCTGGGGCAGGGGAGGCCCTGGGGCTAGCGGCCGGCGGTGCCCCATTGCTCGCTGGGATGGCCGGTCCCGGGGGTAGGGGTGGAGGTGGGGCGGACTCGGGCGCCGTTTGAGGGGTCAGTCGTTCCTCGAGGTTGAAGTCCCCCACGGCGGTGTTCTTGTCCCGGATGGTGGTGTAGAACTCCAGCCCCTCGCTCACCAGCGGCATCACGATGATGAAGGCGGCGGCGATCACTCCCCACGCCGTGCACACGTGCACCTGGCAACCGGAACCGGAAACAACGACACAAAACAACACAAATATCTATATGATTAGATATACCTTACAATCGGAACCGGAAAGATAACACAAAATGAAACAAATATCCACATCATTAGATATCTTTCATGTTGAAGCTGCTTAATCATACATATATAGCACATTTAATATGTTACAGATGTTCATACAGCATTTATTCACATACAATATGAATATGTAGATATTGGGTTATATGGTAAAGGGTTAAACATGTTGTGATGTGCCCATTTTGATGACGTAGTACACAAGAAAGCCACACTTTCACACATAAGGTGCATCAATTTTACTAAGACATGTGACTTAACAACATATCCGGTCCCAAAAAAATGTCCGTTTCTCAAGGAAAATATTGCTGTACGAATAATTTGAATTCGGTTAAGTGTAAATTATGTGTTTAGGTCCCAATTTTACATAAGAAAAAGAATGCAATGCAATAAATAATAGAACACGTTGGTAGAGACATGACTCTTCCAGACTGGTGTATCTCATGTGGCAAAGAATTGCGTTCTCTTTTGGCCCACGGCATCAACATTTGGATATCGCGGCCGTTGTTTTGCCATGGACATAGACAGCATGCCGTATACATTTATAACAGACGCAACACTAGCAAGGTGGGGCAACGTGTCTGCTGATTTCGTAAACAAAATAATGAACTTTGAAATGTGAAATTGCGGATCAGATGTAAATCGCTGAATAAAGGTTCGTGTACGTTGTATGAATGCCCTAGATCGGGCATACACACCAGTGCAAGGAGTTACAGGCGTATAAAACAAACCGCTACGTGTGGTGTCCGAATTAGCATATTATACATTACATTGTCACATTACTAAAACCAAACACAATGTGTCACGTGGTCTTACCCAATGCTTGAACGCCGCGAGGTCCATCACTTCCACCGCCACCATTATAGTCGGCCACACGATAATGAGTATCAAGGTCAAGGACGCCGCGCCGATATAGGCTGTCATCCGGGCACCTTTGAAGGTGTTGGAGACGTCTTCCAGAGTGGGACGATTGTCCAACTTGTTGGAACCCGTCAGACCAAGATCTCTGTAGAGAACCATTGCATTAGTTACTTACAGTCCATACAAACAATATCGCTTGGATTGCTTGATTGGGTTGCAACGTCGCTATATCAAGGCAGAGTTGCCATGACCGCTTCAGACGACACATGTCATTGACTTCACTTCCGTCTTAGTCTCACCAGCTCGTTGTGGCGGTGCTCATGATTAGGAAATACTCTTCAATATAACTTTAGCACTTTCTTAATTCAGAAAATCCACTTCTTGGGTGACTACTTATTTCTTTTGAACCCGATAATCGCTCGACAAACATTCCACTTATCGCTAAGTCTAGTGGCGTAGCCTATAAGTGGCGATTATGAATACAGAGCCTGGAGGCCATAGCTTAGACATCATCTACACACCCGACATTCTACGCTGACCCTGGAGAAAACCAGGGTTGACACTACCTTGGCTTAGCTTGGGGGTATGAAATATAACAAGGACTCTATGCAATCCGTCCCCTGTAGCGATCTTCAATGGCAAATGACGACATACGTCAACGTGGGGGGTGTTGGTGGAAGAAAAGAAGGAGGATGGGGGGGCATTGTAGCGTATCAAAGAAGGTGTTGGGGGAAGAGAGGGAGTGGGGGGGAGGCGGCATTCTAACGTATCAAAGGAGATGGTGGGCGGAGAGAGGGAGGAGAGCGGGCGCCATTTTAACGTATTGAAGGAGGTGTTGGGGGAAGAGAGGGAGGAGTGGGGGGCGGCATTGTAACGTATCAAAGGGGGTGGCGGAGGGAGAGAGGGGAGGAGGGGGGCGGCATTGTAACGTATCAAAGGGGGTGTTGGGGGAAGAGAGGGAGGAGGGGGGGGGGGGGGTGGCGGCATTGTAACGTATTAAAGCCGTGTGCTTTGGCGGCGGAGAAAAGAGAGATGATACGAAGGAAAATATAACAATGGCGCGAGTTAGGGTGGCGTCGGGCATCGGCCCGATCTCAAGCGGCAGCCCGTCCATTTACATTGTGTAATACAATAGGGGGGAGCAAGGGTGGGTCGTGCTCCCAAATCACGAAGAGTAAATTTCTTTATTCCCAGGTAACAACGAATTAAATGGAGAACTCCCCGCATACAATGGAAAAGGCGGATACATGATATAAATTGGCGATTGCCCAATTCACGGTTATTTAGTAGTAACATTCTCAGTTCACGATTAATGAAAATCATTGATCACAACGGTCGGCTCTCATTCCCAATTCACGAATAACTATGTTCCTTATTCACCGTTCACGGTGAAATGAAAAGCCCGTTCCCGATCGAGGAACGGAAATACCCCTTGCCCCCCACCCCCTCCCCCATAATAATAACCAAAACGTTATAATTAATAACGTTTCTGACGTGTGACGTAGTGTTTCAGTGTTCTGCGAAATGTCAGGTTCGGGCCAGGTTTCGCCGCCTTCAGTTATATCGCTATAGGGATCACTTCGGGATCTTATCGAGACCCCACGAGACGGGATACCTATCCTCTGCGTCAACGCCTAGCATCAACGGCCTGTACGTGCTGCCAACCTTCCGGTTGTTTGCCTTCACTCGCCTCACACACAAGATCGGCTAAAGCTGTCCTTGGAAGCACAACTAACCACTGGAGTTCTGCGCATATCAAATCTGATGTGCTGCGCGGGGTTTTCCATGTCGTATGACATAATAATCATCATGACGCGCGTGTCTGCGCGCGGTATCTATGGTTACGTAACAACGCTCCTTATATGGACTGAGCAGGTTAGGACAATAGGGCTATAAAGTCTCGTTCGATTAGACTTCCGGTTTACTCATTTTGGGGACAAACAAACGAAGCACGTGTTCGGAACGAGTTTAGAATCTCTGCGCACACTGGTATCCTGACTATCTATGACGTAGGCGTGACGTGTATGTTACGCAAAGAGAGAGACTGGGAACCAGACTACCTGCGCAAAAGCCAGGCGCCGAGGGGTGGGTCCATTGCGGAAAGCCTAGCGCTATGATTAAGAATATTTAAGAAATATAGCTTCACAAAACGGATAGATGACATATTTTTTATTCGTTTGCGCCATCACAATGATGAATATTTGTTACGACGGGACAATACGACTGAGAAACTAAGGTTTTTTTGCATTTCCTACGAAAACGAGGCATTATGACGTCACACGGATTCTCCCAGGTGATAACGTTGGCGCAACGCTTCAAACAGAAAACTTACAAAAATGAAGAAACTTGGTCTTTTCGTGATCCAAAAGTGATACGAAAACATCCAACTGGTCTTATTTTATCTTTACCATGTGGTTTAATGACGCACCCGTGTGTTGTTACTCCAAGCACGGCACATTTTGACAGCGGAATGGTTAAGTCGCTCACTTGCTCTCGCCATTTTTGTTACCGCGGAGGCACGCGAAACTCTGTGACGTCACTCTCTGTTTGGTGAACTTGTGAAAGCCCGGGTGCAGGGCTAAATTTAGAACGTTATTTTTAGCTTCTGAGTGTTTTGAAGACGGATTTTTCCTTGTATATTCCCAAAGTTCTGCGCTTCATCGCCTCCAAATATTTTAACGTATATCTCCCATAGCCATGTTTAGTGAAATGGTACTCATAGTCTTTAGAATAAACCTGGAAAGAAATTGACTTCTAGCTGTCTATACTTCAACATGGAGCACGTGTGTTTGTTTGTCCCCAAAACTGAAGTCTCGCGGCCCGATCGCGAGAACTGTATAGCCCTATGGTGCTCCGTTTGTCGTAGAACTGTAAACATCGATGATTTGGCTCAAAATACAACGCTTCTAACAGTCTCATTGAACGGACCACATGCATTATGGAGAGATAAATGTCTTATCTTCAACTATATTGTGATTTTATAGTGAACAATGTCTGGACCAAAGCAAACAAAAAATAGTTTCACACCCACTCGATTCTTTACGCCCAAACCGCGCAGCTGGCCGGTTGTCAACGCTAAAACGTTGACTACAATGAGTGCGCGTCACGCAGTTGCAGCAAGGCACCAGCGTGATGCGCACTCGTTCTAAGAGCACGTGTTTTTTGTTGGTCCCCAAAAGACCTAAACCGGAAATAGAACCCGCGAGACCTGTACAACCCTGTTGTACTACTCGACATTTTACTACTCGACATTATAATTATTTATGTTGTCATTATGAAGTCGCATTGATGTTACATCTGGGAATTCTTTATTCCATGCTGTGTTAATTGTGCTGTACAGCTCTCGCGGGTTCTATTTCCGGTTTAGATGTTTTGAGGGAAAACAAGTGCTCTTATAAGCGCTAAAAGAAGAGTGAAAATACTTTTTGTTCGCTTTGGTTCAAGCAACTAAAAAGTCATAATAGAAGTAAAAGCTAAGACATGTGATCCGTTCAATTAGACGTTGGAAGCGTGGTAATTTGAGGAATCAATTTGTTCACAATCGTCAATCTGGCTTTTTGCATTTCTAATCCTCCTTTGCACCGAATAGAGAAGTTGGCAGCGATTTTCCTGACAAAAAAAAAGTTCGCTTGCCTAATGTGTTTCAAAAAAGAAAAAGGAAACTTAAAGCGAATTTAAGTCAACAACGCGTTGGGATTCTATCGACAATAGCTTGAGAAACTATGACAGAAACCAGAGAACTTACTTTCCGTAGAGTTCGGACCACGGACTCAGGGGATTGTCAATGTCCCTCGTGTTCTCCCACACCTCCTGACCCTGAGCCGCCGAGTAGTGACGGGTCGTTGCCATGGTAACTATAACGGCAATCAAGCCACCAGACAAGATGGACGCTAGATTGCCTGCCAGCATGCTCTGCTCTGCCCCTGATAAAACAAAATCATTATATTAACCACCTGCTTCACTGTGATGTGGCATGATATTATCAGCGATATTCCATTTTGTAATAATATAACAAAGGACATTTTTAGTAATGTGTATCGCCTCATTTCTTTCATAAATGTGATTTTATTGGTAAAATTATTTGTATCACCTCATTTCAAAATAATATGGGTTAATTAGTTACTAAATACAACACCAGGTGAGCTAGCTATCAACTGACTTCAATTTCAGAGAGGAGCCTCTCTCTGAACCCTTTTAGGAACCGGGGGTAGCAGGGGGAGGGGCGGTTGAGGGCTTTTCAGCATTTCACCGCTGGACCTGGCTTTCATTCCGGCCAACGCAACGAATGAGGCAATCTAGCACAATTTGCGTGCGTTATCTTGATAGCTTCGTTTGCACCCTCTCTATCTGTGTCTGTCTTTTTCTCTCTCTTCCACGCCTTTACCTGTACTGGCGAAAAAATCCGACAGTCCTTTCTCCTGAATGGCCGACACTGCCAGCCACATACCGACCCCGACGGCAGCGCCCCCTATGGCCCCCGCCATCATGGCGGGCCCCGTGAGGCGGGCCCAGAACATGCACAGCGTGATGGGGATGACGGCCGAGCCGATCAACACTCCCATGAATAGGTAGACCCAGCCCAGGCTGACCTGGAAACAAGCCAATACATGTACAACAGGTACACCCAGCCCAGGCTGACCTGGAAACAAGCCAATACATGTACAACAGGTACACCCAGCCCAGGCTGACCTGGAAACAAGCCAATACATGTACAGCAGGTAGACCCAGCCCAGGCTGAGCTGGAAACAAACCAATACATGTACAACAGGTACACCCAGCCCATGCTGACCTGGAAACAAGCCAATACATGTACAACAGGTAGACCCAACCCAGGCTGACCTGGAAACAAGCCAATACATGTACAACAGGTAGACCCATCCCAGGCTGACCTGGAAACAAGCCAATACATGTACAACAGGTAGACCCAGCCCAGGCTGACCTGGAAACAAGCCAATACATGTACAACAGGTAGACCCAGCCCAGGCTGACCTGGAAACAAACCAATACATGTACAACAGATAGACAGAGCCCAGGCTGACCTGGAAACAAGCCAATACATGTACAACAGGTAGACCCAGCCCAGGCTGACATGGAAACAAGCCAATACATGTACAACAGGCACACCCAGCCCAGGCTGACCTGGAAACAAGCCAATACATGTACAACAGGTAGACCCAGCCCAGGCTGACCTGGAAACAAACCAATACATGTACAACAGGTAGACCCAGCCCAGGCTGACCTGGAAACAAGCCAATAAATGTACAGCAGGTAGACCCAGCCCAGGCTGACCTGGAAACAAGCCAATACATGTACAACAGGCAGACCCAGCCCAGGCTGACCTGGAAACAAGCCAATACATGTACAACAGGTAGACCCAGCCCAGGCTGACCTGGAAACAAGCCAATACATGTACAGCAGGTAGACCCAGCCCAGGCTGACCTGGAAACAAGCCAATACATGTACAACAGGTAGACCCAGCCCAGGCTGACCTGGAAACAAGCCAATACATGCACAACAGGCAGACCCAGCCCAGGCTGACCTGGAAACAAGCCAATACATGTACAACAGGTGGACCCAGCCCAGGCTGACCTGGAAACAAGCCAATACATGTACAACAGGCAGACCCAGCCCAGGCTGACCTGGAAACAAGCCAATACATGTACAACAGGTAGACCCAGCCCAGGCTGACCTGGAAACAAGCCAATACATGTACAACAGGCAGACCCAGCCCAGGCTGACCTGGAAACAAGCCAATACATGTACAACAGGCAGACCCAGCCCAGGCTGACCTGGAAACAAACCAATACATGTACAACAGGTAGACCCAGCCCAGGCTGACCTGGAAACAAGCCAATACATGTACAACGGGTAGACCCAGCCCAGGCTGACCTGGAAACAAGCCAATACATGTACAACAGGTAGACCCAGCCCAGGCTGACCTGGAAACAAGCCAATACATGTACAACAGGCAGACCCAGCCCAGGCTGACCTGGAAACAAGCCAATACATGTACAACAGGTAGACCCAGCCCAGGCTGACCTGGAAACAAGCCAATACATGTACAACAGGCAGACCCAGCCCAGGCTGACCTGGAAACAAGCCAATACATGTACAACAGGTAGACCCAGCCCAGGCTGACCTGGAAACAAGCCAATACATGTACAGCAGGTAGACCCAGCCCAGGCTGACCTGGAAACAAGCCAATACATGTACAACAGGTAGACCCAGCCCAGGCTGACCTGGAAACAAGCCAATACATGTACAACAGGCAGACCCAGCCCAGGCTGACCTGGAAACAAGCCAATACATGTACAACAGGTAGACCCAGCCCAGGCTGACCTGGAAACAAGCCAATACATGTACAACAGGCAGACCCAGCCCAGGCTGACCTGGAAACAAGCCAATACATGTACAACAGGTAGACCCAGCCCAGGCTGACCTGGAAACAAGCCAATACATGTACAACAGGCAGACCCAGCCCAGGCTGACCTGGAAACAAGCCAATACATGTACAACAGGCAGACCCAGCCCAGGCTGACCTGGAAACAAGCCAATACATGTGCAACAGGTAGACCCAGCCCAGGCTGACCTGGAAACAAGCCAATACATGCACAACAGGCCGACCCATCCCAGGCTGACCTGGAAACAAGCCAATACATGTACAACAGTTAGACCCAGCCCAGGCTGACCTGGAAACAAACCAATACATGTACAACAGGCACACCCAGCCCAGGCTGACCTGGAAACAAGCCAATACATGTACAACAGGCAGACCCAGCCCAGGCTGACCTGGAAACAAACCAATACATGTACAACAGGCAGACCCAGCCCAGGCTGACCTGGAAACAAGCCAATACATGTACAGCAGGCAGACCCAGCCCAGGCTGACCTGGAAACAAGCCAATACATGTACAACAGGCAGACCCAGCCCAGGCTGACCTGGAAACAAACCAATACATGTACAACAGGCAGACCCAGCCCAGGCTGACCTGGAAACAAACCAATACATGTACAACAGGCAGACCCAGCCCAGGCTGACCTGGAAACAAACCAATACATGTACAACAGGTAGACCCAGCCCAGGCTGACCTGGAAACAAGCCAATACATGTACAACAGGTAGACCCAGCCCAGGCTGACCTGGAAACGAGCCAATACATGTACAACAGGTAGACCCAGCCCAGGCTGACCTGGAAACAAGCCAATACATGTACAACAGGTAGACCCAGCCCAGGCTGACCTGGAAACAAACCAATACAGGCACAACAGGTAGACCCAGCCCAGGCTGACCTGGAAACAAGCCAATACATGTACAACAGGCAGACCCAGCCCAGGCTGACCTGGAAACAAGCCAATACATGTACAACAGGCAGACCCAGCCCAGGCTGACCTGGAAACAAGCCAATACATGTACAACAGGCACACCCAGCCCAGGCTGACCTGGAAACAAGCCAATACATGTACAACAGGTAGACCCAGCCCAGGCTGACCTGGAAACAAGCCAATACATGTACAACAGGTAGACCCAGCCCATGCTGACCTGGAAACAAGCCAATACATGTACAACAGGCAGACCCAGCCCATGCTGACCTGGAAACAAACCAATACATGTACAACAGGTAGACCCAGCCCAGGCTGACCTGGAAACAAACCAATACATGTACAACAGGTAGACCCATCCCAGGCTGACCTGGAAACAAACCAATACATGTACAACAGGTAGACCCAGCCCAGGCTGACCTGGAAACAAGCCAATACATGTACAACAGGCAGACCCAGCCCAGGCTGACCTGGAAACAAGCCAATACATGTACAACAGGCAGACCCAGCTCAGGCTGACCTGGAAACAAGCCAATACATGTACAACAGGTAGACCCAGCCCAGGCTGACCTGGAAACAAGCCAATACATGTACAACAGGTAGACCCAGCCCAGGCTGACCTGGAAACAAGCCAATACATGCACAACAGGTAGACCCAGCCCAGGCTGACCTGGAAACAAGCCAATACATGTACAACAGGCAGACCCAGCCCAGGCTGACCTGGAAACAAGCCAATACATGTACAACAGGCAGACCCAGCCCAGGCTGACCTGGAAACAAGCCAATACATGTACAACAGGCACACCCAGCCCAGGCTGACCTGGAAACAAGCCAATACATGTACAACAGGCAGACCCAGCCCAGGCTGACCTGGAAACAAGCCAATACATGTACAACAGGCACACCCAGCCCAGGCTGACCTGGAAACAAGCCAATACATGTACAACAGGTAGACCCAGCCCAGGCTGACCTGGAAACAAGCCAATACATGTACAACAGGTAGACCCAGCCCATGCTGACCTGGAAACAAGCCAATACATGTACAACAGGCAGACCCAGCCGATGCTGACCTGGAAACAAACCAATACATGTACAACAGGTAGACCCAGCCCAGGCTGACCTGGAAACAAACCAATACATGTACAACAGGTAGACCCATCCCAGGCTGACCTGGAAACAAACCAATACATGTACAACAGGTAGACCCAGCCCAAGCTGACCTGGAAACAAGCCAATACATGTACAACAGGCAGACCCAGCCCAGGCTGACCTGGAAACAAGCCAATACATGTACAACAGGCAGACCCAGCCCAGGCTGACCTGGAAACAAGCCAATACATGTACAACAGGTAGACCCAGCCCAGGCTGACCTGGAAACAAGCCAATACATGTACAACAGGTAGACCCAGCCCAGGCTGACCTGGAAACAAGCCAATACATGTACAACAGGTAGACCCAGCCCAGGCTGACCTGGAAACAAGCCAATACATGTACAACAGGTAGACCCAGCCCATGCTGACCTGGAAACAAGCCAATACATGTACAACAGGCAGACCCAGCCCATGCTGACCTGGAAACAAACCAATACATGTACAACAGGTAGACCCAGCCCAGGCTGACCTGGAAACAAACCAATACATGTACAACAGGTAGACCCATCCCAGGCTGACCTGGAAACAAACCAATACATGTACAACAGGTAGACCCAGCCCAGGCTGACCTGGAAACAAACCAATACATGTACAACAGGCAGACCCAGCCCAGGCTGACCTGGAAACAAACCAATACATGTACAACAGGTAGACCCAGCCCAGGCTGACCTGGAAACAAGCCAATACATGTACAACAGGCAGACCCAGCCCAGGCTGACCTGGAAACAAGCCAATACATGTACAACAGGTAGACCCATCCCAGGCTGACCTGGAAACAAACCAATACATGTACAACAGGTAGACCCATCCCAGGCTGACCTGGAAACAAACCAATACATGTACAACAGGTAGACCCAGCCCAGGCTGACCTGGAAACAAGCCAATACATGTACAACAGGTAGACCCAGCCCAGGCTGACCTGGAAACAAGCCAATACATGTACAACAGGTAGACCCAGCCCATGCTGACCTGGAAACAAGCCAATACATGTACAACAGGCAGACCCAGCCCATGCTGACCTGGAAACAAACCAATACATGTACAACAGGTAGACCCAGCCCAGGCTGACCTGGAAACAAACCAATACATGTACAACAGGTAGACCCATCCCAGGCTGACCTGGAAACAAACCAATACATGTACAACAGGTAGACCCAGCCCAGGCTGACCTGGAAACAAACCAATACATGTACAACAGGTAGACCCAGCCCAGGCTGACCTGGAAACAAACCAATACATGTACAACAGGTAGACCCAGCCCAGGCTGACCTGGAAACAAACCAATACATGTACAACAGGCAGACCCAGCCCAGGCTGACCTGGAAACAAGCCAATACATGTACAACAGGTAGACCCATCCCAGGCTGACCTGGAAACAAACCAATACATGTACAACAGGCAGACCCAGCCCAGGCTGACCTGGAAACAAACCAATACATGTACAACAGGTAGACCCAGCCCAGGCTGACCTGGAAACAAGCCAATACATGTACAACAGGCAGACCCAGCCCAGGCTGACCTGGAAACAAGCCAATACATGTACAACAGGTAGACCCATCCCAGGCTGACCTGGAAACAAACCAATACATGTACAACAGGTAGACCCATCCCAGGCTGACCTGGAAACAAACCAATACATGTACAACAGGTAGACCCAGCCCAGGCTGACCTGGAAACAAACCAATACATGTACAACAGGTAGACCCAGCCCAGGCTGACCTGGAAACAAACCAATACATGTACAACAGGCACACCCAGCCCAGGCTGACCTGGAAACAAGCCAATACATGTACAACAGGCAGACCCAGCCCAGGCTGACCTGGAAACAAACCAATACATGTACAACAGGTAGACCCAGCCCAGGCTGACCTGGAAACAAACCAATATATGCACAGCAGGTAGACCCAGCCCAGGCTGACCTGGAAACAAACCAATATATGCACAGCAGGTAGACCCAGCCCGGGCTGACCTGGAAAGAAAGCAATGCATGCATGTATGAACAATAGCAATATGACAAATGTAACATATATGGCTTTCACCGGCAGTGCATTAGTCCGATTTAAGAACTTAATGCAAATAAGGAGCCTTTTACAATAAGCTTTCGTTGCCCCATAAAATATTTAAAAGTGATAAAAGGTCCTTCTCAAATGAACCAAGCAGAACACTGCTGATGGACAAAGCAGACGTCGGAGCCGACATGGCTCCAGCCTCCTAGTCGCGATAACCCCGGGCCTACCTCCAGGGCCTGTAGCAGCATGGTCAGTGGGATGATGAAGAGCGTGGCCCACAGCAGACACCAGTTCTTTAAGGTGCGCAGGTAGTCGTTGTAAGTCCGCAGCGAGCCGTGCGTCGTGCACTTGTACATTGGCTTTATGGCTCGATTGCTCTCAGCTCTATGCCTGCAAAAAATAGTATTCATGAAATAGCGAATGGTCTCTTCGCATGGCATTTACTGTTCAATGTACTTCCCTAGGCTTTGTACGGTACACCACTGGTACACAGATAAATACGTGCAGATACTGGACGATGAATTGGTCCGGTTTTGGAACTGCGGGTAAATAACGATTCATTAACTTAAGTCTAGGGTAACTGACCCCTTAAGATATCAGATTCTATCAACCAAATTGTTGGCCCGATGTATAATTCAGTAAATACATTATACATACATATAAATTAATACCAGCCTGACTCATAGCTCTTTCATTGATCTTAAAACAGAAATACTCATTTATTTTTGCTAGGATAGATATTCGGACTAATTTTCGGTATGTGAACATTATCATTTCTGATAATTTATGAGATTTATGAGGCGTATGAATTATCGTTAAGTTCATCAATTCGTCTGTGTTCATGCATTCCTCTCGCTACTGATTTCATAAAATCGGCGAAAACATGTCAACCGAAGTGTGTAGAAATAGCTGCCAGCGTCTTTCCGAGAACATCTTGAAATAGCCGTCATTCGGTGTGCGCGTCGTTCCATTTATTGCTAAAATCATCATTTGTTTTAATGCTCATACATACAGAAGACATTACAAACCTCGATCCTAACCATGATCCACCCCCAGCCATTCCAATGGCGTCTATGGAGTGGTCGTCATGGTTTTGGCAAATGACACTAATTAACGTGGCTTTGCACTTGGTGGATGGATATCAGACACAGGGTGAGATCAGGGACTTACAGGATACATTATTTAACTGGTCATCACACAATGGTATATAATATTATTATTACTTGTTTGTCCTCGATCTCTATCCGCTCTGACTTGTCCTCTTTATCGCGATTCCCAACTTTAGAAATGACGAACTGTTCGGCAAGAATATTGACGTGCAAGAGGAATGTGTATTGCCTGTTTTCTAATTGCAAATAAAATACAAATACGTTTAAATGAAGAATATTGTTGCGATTGCCCTCCCTTTGGCTCTCTGCATGGAATGGGTATCGGTCTGGGTCTTTGTGTATGTAAGGGACTCCTTGAACGCATCACACACGGCTGCCTCTAACCCCGCAGCGGATAGGGGTCGGGGCAGCTTTGTGACACACGGTGGCAGTTGATAGGGCATGCCATTAAGATTACCATCCAGCCCCCCAACCCCTTTAAAGATACACGCCTTTCTTGCATGCGGATAAACAACGCATGAGAATCAGAATTTGTATTCCAACGCGCAGCACGATTACTTTCCCACCAACCACCACGGTCCAACCCTACCCCCAAGCCGCAACGCGCTTATATCCTTGAAATATTGGTGTTCTCTGCCACGTATGTGCACAGGAAGGTTAAACTGGACCAGAAAACCTCCAGGAATAAAATGGGGTTAGACGAAAGACACGCTCCAGATTCAGGTGTCAGGGCACGAACTCACGACCTGTTGATCTGCAGCTCAGCCCGCTTACCAACAGGTAAGACACGTGAATACACTTACTCATCGTCCTGGGAGCAATCCCTGCAGTGTGACATGCTGATGCAGTGACACTTGTCACGTGGGTGGGCGTTGCGCCCCCTCTGGTGGCCGCACAGGATGCACGTGTTGGCGTCATGCACGCGGCGGTAGGGCTGCCGCAGAAACACGTAACTATAGCAACGCGATACAAATATCAACACGCGAATAACGCATGTTTGCTGCGCACGCATCGGTGCACACTTAACAGAGGTTGTAGTGACATTGATACACAAGTAGTAGACGTCTAACTGAACTTGATGTAAGCAATTTGACATGGATCTTGGTAGACGTAGGTAAAAGTTTCACTGACCTTGGGGTATCCTTGGTAGAGGTTTTACTGACCTTGACTGACCTTGGGGTAGACGGTGTAGAGGATCTGTTACTGACCTTAAAGGTAGACGAGGTAGAGGTTTCACTGACCTTAAAGGTAGACGAGGTAGAGGTTTCACTGATCTTGAAGTAGACTTGGTATATGCTTCACTTACCTTGAGGAACACATGGTAGATGCTTCACTGACCTACATGTAGACTCGCCAGAAGCTTTCCATGCATTGAAGTGAACGTGGTACAGGGTTCGCTGACCTTGAGATGGATATGGCAGACGTTTCACCGACCTTGAAGTAGACTTGGTAGAGGTTGCAATGACCTTGAGGTAGACTTGCTACATATTTTAATGACCTTGAGATAGACGTGGCAGACGTTTAACTGACCTTGAGAGAGACTTGCTACATATTTCACTGAGCTTGAGATGGATATGGCAGGCGTTTCACTGACCTTGAGGTAGACTTGGTATATGCTTCATTGACCTTGAGAAGAACGTGGCAGGCGTTTCACTGACCATGAAGTAGACTTGGTACATGCTTCACTGAACTTGAGAAGAACGTGACAGGCGTTTCACTGACCTTGAGGTAGACCTGGTAGACGTCGTACACTAGGATGGAAGTGACGGCGATGATTTCCGCCGACGCCGTTGAGGTGACGGCCAGAAGGATGAGGATGACAATGAGTATTTCTCCTGTTACTCCCATGAGCCTCTGTGCCACCACCGGGGCCACCAGACCTGTCCGGGGTCGGGGGGGGAGGGGTCATAGAGTCATCGTTTATTATGGGCGGGCCAGTGACGTTATTACCTCAGGTGTGGTATTCGTAAACCACGTAGCTCACGCAAGAAGAGTGCGTTAAGGTCGTAGCCTCACCGGCTCGGTGTGGTGGTGCTCATGATCATTAAGTGATATTCAGTATAGTTTTAACAGTTTCTTAATTCAGAAAATTCACCTCTTTGGTAAATACCAAAGTATTTCGCGTTTGAACCCGACAATCGTCGCACAAATGTTCCACTTGACACTAGGTAGGTTTGCGTAGTCTAAGTATAGTTTAGGAATGCCGACTCTGGGGCCTCATTCATACTGCGGAATCCGTCGTGGAACCAGTGAAGACCGGTCTCCCTCCCCGCAGAAAATGCCCACTCCACAAATGCATTTTTACGATTTACAACTGTACGATAACATGTTTTGACTATGAATACAACAGCCACGAGGTCGTTTAAGACGAAAAACCACAAAGGAATAACCTATAAGGGTGGCGTCGAGGTCGAAAGGTCGAAAGGTCACGTGTGGCGACGGCCATGCGGTTCATAACACAGATCTGACACCACTCACGTTATACTCTGGTTGTGAGTCCAGTCTTGAGTGAGAAGGATTGGGAGAAATGGAGAGCGAGGTGGGGGTGGGGATAGAGCGAGGAGACAGAGAGAGGTGGGGGTGGGGATAGACCGAGGAGACAGAGAGAGGTGGGGGTGGGGATAGAGCGAGGAGACAGAGAGAGGTGGGGGTGGGGATAGAGCGAGGAGACAGAGAGAGGTGGGGGTGGGGATAGAGCGAGGAGACAGAGAGAGGTGGGGGTGGGGATAGAGCGAGGAGACAGAGAGAGGTGGGGGTGGGGGATAGAGCGAGGAGACAGAGAGAGGTGGGGGGTGGGGGTGGAGCGAGGAGACAGAGAGAGGTGGGGGTGGGGGTAGAGCGAGGAGACAGAGAGAGGTGGGGGTGGGGGTTAAAGCGAGGAGACAGAGAGAGGTGGGGGTGGGGATAGAGCGAGGAGACAGAGAGAGGTGGGGGTGGGGATAGACTGAGGAGACAGAGAGAGGTGGGGGTGGGGATAGAGCGAGGAGACAGAGAGAGGTGGGGGTGGGGATAGAGCGAGGAGACAGAGAGAGGTGGGGGTGGTGGTAGAGCGAGGAGACAGAGAGAGGTGGGGGGTGGGGGTAGAGCGTGGACACAGAGAGACAGGGAGAGAGACAGAGAGAGAGAAAGAGGGAGAGAGAGAGTATGACAATACGTTTCCATGGCTACGTACCTGCGTTAACGTCATTGTCGGTCAGGAGTGGGTGTCCGTCCTTCACCCCCAGGGCGATGTAAGCCATCCCCATGGTGCTGGCGAAGGTGAAGGGCACGGCGAACCAGGAGAGACCCCCCGTGAGGAAGCCCCAGACTCCCTGGCGGGGTTTGGCGGCCACGCTGCTCTGCCAGTAAGACTGGTCCACGAACACTGTGCCGAAGTTACCTGTCGAGAGACACCATGGACAGAGACCCATAAGGTTCAGTGGTCTATTTCACGTACATAGTTTAGCCGGCTACTGGGCTAAAATCGCCCATCATTTACATGGTAACTTTAGCCGACTGAGCCCCGTTGTCGGCTAATCTCCGTTCGTGAAATCCGCCACAGGACTCTTCGTAGACTCAACCATTTTTTATTGACAACCCATTGTCTCACCTCGCCCTGATTGCTTCTGCCGAATTCTACGGAAAGTAGTTACCATGGTTACATCTACTGACCCACCATATTGATTACGATAGTTACTATGGTTACATCTACTGAACCACCACATTGATTACAGTCGTTAACATGGTTACATCTACTGACCGACCATATTGATTACGGTAGTTACCATGGTTACATCTACTGACCCACGATGTTGATTATGCCGAAGATGAATCCGGAGTTGGAGATGATGGTTAGAAAGCTGTTGTCTTGGTTACCGTCAGGTGCCATGGCGCATGTGATGTAATCATAAACCGACTCGATACTTCCTGGAGGAAACAGAACCGTGTGATTACTGGAGGGAGATTCATTGCTTTATTGCTTGTACTCATTGGGAACAGTTGAACCCGAAGATGAGCACAAAGACCAACGGTATGTTATTATTTTTAAATTGGGGAACGCTCTGGCCCATGAGACTCAATCAACTAGGCTCAGGAATAATTAATTTGGAGATTAAGTTTCACGAAAAAAGAAGTGAAAATCATGATGTCGCTGCCGGGAATCGAAACATTCATGTAAGTACTGGATTTATACCACATAAATATACTATATTACCATGTGCATACTTTCGATCCCATTACCGCCACCCCGCTATACCGCCACCCCGTTATACCGCCACCTTGTTTTACCGCCACCCCGTTATACCGCCACCCCCGTTATACCGCCACTTTGTTTTACCGCCACCCCGTTATACCGCCACCCCCGTTATACCGCCACCCATTTATACCGCCACCCGTTATACCGCCACCATCGTTATACCGCCACCCCGTTATACCGCCACCCCGCTATACAGCCACCCCGTTATACCGCCACCCCGCTATACCGCCACCCCGTTATACCGCCACCCCGTTATACCGCCACCCCGCTATACAGCCACTCCGCTATACCGCCACCCCGTTATACTGCCATTCCATTATACAGCCACCCCGTAATACCGCCACCCCGTTATACCGCCACCCCGTTATACCACCAGCCGGTATACCACAACCCCGTTATACAGCCACCCAGTTATACCACCACCCCATTATACCGCCATACCATTATACCGCCACCCCGTTATACCGCCGCCCCATTATACCGCCACCCCGTTATAAAGCCACCCCGTTATACCGCCACCCCATTATACCGCCACCCCGTTATAGAGCCATCCTATTATACCGCCGCCCCATTATATCGCAACCCCGTTATACAGCCACTCGGTTTCACCGCCACCCCGTTAGACCGCCACCCCATTATACCGCCACCCAATTATACCGCTACCCCGTTATACAGCCACTCGGTTATACCGCCACCCCGTTATACCGCCACGCCGTTATACCGCCACCCCGTTATGCAGCCACCCCGTTATACCGCCACCCCGCTATACAGCCACTCCGCTATACCGCCACCCCGTTATACCACCACCCCATTATACCGCCATACCATTATACCGCCACCCCGTTATACCGCCGCCCCATTATACCGCCACCCCGTTTTAGAGCCATCCCATTATACCGCCGCCCCATTATATCGCCACCCCGTTATACAGCCACTCGGTTATACCGCCACCCCGTTATACCGCCACCCCATTATACCGCCACCCAGTTATACCACCACCCCGTTATACCGCCACTCCCTTATACCATCACTCTCGTTATACCGCCATCCCGTTATACCCGCACATCGGTTATACAGCCACCCCGTTATACCACCACATCGGTTATACAGCCACCCTCCGTTATGCCGTTATCCGCGTTATGCATTTTTTTTTCATTTTGCATAACATTTTTCATACGGTTTTCTCTGAATCCCCCGCCCCCCCCCCCCCCCCCCCACCCGACCCCCTCCCGCCCCCTCTCCTCACCCAGGTCGGTCTCGCCCGGTGAGTAGTAGATGCGGACGAGGAAGATGAGCATAATGATGTAGATCATGGTCGTGTTGACGTAGGAGACGTAGAAAGTGGCGCCCAGGCCGCCGATATACGTGTACGTCCCCGTCACCAAGGCAACCAGCCCGGTCGCCAGCTCCAGACTCAAGCCCTTCACCAGGTTCGTCACCACCGCAGCGCCACCTACCGCCAAGTACAAACATAAAGTTGCTACAGCGCGGGAAGAGAGTGGAATGTTATGGTATTGTGATATACTACTTTAATTTTTACATTTTTTATTCCACGATATCACTATAAACGCATTCGTCAAAGTAGCAAAAGTGAGATCCGGCGGGTTTATTGCTGGGAGCATTGCATCTGAGCTTTATTTAGAAATTCCCCAATGATGTCACAAGATTGACAGGTGAGCTTTGATGCAGTGCGTAGACATCTGTGGTCGAGAGCGTGTATTGTCCTCATGGTTAAGTGCATTTTGTTGAGTTCAAGCCAATGAGCAGACAGAATCTGAGTCTCAATACAAAAGCACATGCGTTTGAATTCCCCTTTGACGTCACTTTCCTCGCTCGCAGAAGTTAATTTGGTAGGTGCGAAAACAAGTGAAAAAGTATGCCCTTCTACTATTTGGGGCGTTACAGCTCGATAATATAAGCGTGGAAACACAAAAGATTAATATGAGCTAAAGTTGTTTTGGCTTGGCACGAACACTTTAAAATACCGCAGTTGGATGCACCACGCGGAAATTTACATTGCATGTATATGCCAAGGGGTCGTGGCCGGAACAATATAAATAACGATCCATTTGAAACATAGTTCAATGAATATATATATAAATAACCATATATCAAGTGTTGGTAAACATTAACATGGCCGTCACCATGTCAGTCCCAAGATCTTACCCAACATTAACATGGCCGTCACCATGTCAGTCACAAGATCTTACCCAACATTATCATGGCCGTCACGGTGTCAGTCACAAGATCTTACCCAACATTAACATGGCCGTCACGATGTCAGTCACAAGATCTTACCCAACATTAACATGGCCGTCACCATGTCAGTCACAAGATCTTACCCAACATTAACATGGCCGTCACGGTGTCAGTCACAAGATCTTACCCAACATTAACATGGCCGTCACGATGTCAGTCACACGATCTTACCCAACATTAACATGGCCGTCACGATGTCAGTCACAAGATCTTACCCAACATTAACATGGCCGTCACGATGTCAGTCACAAGATCTT
This sequence comes from Arenicola marina, assembly GCA_964019135.1. Classification (NCBI taxonomy): domain Eukaryota; kingdom Metazoa; phylum Annelida; class Polychaeta; family Arenicolidae; genus Arenicola; species Arenicola marina. The sequence continues at coordinate 8,500,584 of OZ025252.1, read as the reverse complement.
ACCCAACATTAACATGGCCGTCACCATGTCAGTCACACGATCTTACCCAACATTAACATGGCCGTCACGATGTCAGTCACAAGATCTTACCCAACATTAACATGGCCGTCACGATGTCAGTCACAAGATCTTACCCAACATTAACATGGCCGTCACGATGTCAGTCACACGATCTTACCCAACATTAACATGGCCGTCACGATGTCAGTCACAAGATCTTACCCAACATTAACATGGCCGTCACGATGACGTTTGTCATGAAGGCAAACACACAATACGTTATGTGCGTTCGCTTCCCGAATCGCGCCCGGATCACTCGCAGGAATGTCTTGGCGCCGGGAGCACGGATCTTCAGTTGTACGGATATCATGGAGAACAGCAGGATCTGGATGGTGGCTCCGGACGCGTACCAGAAAGGACCGCTGATCCCGTACTGAAACACCAACCACAGACACCAGGATTACACGGAGACCTGGAGCAGCGGACCTGGGAGCTGTTCCTCTACGGGTAGCAATTGGGGGACGCCAAGCTGATCCGGATAGCCACACCTGGATTAAGGGCAATCTTAGGTGGTTTAGTCATGTTCATCGTATGCGGGGTGAACGCATTCCAAGCGATATGCTTAGCAAGAGGCCAACTGGGCGGAGGACGGCTTAAGGATGTTACTTTGCGAATATGACATGACATAGATTAGCATTCCTGAAAGGATCTGCTGACCCATAAGAGGGGGTGGCCAAGTTACTGTGAGGTGGAATAGTCCACCACGACGAGCTCTAGCTTGCGAAATTGCATTCGAAATGAGCTGCGGCAAGCAGCAGTTGACCAGATTATTATTCAGGCTTATCCTTATTCAGAAGGAGTTATAAGTGTAGTCGGAGGGGTGGGTGGGGGTGTGGCAGGGGCAGTCAGAGGGGTGAGTGGGGGTTTGGCAGGGGCAGTCCGAGGGGTGGGTGGGGGTGTGGCAGGGGCAGTCAGAGGGGTGGGTGGGGGTGTGGCAGGGGCAGTCCGAGGGGTGGGTGGGGGTGTGGCAGGGGCAGTCAGAGGGGTGGGGTTGGGTGTGGCAGGGGCAGTCCGAGGGGTGGGTGGGAGTGTGGCAGGGGCAGTCAGAGGGGTGGGTGGGGTGTGGCAGGGGCAGTCAGAGGGGTGGGTGGGGGTGTAGTAGGAGCCGTCGGAGGGGTGGGTGGGGATGTGGTAGGAGCCGTCGGAGGGGTGAGTGGGGGTGTGGCAGGGGCAGTCAGAGGGGTGGGTGGGGGTGTGGTAGGGACTGTCGGAGGGGTGGGTGGGGATGTGGTAGGGGCAGTCAGAGGGGTGGGTGGGGGTGTAGTAGGGGCAGTCAGAGGGGTGAGTGGGGGTGTGGCAGGGGCAGTCAGAGGGGTGGGTGGGGGTGTGGCAGGGGCAGTCAGAGGGGTGGGTGGGGGTGTAGTAGGAGCCGTCGGAGGGGTGGGTGGGGATGTGGTAGGAGCCGTCGGAGGGGTGAGTGGGGATGTGGTAGGAGCCGTCGGAGGGGTGAGTGGGGGTGTGGCAGGGGCAGTCAGAGGGGTGGGTGGGGGTGTGGTAGGGACTGTCGGAGGGGTGGGTGGGGATGTGATAGGAGCCGTCGGAGGGGTGAGTGGGGGTGTGGCAGGGGCAGTCAGAGGGGTGGGTAGGGGTGTGGCAGGGGCAGTCAGAGGGGTGGGTGGGGGTGTGGTAGGGACTGTCGGAGGGGTGGGTGGGGGTGTGGTAGGAGCCGTCGGAGGGGTGAGTGAGGGTGTGGTAGGGGTAGTCGGAGAGGTGGGTGGGGGTGTGGTAGGGATTGTCGGAGGGGTGAGTGGGGGTGAGGCAGGGGCAGTCGGAGGGGTGGGTAGGGTGACACCATGTGGCAGGGGCGGTTGGCGGTGCAGGGCTACAGACGACTATATTAAGTACATCACAGGCCAACAAATACGATTATTTCTAACGTGCAATCAAGCGAGATAACTCCTGACGACTTGGATTGAGATTAGACAACGTTCAGCCAAGAAAAGTCGATTTCGTTTAAAGTACTCTACGCCAGCTACTGAGTTTTCTCAACAGTTTCAATTTGAAAACGACGTGTTTTCTGATAACATAACCCCAGGAGGCTAGCCAGGCCACCTGGTGCCTTCAGCAGATGGGTGTATTACGGTATATCCCAGTCCCATGGAATGAAATTGTACTGATTTTTACATGGTCAATTTTAGCCCGTCTGCCTTGTTGTGATTGTATAGATTGTACCCCATGCAGTGGTTTAGGAAGCTTAGAGCTAAGTAGAAGCTTCAGTCCGTTAAGTACACAAAACGGTCATTGGAAGTCACATGGTAACTTTTTGATAGAAAGAAATTCGATAAATATGCATTATATTTCATTCTGTGGTCGTAGAACCGTTCCTTTCCTTTTTGCGTCGCGTTATTAAACGTCACTGACGACGTGGATTTGACGAGATTCGAGACTGCTTAGCTAGCTTGGGGCGCCAAGTGTTGTACAAATATCTATATGACATTGTGTTGGATTGGCCTCAGTTTATCTCTACATGTGGCCTGAACACTAAGCGCAGATAGATAACTGGCCATTCACATTCCATGGTTATCCCAACAGGTTAGGTCTTTACCACTGTTGGTCACATATATACGTCAGTATACAGAGATGTCATGGGACAAATGATTGATTTCCCAAACTTACCAATAGAGGACACATTCATATATCTAAATATATATATAATATCTCTAAAATATGCAAAATGGAAGTAAAGAAGTTACTTGCGCGGTACTTAAATGAGGCATGGGTATATAGACGAGGGTTATTGTACATAACTGGTTAAGAGTACATATGTTTTCGTTTTTGTTTATTTTAAGTGCATTTACTACGCTATATGTTAACATACTAGTACTAGTGTTAACATGACTGTTCTAATGCTGTAGTTAATTTAAAATCTCTTATAAGTTCATAAATACCTTAATTATTTAATATCTCGGTTCAAATGGATCGATTAGCTGTTGGCGATTTTTGGGTTTTGGTTTTACCGCGGTTTGCAGTAAATCAAGAAAGGCCTCTAAATGTTTGCTCCGAGTATTTCGCATCTAATTATTTGTTTTCAACTCGATATACAGAAGGCATCTCAATAAAAACCTAAATATATATATATTCTTCTTTCACAGAGGAGTAACATGTACCACACATGTCAGCTACTGAGGGGAAGTGGGGGTGGCGCGGAGGCGGAGGGGGGGGGGGAGGGGGGTTGTGGCGGCCTTATATGTTATACGGTGACATCATATCATCATGTTCCTTTAATAGCATACGTGCATTGAAAGGATGTTAGACTTTCCCCCCTTTCTTCTCGTCCCTTTGCCGGGCAATACATAAGCTGATGTCATACCGAACGCCATTCAGGCGGCAATCAAATGGCATTCAGAGTTGGCGAGAAAAGCGGCTCTATGGGTATCCATGGATGTCCTCGACGGACAGATCATCACCTTTATGTGATATATAAAAAGGTAAAATGATCCATTATTCGTGTCTATGCCCTGCCGCCGTGTCGCTCCCAGGACGCGGACAAACCGAGCATTTCACATGAAAAGCGGATGAAATTACCTTTTAAGATGCCGTTTATGGCACATAATTTAGTTTGTTTAAACGGCAGTGTCATGATGCAAAAAAAGATGTTGTTGCACCTAAATACAAACAGGCGAACATGCGATTAGTTGCAGAATCACAGACTAGGATGAAGGATTATTCTGACAAAACTGACGACTTTGGGGAACACATTTTTTTTCTTAATTACCCTGTTGATATGACTATAGAAAAATACCTATTACCGTACTCTGCTGTATATTTATCCATATTAATTATTCTATGTTGAGCCTTTAACATGTGAATTTGCTATTGAAATCTACGCCTCCCTCTTAACTCACACAAACCCTTCCCCGACAAATTGGTTGTAATTACAGCTATAATATGAGCAAAGACGGTATCAAGAGGACAGGACGCAAATCGTTAGCTGAAACACGGTGTGTAAATATAAAACACCATGTAATGAGGTATTCTCCCGCCAAATGTCATGGCCAGTTTCGAGTTACATGTATTTCTAACGGAAGCGAAGACATCTTCTTTAATGACCAAACCTTGCCGAAAGCCTAAGCCGTCTATTGAACGAACTTCCGACGTCTTAATTACTTTATTCACAGCTCGAAACCTGACACTTTCATTAGTCCTAAGTTGAGGAGTATTTAGTAGAAGTAACCAATTATTGTCCTTTCCAATTAACCCTGTTCCGCCAGACCCCCATTCTCTGCTTACTGACAAGGATTTTCGTGACATTGTCCGCGTGAATGTCTGCAAGTTCCCATTCGTTAGGTAGAGTTCCATTCCTAATCGCTGCTTTCGGCGACAGCGAAGCTGACCAATCTTGCAAAAATAAGCATTTCCAGAAGCAAAGATTACAAATGACGATTCTTACGAGCCTAGTCATGCAGTACATCGAGGCAGTAATGACTGACAGCGAACTCATTTCGTTTGTACACTTGATCCCGTGTATAAGTTGGTTCCCTGGTCCCTAGATTACGTGTGGTATTGAGCATAAGCTGGGTCCCTGGCACGGAATTCCAGAAATCCGCTTCGACTTTGTCATATCCCGCGCGAGATTGTTGAGGGCTGTAGTACCCGACAACGGAGATATACCGGCGCCCCTAGCGGAGGGTCGCGAGTTGAGGGCAGAGAGTGCAATTTGTTGTGTATTCTCCTGGTGTCGATAAGCGGCCGGAGGCGGAGGCAGGTGTGAACAGTTAGGGGAGATGCCGGAAACCTACGAATGCCTTGTTACCTGCCCCAATCGTCGCTACAGCACGACACCCTATAGAGACATACCGCAACGCGCCCTCGCGCAATTATCGGCAGATGAGCATACGCAGCAAGAAGGGGCGCAGGAATTATATACAATACCACTAATATGGGGGACGCTAAGAGAGAAAGCAATCATGATTTTTATTGCCTTCTCTCTGGGCGTCCCCCATATGGGCTACAACTCGGCAGCTGGGGGCACAGGGGGTGTGCTGGGGGGGGGGGGGGGGGCATCATCCGGGCTCTGGAGCAGCCTTGGTTTCGATTCATCTAAACACTCTGCGACGCGTGGCATTATGGGTAATATTAATCGATTTTTTGTCTCCAGGTAGGCGACTGCGATGCGTTATGGGAACACTGCACAAGCGTACGGCCCTGTACTAATGTGGGACTATCTTCATCTTCAGCGCGTAAGAATATTGAATATGCTATGATGAATATGTCGTGTGGTAAATGGAACAATAATGCTATTGTCTCTCGTTTCCCATATCCAATTAACACCAGGAAATACTGCTAACTGTGGATGCATTATTACGCACTGCAGATACTGGACAGTGATATACAAAGTACAACTTGAAAACGTTGGCTACCAGCCTGTCATTCATGGGGTCGTTAAATCATCATTTGATCTTAAGGAAGAACCATGCTAACCATGCAACGAAACTCGGACAAATTCTCTGTCCGTCAATTCTGCGTTCTAATTTTCCGACCACCAGTTATATGTTTCGTTTATAACCTCCGCCTAACGGACAAGGACCATGGATACCTGTGTGATATCTTGTAATATGTGACGTGCGGTCGGTGTACCTTGAAGATCATATTAGTCAGTGCTCAACTATATTTCCGATGACAACAGGTCTTTATTATAATAAAGACATATTTTCACGGAAACAAAACTGATCATTGCATGCGGTGACTTCACCAACCTTGGTACACGTATAAACATTTTCAGACAATTATTTACTTAACTCCTTATCTTATCTTAATCCATATCAAACAATGTATATATGTACTTTTAAAACGCAGCCGCTCCTATAATGTACTACTTATTAATCAGTAGTATGCGTACATTAATTTATTAATTATCTTTTTTAATTTTCACTTTTTAACTAAATGACCTGTGTTCTGACCTTGGCGGCAACGGCCGAGGACTGGAGTAGCGAGGCGGCCCAGGTCCACTGGGACACGATGGTGGTGGCCGTCAGACCCACGGAGACCTTCCCGCCAGCGTCAAACTCCACGTCAATGTTATTCTGTCGACAACAACACGGAAAGCAATGATGCCAAGGTCAAACAGTAAACACACGGCGTGCTATCAACAGATATGTCAGCAACGTATGCACAGTGAGTAAATGAATAATTATTTACATCTCCATAAATGATTTACTTGTCAATAAATGATTTACTTGTCAATAAATGATTTACTTGTCAATAAACGGTTTACTTGTCAAAAAATGATTACTTGTCCATAGATAAACCAAGTATCAACACATGAGGCACAAATGATACACATAAATAAATCATACACATTTGAATAAATCATACACATATCAATAAATCATACACATTTCAATAAATCATACACATTTCAATAAATCATACACATTTTAATAAATGATACATATTTTAATAAATGATACACATTTTAGTAAATGATACACATTTAAATAAATGCTAAGCATATCAATAAATGATACCCATTTCAATACATGATTCACATTGCGAAAAAGGGTTGATGTACAATCACATTCGTTGTTAAAAGCTGTGCAAATAATACAAAGGCGAGGAACCGGATGTTAAAAATTTAATGACACAAGATGACGAAACACACCAGTCCTCGGCCATCAGAATGGAATGGAATGTTGGTGTTTTAGGCCACTTTTGTGCACATACAGGCTAAATTGGGCCCTCGGCCATCAGAGGCTTGTCATGTAATGGAATAGGATTGCCGTCGAGGCCCTCTTCAATACAACATGGCACCCGACGCAAGGCGATATCAATTATGTAGACGCCCTCTAACGGCTGGTGGCTGTAGTACAGAGAGAGATGGATTCTTTGGGGTCTGACCGGGCGCAGATATGTAATCTGAGGGCACATCAGGCGTCCTTTTGATGCCCACAGTGCTCGATCAATCCTTGCATAACGCCCAGCTGTAGCTAGTGAATGGGCGATAATAGGGGGAGATAGGTCCATGCCATTGGCATACAGCCCCCACCTCCGTCCCATTCTCCACGTCCCCTATATCGACTACTAGCGTAATTCCACGGAGAGACACAGATTCTTATATGTGGCAATCAGCAGGTATGGATGGTAAGGGAGGTTGAGGAGGATATGATTGAGCGTGCAATCAGGGTCTCGTATTGACAATGGATCTGACAGCATGGGAGTTCGGTGCCTCCAACGGCAGAGTCACTTTGATGTCATAGTTGAGCGTATCACAGTCTCTCGTTCCAACTGGTTAGATAAAACCCGTCACCGTTTTCAGCTAATTACTAGGTTATTTAGGGCTAGCCTAATATTAATATTAAATATAAAATTATACTAAATCATATATCAAGAATATCTGTTTTCCTTGCTTTGAAAAGCATATCCCAATGCAGCTCTCTGGACCCATTGTTAAGGAGGTTAGGTCCAAGGGGTTTTGACCTTGAAGAACCAAGGTTCTCCCAATGGTAAAGATAAAGTCCTAGGAATGCTTGTGCGTCAGATTCATAGGGCGCATTTAGGGCCAAGTGATGTTTTCAATGTACACTACTGTCCAATCCCCTCTCCATCCCATTGACGCGATATAACCAAAAGTGGTTAAAGCGTCCTGAATATACAACCAACGAACTCCCCCTCTCACGGGCGCATCCAGAAAATCTGGATATGCAGGGTGGGGGCGGTTTTGGTTTTCACATATTAAATGATATAAATTATATAAATTTCCATCCGAAAAGGGGGAGGGGCGGCGCCGGGTCGCCCCCCGCCCCGGCTCCGCCCCTGCCTCCCCACACCCCGGTGCCAGTTATGCATTTATACAGGTGTATTTTGTCATATCAAGGATTAACCAGCATGCCTATAAAAAAAGCTTGAAAGTTTAACCTTGAAGTTCATCCTTGTGTAACTGTGAGTAAATCATTGCAACGCGCAGACATCAGCCAAACAAAGACCGGGCTACAATTGACCAAAACTACTTGGATTCCCAGGTTTACACTTCCCAGGAGTGCTGGTGGTTTGAGCAGATTTTTGACGCCGATTAATTATCACTTGCAAGGATATATGTCCATGCCAACACCTTATGTAACCATGCATATGTAACCATCGTGATGTACATTATTGTTTGTGTATTTACGACATCAATGCGAGCGTTGTGATGGACAGAACTCGCTGGAGGCCTAATTGCGGGGAAGTATCTTTGGCGAAATGATGAACAATAGACAAGCGATGAACAATGGGTAAGTGATGGACAATAGACAAGTGATGAACAATGGGCAAGTGATGGACAATAGACAAGTGATGAACAATGGGCAAGTGATGGACAATAGACAAGTGATGAACAATGGGCAAGTGATGGACAATAGACAAGTGATGAACAATGGGCAAGTGATGGACAATAGACAAGTGATGAACAATGGGCATGTGATGGACAATAGACAAGTGATGAACAATGGGCAAGTGACGGACAATAGACAAGTGATGAACAATGGGCAAGTGATGGACAATAGACAAGTGATGAACAATGGGCAAGTGATGGACAATAGACAAGTGATGAACAATGGGCAAGTGATGGACAATAGACAAGTGATGAACAATGGGCAAGTGATGGACAATAGACAAGTGATGAACAATGGGCAAGTGATGGACAATAGACAAGTGATGAACAATGGGCAAGTGATGGACAATAGACAAGTGATGAACAATGGGCAAGTGATGGATAATGGACAAGTGATGTAACAATCCTCGGTGTCGTTATTTAATCAACACCATGTCTCCGATCAAAGACGCAAGAGGACGTTGCCGTTTCCGATAGTCCATCCAATTAGCCCAACAGTTCGCGCGACACAGGTAGCCACTTATGCTTATAGGACACCAATGACGTGGAGAGCGTCTGAAAGGATATTCTTTGCGGTAGTACTGCTACGCCATGTATAACATGCTTTCGGCACGGCACCGTGCCTTGACGAGTGGTGCAGGCAGTGTGAGAGGCCCAGAGGAGGGGTGCGGGGGTGTGGGGGGAGGGTGCTGCTCTGAAGGGCGAATGTCATACATGCTTCATCTTATAACACGCAAGGTCTTCCTTATTCACAGTCGGTGCAGCAGGCAGCATAGCTGTTCCCTGGTCCATACAGTAGACAGCCCTGTGGTTCCCTGGTCCCCATGCAGTAGATAGCCCTGCTGTTCCCTGGTCCATACAGTAGATAGCCCTGTGGTTCCCTGGTCCCCATGCAGTAGATAGCCCTGCTGTTCCCTGGCCCATACAGTAGATAGCCCTGCTGTACCCTGGTCCCCATACAGTAGATAGCCCTGCTGTTCCCTGGTCCATACAGTGGATAGCCCTGTGGTTCCCTGGTCCATACAGTAGATAGCCCTGCTGTTCCCTGGCCCATACAGTAGATAGCCCTGCCGTTCCTTGGTCCATACAGTAGATAGCCCTGCTGTTCCCTGGTCCATACAGTGGATAGCCCTGTGGTTCCCTGGTCCATACAGTAGATAGCCCTGCTGTTCCCTGGTCCATACAGTAGATAGCCCTGCTGTTCCCTGGCCCATACAGTAGATAGCCCTGCTGTACCCTGGTCTATACAGTAGATAGCCCTGCTGTGCCCTGGTCCCCATACAGTAGATAGCCCTGCTGTTCCCTGGTCCATACAGTGGATAGCCCTGCTGTTCCCTGGTCCATACAGTGGATAGCCCTGCTGTTCCCTGGTCCATACGGTAGACAGTCCTGTGGTTCCCTGGTCCATACGGTAGACAGCCCTGTGGTTCCCTGGTCCATACAGTAGATAGCCCTGCCGTTCCTTGGTCCATACAGTAGATAGCCTTGCTGTTCCCTGGTCCCCATACAGTAGATAGCCCTGCCGTTCCTTGGTCCATACAGTAGATAGCCTTGCTGTTCCCTGGTCTGTACAGTAGATAGCCATGCCGTTCCTTGGTCCATACAGTAGATAGCCTTGCTGTTCCCTGGTCTGTACAGTAGATAGCCCTGCTGTTCCCTGGTCCAAACAGTAGATAGCCCTGCCGTTCCTTGGTCCATACAGTAGATAGCCCTGCTGTTCCCTGGTCCATACAGTGGATAGCCCTGTGGTTCCCTGGTCCATACAGTAGATAGCCCTGCTGTTCCCTGGTCCATACAGCAGATAGCCCTGCTGTTCCCTGGCCCATACAGTAGATAGCCCTGCTGTACCCTGGTCTATAGAGTAGATAGCCCTGCTGTGCCCTGGTCCCCATACAGTAGATAGCCCTGCTGTTCCCTGGTCCATACAGTGGATAGCCCTGCTGTTCCCTGGTCCATACAGTGGATAGCCCTGCTGTTCCCTGGTCCATACGGTAGACAGCCCTGTGGTTCCCTGGTCCATACGGTAGACAGCCCTGGGGTTCCATGGTCCATACAGTAGATAGCCCTGCCGTTCCTTGGTCCATACAGTAGATAGCCTTGCTGTTCCCTGGTCCCCATACAGTAGATAGCCCTGCCGTTCCTTGGTCCATACAGTAGATAGCCTTGCTGTTCCCTGGCCCATACAGTAGATAGCCCTGCTGTTCCCTGGTCCATACAGTAGATAGCCCTGCTGTGCCCTGGTCCCCATACAGTAGATTGCCCTGCTGTTCCCTGGTCCCCATACAGTAGATAGCCCTGCCGTTCCTTGGTCCATACAGTGGATAGCCCTGCCGTTCCTTGGTCCATACAGTAGATAGCCTTGCTGTTCCCTGGCCCATACAGTAGATAGCCCTGCTGTTCCCTGGCCCATACAGTAGATAGCCCTGCTGTTCCCTGGTCCATACAGTAGATAGCCCTGCTGTTCCCTGGTCTATACAGTAGATAGCCCTGCTGTTCCCTGGTCCATACAGTGGATAGCCCTGCTGTACCCTGGTCTATACAGTAGATAGCCCTGCTGTTCCCTGGTCCATACAGTAGATTGCCCTGCTGTTCCCTGGTCCCCATACAGTAGATTGCCCTGCTGTTCCCTGGCCCATACAGTGGATAGCCCTGCTGTTCCCTGGCCCATACAGTGGATAGCCCTGCTGTTCCCTGGTCTATACAGTAGATGGCCCTGCTGTTTCCTGGTCCATACAGTAGATAGCCCTGCTGTTCCATGGTCCATACAGTAGATAGCCCTGCTGTTCCCTGGTCCATACAGTAGATAGCCCTGCGGTTCCCTGGTCTATACAGTGGATAGCCCTGCTGTTCCCTGGCCCATACAGTGGATAGCCCTGCTGTTCCCTGGTCTATACAGTAGATAGCCCTGCCGTTCCTTGGTCCATGCAGTGGATAGCCTTGCTGTTCCCTGGCCCATACAGTAGATAGCCCTGCTGTTCCCTGGTCCATACAGTAGATAGCCCTGCTGTGCCCTGGTCCCCATACAGTAGATTGCCCTGCTGTTCCCTGGTCCCCATACAGTAGATAGCCCTGCCGTTCCTTGGTCCATACAGTGGATAGCCCTGCCGTTCCTTGGTCCATACAGTAGATAGCCTTGCTGTTCCCTGGCCCATACAGTAGATAGCCCTGCTGTTCCCTGGCCCATACAGTAGATAGCCCTGTTGTTCCCTGGTCCATACAGTAGATAGCCCTGCTGTTCCCTGGTCTATACAGTAGATAGCCCTGCTGTTCCCTGGTCCATACAGTGGATAGCCCTGCTGTACCCTGGTCTATACAGTAGATAGCCCTGCTGTTCCCTGGTCCATACAGTAGATTGCCCTGCTGTTCCCTGGTCCCCATACAGTAGATTGCCCTGCTGTTCCCTGGCCCATACAGTGGATAGCCCTGCTGTTCCCTGGCCCATACAGTGGATAGCCCTGCTGTTCCCTGGTCTATACAGTAGATGGCCCTGCTGTTTCCTGGTCCATACAGTAGATAGCCCTGCTGTTCCCTGGTCCATACAGTAGATAGCCCTGCTGTTCCCTGGTCCATACAGTAGATAGCCCTGCGGTTCCCTGGTCTATACAGTGGATAGCCCTGCTGTTCCCTGGCCCATACAGTGGATAGCCCTGCTGTTCCCTGGTCTATACAGTAGATAGCCCTGCCGTTCCTTGGTCCATGCAGTGGATAGCCCTGCTGTTCCCTGGTCTATACAGTAGATAGCCCTGCTGTTCCCTGGTCCATACAGTAGATAGCCCCGCTGTCCCCTGGTCCCCATTCAGTAGATAGCCCTGCTGTCCCCTGGTCCCCATTCAGTAGATAGCCCTGCTGTTCCCTGGCCCATACAGTGGATAGCCCTGCTGTTCCCTGGCCCATACAGTAGATAGCCCTGCTGTGCTCTGGTCCCCATACAGTAGATAGCCCTGCTGTTCCCTCATCCCCAATACAGTAGATAGCCCTGCTGTTCCCTGGTCCATACAGTGGATAGCCCTGCTGTTCCCTGGTCCATACGGTAGACAGCCCCGTGGTTCCCTGGTCCATACAGTAGATAGCCCTGCTGTTCTCTGGTGCATACAGTAGATAGCCCTGCTATTCACTGGTCCATACAGTAGATAGCCCTGCTGTTCCCTCATCCATATACAGTAGATAGCCCTGCTGTTCCCTGGTCCATACAGTAGATAGCCCTGCTGTTCCCTGGTCCATACAGCGGATAGCCCTGCGGTTCCCTGGTCCATACGGTAGACAGCCCTGTGGTTCCCTGGTCCATACAGTAGATAGCCCTGCTGTTCCCTGGCCCATACAGTAGATAGCCTTGCTGTTCCCTGGTCCATACGGTAGATAGCCCCGCTGTTCCCTGGTCCCCATTCAGTAGATAGCCCTGTTGTTCCCTCATTCCCATGCAGTAGATAGCCCTGCTGTTCCCTGGTCCATACAGTAGATAGCCCTGCTGTCCCCTGGTCCATACAGCGGATAGCCCTGCTGTTCCCTTGTCCATACGGTAGACAGCCCTGTGGTTCCCTGGTCCATACAGTAGATAGCCCTGCTGTTCCCTGGCCCATACAGTAGATAGCCTTGCTGTTCCCTGGTCCATACAGTAGATAGCCCCGCTGTTCCCTGGTCCCCATTCAGTAGATAGCCCTGTTGTTCCCTCATTCCCAAGCAGTAGATAGCCCTGCGGTTTCCTCATCCCCATAGAGTAGATAGCCCTGCTGTTCCCTGGTCTGTACAGTAGATAGCCCTGCTGTTCCCTGGCCCATACAGTAAATAGCCCTGCCGTTCCTTGGTCCATACAGTGGATAGCCCTGCTGTTCCCTGGTCTATACAGTAGATAGCCCTGCTGTTCCCTGGTCCATACAGTAGATAGCCCTGCTGTTCCCTGGTCCCCATACAGTAGATAGCCCTGCTGTTCCCTGGTCCATATAGTACACAGCCCTGTGGTTCCCTGGCTCATACAGTAGATAGCCCTGCTGTTCCCTGGTCCATACAGTAGATAGCCCTGCTGTACCCTGGTCCCCATACAGTAGATTGCCCTGCTGTTCCCTGGTCCATGCAGTAGATAGCCCTGCTGTTCCCTGGTGCATACAGTAGATAGCCCTGCTGTTCCCTGGTGCATACAGTAGATAGCCCTGCTGTTCCCTGGTGCATACAGTAGATAGCCCTGCTGTTCCCTGGTCCATACAGTAGATAGCCCTGCTGTTCCCTGGTCCATACAGTAGATAGCCCTGCGGTTCCCTGGTCTATACAGTGGATAGCCCTGCTGTTCCCTGGCCCATACAGTGGATAGCCCTGCTGTTCCCTCATCCCCATACAGTAGATAGCCCTGCTGTTCCCTGGTGCATACAGTAGATAGCCCTGCTGTTCCCTGGTCCATGCAGTAGATAGCCCTGCTGTTCCCTGGTCCATACAGTAGATAGCCCTGCTGTTCCCTGGTCCATACAGTAGATAGCCCTGCTGTTCCCTGGTCCATACAGTAGATAGCCCTGCTGTTCCCTGGTCCATACCGTAGATAGCCCTGCTGTTCCCTGGTCCATACAGTAGATAGCCCTGCGGTTCCCTGGTCTATACAGTGGATAGCCCTGCTGTTCCCTGGCCCATACAGTGGATAGCCCTGCTGTTCCCTCATCCCCATACAGTAGATAGCCCTGCTGTTCCCTGGTGCATACAGTAGATAGCCCTGCCGTTCCTTGGTCCATACAGTGGATAGCCCTGCTGTTCCCTCATCCCCATACAGTAGATAGCCCTGCTGTTCCCTGGTCCATACAGTAGATAGCCCTGCTGTTCCCTGGTGCATACAGTAGATAGCCCTGCTGTTCCCTGGTCCATACAGTAGATAGCCCTGCTGTTCCCTGGTCCATACAGTAGATAGCCTTGCTGTTCCCTGGTCCATACAGTAGATAGCCCTGCGGTTCCCTGGTCTATACAGTGGATAGCCCTGCTGTTCCCTGGCCCATACAGTGGATAGCCCTGCTGTTCCCTGGTCTATACAGTAGATAGCCCTGCTGTTCCCTGGTCCAAACAGTAGATAGCCCTGCTGTTCCCTGGTGCATACAGTAGATAGCCCTGCTGTTCCCTGGTCCATACAGTGGATAGCCCTGCTGTTCCCTGGTCCATACAGTAGATAGCCCTGCGGTTCCCTGGTCTATACAGTGGATAGCCCTGCTGTTCCCTGGCCCATACAGTGGATAGCCCTGCTGTTCCCTCATCCCCATACAGTAGATAGCCCTGCTGTTCCCTGGTGCATACAGTAGATAGCCCTGCTGTTCCCTGGTCCATGCAGTAGATAGCCCTGCTGTTCCCTGGTCCATACAGTAGATAGCCCTGCTGTTCCCTGGTCCATACAGTAGATAGCCCTGCTGTTCCCTGGTCCATACAGTAGATAGCCCTGCTGTTCCCTGGTCCATACAGTAGATAGCCCTGCTGTTCCCTGGTCCATACAGTAGATAGCCCTGCGGTTCCCTGGTCTATACAGTGGATAGCCCTGCTGTTCCCTGGCCCACACAGTGGATAGCCCTGCTGTTCCCTCATCCCCATACAGTAGATAGCCCTGCTGTTCCCTGGTGCATACAGTAGATAGCCCTGCCGTTCCTTTGTCCATACAGTGGATAGCCCTGCTGTTCCCTCATCCCCATACAGTAGATAGCCCTGCTGTTCCCTGGTCCATACAGTAGATAGCCCTGCTGTTCCCCGGTGCATACAGTAGATAGCCCTGCTGTTCCCTGGTCCATACAGTAGATAGCCCTGCTGTTCCCTGGTCCATACAGTAGATAGCCTTGCTGTTCCCTGGTCCATACAGTAGATAGCCCTGCGGTTCCCTGGTCTATACAGTGGATAGCCCTGCTGTTCCCTGGCCCATACAGTGGATAGCCCTGCTGTTCCCTGGTCTATACAGTAGATAGCCCTGCTGTTCCCTGGTCCAAACAGTAGATAGCCCTGCTGTTCCCTGGTCCATACAGTAGATTGCCCTGCTGTTCCCTGGTCCCCATACAGTACATTGCCCTGCCGTTCCTTGGTCCATACAGTGGATAGCCCTGCTGTTCCCTGGTCTATACAGTAGATAGCCCTGCTGTTCCCTGGCCCATACAGTAGATAGCCCTGCTGTTCCCTAGCCCATACAGTAGATAGCCCTGCTGTTCCCTAGTGCATACTGTAGATAGCCCTGCTGTTCCCTAGCCCATACAGTAGATAGCCCTGCTGTTCCCTGGCCCATACAGTGGATAGCCCTGCTGTTCCCTCATCCCCATACAGTAGATAGCCCTGCTGTTCCCTGGTGCATACAGTAGATAGCCCTGCCGTTCCTTGGTCCATACAGTGGATAGCCCTGCTGTTCCCTCATCCCCATACAGTAGATAGCCCTGCTGTTCCCTGGTCCATACAGTAGATAGCCCTGCTGTTCCCTGGTGCATACAGTAGATAGCCCTGCTGTTCCCTGGTCCATACAGTAGATAGCCCTGCTGTTCCCTGGTCCAAACAGTAGATAGCCTTGCTGTTCCCTGGTCCATACAGTAGATAGCCCTGCGGTTCCCTGGTCTATACAGTGGATAGCCCTGCTGTTCCCTGGCCCATACAGTGGATAGCCCTGCTGTTCCCTGGTCTATACAGTAGATAGCCCTGCTGTTCCCTGGTCCAAACAGTAGATAGCCCTGCTGTTCCCTGGTCCATACAGTAGATTGCCCTGCTGTTCCCTGGTCCCCATACAGTACATTGCCCTGCCGTTCCTTGGTCCATACAGTGGATAGCCCTGCTGTTCCCTGGTCTATACAGTAGATAGCCCTGCTGTTCCCTGGCCCATACAGTAGATAGCCCTGCTGTTCCCTAGCCCATACAGTAGATAGCCCTGCTGTTCCCTAGTGCATACTGTAGATAGCCCTGCTGTTCCCTAGCCCATACAGTAGATAGCTCTGCTGTTCCCTAGCCCATACAGTAGATAGCTCTGCTGTTCCCTGGTCCCCATACAGTAGATAGCCCTGCTGTTCCCTAGTTCATACAGTAGATAGCCCTGCTGTTCCCTGATCCCCATACAGTAGATAGCCCTGCTGTTTCCTGGTCCATACAGTGGATAGCCCTGCTGTTACCTGGTCCATACGGTAGACAGCCCTGTCGTTCCCTGGTCCATACAGTAGATAGCCCTGTGGTTCCCTGGTCCCCATACAGTAGATTGCCCTGCCGTTCCTTGGTCCATACAGTAGATAGCCCTGTGGTTCCCTGGTCCCCATACAGTAGATAACCCTGCTGTTTCCTGGTCCATACAGTAGATAGCCCTGCTGTTCCCGGGTCCATACAGTAGATAGCTCTGCTGTTCCCTGGTCCATACAGTGGATAGCCCTGCTGTTACCTGGTCCATACGGTAGACAGCCCTGTCGTTCCCTGGTCCATACAGTAGATAGCCCTGTGGTTCCCTGGTCCCCATACGGTAGATAACCCTGCTGTTCCCTGGCCCATACAGTAGATAGCCCTGCTGTGCCCTGGTCCCCATACAGTAGATAGCCCTGCTGTGCCCTGGTCTCCATACAGTAGATAGCCCTGCTGTTCCCTCATCCCCATACAGTAGATAGCCCTGCTGTTCCCTGGTCCATACAGTAGATAGCCCTGCTGTTCCCTGGCCCATACAGTAGATAGCCCTGCTGTTCCCTGGCCCATACAGTAGATAGCCCTGCTGTTCCCTGGCCCATACAGTAGATAGCCCTGCTGTTCCCTGGCCCATACAGTAGATAGCCCTGCTGTTCCCTCATCCCCATACAGTAGATAGCCCTGCTGTTCCCTCATCCCCATACAGTAGATAGCCCTGCTGTTCCCTCATCCCCATACAGTAGATAGCCCTGCTGTTCCCTGGCACATACAGTAGATAGCCCTGCTGTGCCCTGGTCCCCATACAGTAGATAGCCCTGCTGTGCCCTGGTCCCCATACAGTAGATAGCCCTGCTGTTCCCTGGTCCATACAGTAGATAGCCCTGCTGTTCCCTCATCCCCATACAGTAGATAGCCCTGCTATTCACTGGTCCATACAGCAGATAGCCCTGCTATTCACTGGTCCATACAGTAGATAGCCCTGCTGTTCCCTGGTCCCCATTCAGTAGATAGCCCTGCTGTTCCCTCATTCCCATGCAGTAGATAGCTCTGCTATTCACTGGTCCATACAGTAGATAGCCCTGCTGTTCCCTCATTCCCATGCAGTAGATAGCCCTGCTGTTCACTGGTCCATACAGTAGATAGCCCTGCTGTTCCCTGGCCCATACAGTAGATAGCCCTGCTGTTCCCTGGTACATACAGTAGATAGCCCTGCTATTCACTGGTCCATACAGTAGATAGCCCTGCTATTCACTGGTCCATACAGTAGATAGCCCTGCTGTTCCCTCATTCCCATGCAGTAGATAGCCCTGCTATTCACTGGTCCATACAGCAGATAGCCCTGCTATTCACTGGTCCATACAGTAGATAGCCCTGCTGTTCCCTGGTCCCCATTCAGTAGATAGCCCTGCTGTTCCCTCATTCCCATGCAGTAGATAGCCCTGCTATTCACTGGTCTATACAGTAGATAGCCCTGCTGTTCCCTGGTCCCCATTCAGTAGATAGCCCTGCTGTTCCCTCATTCCCATGCAGTAGATAGCCCTGCTATTCACTGGTCCATACAGTAGATAGCCCTGCTGTTCCCTGGTCCCCATTCAGTAGATAGCCCTGCTGTTCCCTCATTCCCATGCAGTAGATAGCCCTGCTGTTCCCTGGCCCATACAGTAGATAGCCCTGCTGTGCCCTGGTCCCCATACAGTAGATTGCCCTGCTGTTCCCTGGTCCATACAGTGGATAGCCCTGATGTTCCCTGGTCCATACGGTAGACAGCCCTGTGGTTCCCTGGTCCATACAGTAGATAGCCCTGTGGTTCCCTGGTCCCCATACAGTAGATTGCCCTGCCGTTCCCTGGTCTCTACAGTAGATAACCTTGCTGTTCCCTGGTACATACAGTAGATAGCCCCGCTGTTCCCTGGTCCTCATTCAGTAGATAGCCCTGCTGTTCCCTGGTCCATACAGTAGATAGCCCTGCTGTTCCCTGGTCCATACAGTAGATAGCCCCGCTGTTCCCTGGTCCCCATTCAGTAGATAACCCTGTTGTTCCCTCATTCCCATGCAATAGATAGCCCTGCTGTTCCCTGGCCCATACAGTAGATAGCCCTGCTGTGCCCTGGTCCCCATACAGTAGATAGCCCTGTTGTTCCCTCATCCCCATACAGTAGATAGCCCTGCTGTTCCCTGGTCCATACAGTAGATAGCGCCGCTGTTCCCTGGTCCCCAGTCAGTAGATAGCCCTGCTGTTCCCTCATTCCCATGCAATAGATAGCCCTGCTGTTTCCTGGCCCATACAGTAGATAGCCCTGCTGTGCCCTGGTCCATACAGTAGATAGCGCCGCTGTTCCCTGGTCCCCATTCAGTAGATAGCCCTGCTGTTCCCTCATTCCCATGCAATAGATAGCCCTGCTGTTTCCTGGCCCATGCAATAGATAGCCCTGCTGTTTCCTGGCCCATACAGTAGATAGCCCTGCTGTTCCCTCATCCCCATACAGTAGATAGCCCTGCTGTTCCCTCATCCCCATAGAGTAGATAGCCCTGCTATTCACCGGTCCATACAGTAGATAGCCTTGCTGTTCTCTGGTCCCCATTCAGTAGATAGCCCTGCTGTTCCCTCATCCCCACACAGTAGATAGCCCTACTATATGAGTCTTTGACCCATATAGTAGGCAGCCCTGATATAAAATTAATTACCTAATTACCTACATTGCTAGAGTTCTAGGTCAATGAATCCCGCGTTAGATGGTATTAGGGTCAATTCCCAGCTGTGTCTCATCAGCATCAAGCCTCATGTCTTTACCACTATGCACCCTCCCACCCGTGAACCCCCCCCCCCCCCCAGCATGTCCCCACCCCCATAATCTCTCCCCCTACCCACTTACCCTATCGCCTTACCAGTTGTACGAGTGGATACAGGGCTTAATCCAGTATGCCCTAAGCCTATCGCCAAGCGGCAAATGTCGCAAGGCGTCTAGCCCGGGCTGTTGCGCACTCCGTCACGGCACTCAGGCCCTCGTTGTAAGGCTGCTTATCTTGCATAAAGCTGGTTTATTTAATCACTGCGTAAAGTTGATGCCAAAAGTCGCCTTCTGACGCCAGCTGATACCAACGTACAGTCGCCTTCTGACGCCATTTGACACTACATGTCGCCTTCTGACACCAGTTGACACCATATGTGGCCTTCTGACGTCAATTGACACCAACAGTCGCCTTTTGACGCCAGTTGACACCAGAAGTCGCCTTTTGATGCCAGTTGACACCAGAAGTCGCCTTCTCGCGCCAGTTGATACCAGAAGTCGCCTTCTGATGCCAGGTGACACCAAAAGTCGCCTTCTGACGCCAGTTGACACCAGAAGTCGCCTTCTGACGCATCTCTCCATTATGATATCTAGGGTCTGACTAAAGTGCGCATCATAACTCGAAATACCTGCTTGTAAGGCTGCGGGCGCATCAATAATAAATATTGTATCCAGCCATTTCCACATAATAATAAGTCGCATTTCATGTTATAAGTGCGCTTCGTGATATGTCGCCTTTCGAGGTACAAGCCAGAAAATCGCTTTAGGAAAAACACGAAATTGCAATGCTGAGGGCATCGCCCAATTAGACGTCCGTAATTGTACCGCCATTCGGCGGAAAGGGTCATCCGGTTCGGCTTCCGGGTGGACGGACAAGTCTGAATCAGCCCGGGTAGCGAGAACGGAAGTAACGAATACGAATGTATCGGAAATTGCCTGTCTTCCCCGCGAGATGGCACTGCGCTAACCCCTGTCATCACTGTCTATAGACAATGGATCTGTCTAGTTAGCACTGACAACATCCAACGTCACCATCATTTGCGCCAGAATAGCTGACGCAGCATTTGACTCATGCCTGGGGACAGACATTCCATGAGCATAGATCAGGTGTATGGAATTTACAAAACAATTAGGACTGCTGTTTTTTTTAAATAGCGGTAAGTATTTGATTAGTTTAAGAGAAAAAAGTCCCATCCATTTTGATAGAGATCGTGTCTTGCACATCTAAGCATAGCTGCATCTGCTAGAGACTCCGTCCTACAGTGGTATCATAAACCCGTATTGTAGTGTTATCAGGACTTCGCTTAGCGCAGTCTCTGTGAAGTCGTTTTCGACAAATTTTAGTAAAGAGCAGCCGTTTATGAAATTCGGCAATATTCGGGAAAGTTTGGCCTGACAGTATTACTTCCAAGATATCGTTGGAACCGTCTGCCAGAGCAAAAAGAAGGCGACTTCTGAGGTCAATTGGCGTCAGAAAACGAATTTTTGTGTTAACATATGTCAGAAGGCGACTTGTGGTGTCAACTGGTGTCAAAAGGAGGCGACTTTTGGTGTCAACTGGTGTCAAAAGGCGACTTTTGGGGTCAACTGGCGTCAGAGGGCGATTTTTGATGTCAACTGGCGACTTCTGGGCATAAAGCATAATGTGAAATTTATTCTAACATTGAAAACATTGAAAGCGGAACGGGAGCGTTCCATGCAGTGACGTCACGCACAGCGCCACCTGACTGTGTGCCTGAAAACTGGATCTGCACAGGGTCATTCCGAGACTGAGGTTCTATAAAAGCGACATCGACACAGATTTTTTTTAAAACGACACTGAAGTTAGCCAAACACCGAGACGGAACGTCGTGACAAATCGACACTCGACACTGAGAAGTTTGGAAAATCGACACTGGACACTGGACCCTTACTTCCCGACCCCTATCATCGCTCATTTTGGTATATGGGCTGCGTATGGCCTAAAGGCTCTGCAAGTGACATCACAGACAACGCGCGCTCACTTCCCACGAATCCGGTTTTGGGTACGTGACACTTCACCGCCCCATATACAAAGCATGGGGAGCTCTTTGTAATGGCGTGAAACGCACAGAAAACCAGCGTCTTTCGATTCAAAACTGGTATGAGTACGAAGGTACACCCCCAAACGTTTATCCCAATTAAGGCATATAGTTGTCAACTCTAACCAAGGTCAATCTGTCCAAAAACAACCACGTTCCTCACTCCAGAAATTTGCTATTGGCGAGGGAATTGTTCAACTCCTCGGGGAAACTATTTCCATCGTATCTCTACTTAACGTCAAGAAGATCCCTGAAAAAAGTACAGTACAGTGACTATTCATGCACTACTTAGACGTATCGGCCATGTCCATTGGTGTAGAGTGGGTCAGGTAACACCAGGCGGGGAGTGGAGACAGCCCTCCCTTCTCTCTTTTGTCGACGCATCGACTTCTGATTATGGTATGGTGTGTGGATGCGGGATCTGGTGATGGGTGGATGGTGTGTGGTGCGTGGGACACACCTTGGCCGCTGTGACGAAGGGGTTATTAAGGCGTTGTTCACGTTATGTGCATTCTTCTACTGATGCTCGCCGCCTGGGGGCGCTATACAATCTGCGTCCGGATAGCTCACGCTACATGGCTCCTGTAACTTGACTCACGCTGCATGGTTCCTGTAACTTGGCTCACACTGCATGGTTCCTGTAACTTGGCTCACGCTGAATGGTTCCTGTAACTTGACTCACGTTGCATGGCTCCTGTAACTTGGCTCACGCTGAATGGTTCCTGTAACTTGACTCACGTTGCATGGTTCCTGTAACTTGACTCACGTTGCATGGTTCCTGTAACTTGACTCACGCTGAATGGTTCCTGTAACTTGGCTCACGTTGCATGGTTCCTGTAATTTGACTCACGTTGCATGGTTCCTGTAACTTGACTCACGCTGAATGGTTTCTGTAACTTGACTCACGTTGCATGGTTCCTGTAACTTGACTCACGTTGCATGGTTCCTGTAACTTGACTCACGCTGAATGGTTCCTGTAACTTGACTCACGTTGCATGGTTCCTGTAACTTGACTCACGTTGCATGGTTCCTGTAACTTGGCTCACGCTGCATGGTTCCTGTAACTTGGCTCACGCTGCATGGTTCCTGTAACTTGGCTCACACTGCATGGTTCCTGTAACTTGGTTCACGTTGCATGGCTCCTGTAACTTGGCTCACACTACATGGCTCCTGTAACTTGGCTCACGCTGCATGGCTCCTGTAACTTGGCTCACGTTGCATGGTTCCTGTAACTTGGCTCACACTACATGGCTCCTGTAACTTGGCTCACACTGCATGGTTCCTGTAACTTGGCTCACACTACATGGCTCCTGTAACTTGGCTCACGCTGCATGGTTCCTGTAACTTGGCTCACGCTGCATGGTTCCTGTAACTTGGCTCACACTGCATGGTTCCTGTAACTTGGTTCACGTTGCATGGCTCCTGTAACTTGGCTCACACTACATGGCTCCTGTAACTTGGCTCACGCTGCATGGCTCCTGTAACTTGGCTCACGTTGCATGGTTCCTGTAACTTGGCTCACACTACATGGCTCCTGTAACTTGGCTCACACTGCATGGTTCCTGTAACTTGGCTCACACTACATGGCTCCTGTAACTTGGCTCACGCTACATGGTTCCTGTAACTTGGCTCACGCTGCATGGTTCCTGTAACTTGGCTCACGCTACATGGTTCCTCTAACTTGGCTCACGCTACATGGTTCCTGTAACTTGGCTCACGTTGCATGGTTCCTGTAACTTGGCTCACACTACATGGCTCCTGTAACTTGGCTCACACTACATGGCTCCTGTAACTTGGCTCACACTGCATGGTTCCTGTAACTTGGCTCACGTTGCATGGTTCCTGTAACTTGACTCACGTTGCATGGTTCCTGTAACTTGGCTCACACTACATGGCTCCTGTAACTTGGCTCACACTACATGGTTCCTGTAACTTGGCTCACGCTGCATGGTTCCTGTAACTTGGCTCACGTTGCATGGTTCCTGTAACTTGACTCACGCTGCATGGTTCCTGTAACTTGGCTCACGCTGCATGGTTCCTGTAACTTGGCTCACGCTGCATGGTTCCTGTAACTTGGCTCACACTACATGGCTCTTGTAACTTGGCTCACGCTGCATGGTTCCTGTAAATTGGCTCACACTACATGGCTCCTGTAACTTGGCTCACGCTGCATGGTTCCTGTAACTTGGCTAACGTTGCATGGTTCCTGTAACTTGGCTCACACTACATGGCTCCTGTAACTTGGCTCACGCTACATGGCTCCTCTAACTTGGCTCACACTGCATGGTTCCTGTAACTTGGCTCACGCTGCATGGTTCCTGTAACTTGACTCACGCTGCATGGCTCCTGTAACTTGACTCACGCTGCATGGTTCCTGTAACTTGGCTCACGTTGCATGGTTCCTGTAACTTGGCTCACGCTGCATGGTTTCTGTAACTTGACTCACGCTGCATGGTTCCTGTAACTTGGCTCACGTTGCATGGTTCCTGTAACTTGGCTGACACTACATGGTTCCTGTAACTTGGCTCACGCTGCATGGTTCCTGTAACTTGGCTCACGCTGCATGGTTCCTGTATCTTGGCTCACACTGCATGGTTCCTGTAACTTGGCTCACACTACATGGTTCCTGTAACTTGGCTCACGTTGCATGGTTCCTGTAACTTGGCTCACGCTGCATGGTTCCTGTAACTTGGCTCACGCTGCATGGTTCCTATAACTTGGCTCACGCTACATGGTTCCTGTAACTTAGCTCACGCTGCATGGTTCCCGTAACTTGACTCACACTGCATGGTTCCTGTAACTTGGCTCACACTATATGGTTCCCGTAACTTAGCTCACGCTGCATGGTTCCTGTAACTTGACTCACGCTGCATGGCTCCTGTAACTTGGCTCACACTACATGGTTCCTGTAACTTGGCTCACGTTGCATGGTTCCTGTAACTTGGCTCACACTACATAGTTCCTGTAACTTGGCTCACGCTGCATGGTTCCTGTAACTTGACTCACGCTGCATGGCTCCTCTAACTTGGCTCACACTGCATGGTTCCTGTAACTTGGCTCACGCTGCATGGTTCCTGTAACTTGGCTCACACTACATGGTTCCTGTAACTTGGCTCACACTACATGGTTCCTGTAACTTGGCTCACGCTGCATGGTTCCTGTAACTTGGCTCACACTACATAGTTCCTGTAACTTGGCTCACGCTGCATGGTTCCTGTAACTTGGCTCACACTACATGGCTCCTGTAACTTGGCTCACGCTGCATGGCTCCTGTAACTTGGCTCACGCTGCATGGCTCCTGTAACTTGACTCACGTTGCATGGTTCCTGTAACTTGGCTCACGCTGCATGGTTTCTGTAACTTGACTCACGCTGCATGGTTCCTGTAACTTGGCTCACGTTGCATGGTTCCTGTAACTTGGCTGACACTACATGGTTCCTGTAACTTGGCTCACGCTGCATGGTTCCTGTAACTTGGCTCACGCTGCATGGTTCCTGTATCTTGGCTCACACTGCATGGTTCCTGTAACTTGGCTCACACTACATGGTTCCTGTAACTTGGCTCACGTTGCATGGTTCCTGTAACTTGGCTCACGCTGCATGGTTCCTGTAACTTGGCTCACGCTGCATGGTTCCTATAACTTGGCTCACGCTACATGGTTCCTGTAACTTAGCTCACGCTGCATGGTTCCCGTAACTTGACTCACACTGCATGGTTCCTGTAACTTGGCTCACACTATATGGTTCCCGTAACTTAGCTCACGCTGCATGGTTCCTGTAACTTGACTCACGCTGCATGGCTCCTGTAACTTGGCTCACACTACATGGTTCCTGTAACTTGGCTCACGTTGCATGGTTCCTGTAACTTGGCTGACACTACATAGTTCCTGTAACTTGGCTCACGCTGCATGGTTCCTGTAACTTGACTCACGCTGCATGGCTCCTCTAACTTGGCTCACACTGCATGGTTCCTGTAACTTGGCTCACGCTGCATGGTTCCTGTAACTTGGCTCACACTACATGGTTCCTGTAACTTGGCTCACACTACATGGTTCCTGTAACTTGGCTCACGCTGCATGGTTCCTGTAACTTGGCTCACACTACATAGTTCCTGTAACTTGGCTCACGCTGCATGGTTCCTGTAACTTGGCTCACACTACATGGCTCCTGTAACTTGGCTCACGCTGCATGGCTCCTGTAACTTGGCTCACGCTGCATGGTTCCTGTAACTTGGCTTACACTACATGGTTCCTGTAACTTGGCTCACACTACATGGTTCCTGTAACTTGGCTCACACTACATGGTTCCTGTAACTTGGCTCACACTACATAGTTCCTGTAACTTGGCTCACACTGCATGGTTCCTGTAACTTGGCTCACACTACATGGTTCCTGTAACTTGGCTCACGCTGCATGGTTCCTGTAACTTGACTCACGCTGCATGGTTCCTGTAACTTGGCTCACGCTGCATGGCTCCTGTAACTTGACTCACGCTGCATGGTTCCTATAACTTGGCTCACGCTACATGGTTCCTGTAACTTAGCTCACGCTGCATGGTTCCCGTAACTTGACTCACACTGCATGGTTCCTGTAACTTGGCTCACACTACATGGTTCCCGTAACTTAGCTCACGCTGCATGGTTCCTGTAACTTGACTCACGCTGCATGGCTCCTGTAACTTGGCTCACACTACATGGTTCCTGTAACTTGGCTCACGTTGCATGGTTCCTGTAACTTGGCTCACACTACATAGTTCCTGTAACTTGGCTCACGCTGCATGGTTCCTGTAACTTGACTCACGCTGCATGGCTCCTCTAACTTGGCTCACACTGCATGGTTCCTGTAACTTGGCTCACACTACATGGTTCCTGTAACTTGGCTCACGCTGCATGGTTCCTGTAACTTGGCTCACACTACATAGTTCCTGTAACTTGGCTCACGCTGCATGGTTCCTGTAACTTGGCTCACACTACATGGCTCCTGTAACTTGGCTCACGCTGCATGGCTCCTGTAACTTGGCTCACGCTGCATGGTTCCTGTAACTTGGCTTACACTACATGGTTCCTGTAACTTGGCTCACACTACATGGTTCCTGTAACTTGGCTCACACTACATGGTTCCTGTAACTTGGCTCACACTACATAGTTCCTGTAACTTGGCTCACACTGCATGGTTCCTGTAACTTGGCTCACACTACATGGTTCCTGTAACTTGGCTCACGCTGCATGGTTCCTGTAACTTGACTCACGCTGCATGGTTCCTGTAACTTGGCTCACGCTGCATGGCTCCTGTAACTTGACTCACGCTGCATGGTTCCTGTAACTTGGCTCACACTACATGGTTCCTGTAACTTGGCTCACACTACATGGTTCCTGTAACTTGGCTCACGCTGCATGGTTCCTGTAACTTGGCTCACACTACATAGTTCCTGTAACTTGGCTCACGCTGCATGGTTCCTGTAACTTGGCTCACACTACATGGCTCCTGTAACTTGGCTCACGCTGCATGGCTCCTGTAACTTGGCTCACGCTGCATGGTTCCTGTAACTTGGCTCACACTACATGGTTCCTGTAACTTGGCTCACACTACATGGTTCCTGTAACTTGGCTCACACTACATGGTTCCTGTAACTTGGCTCACACTACATAGTTCCTGTAACTTGGCTCACACTGCATGGTTCCTGTAACTTGGCTCACGCTGCATGGTTCCTGTAATTTGGCTCACACTACATGGCTCCTGTAACTTGGCTCACACTACATGGTTCCTGTAACTTGACTCACGCTGCATGGTTCCTGCAACTTGGCTCACGCTGCATGGCTCCTGCAACTTGGCTCACGCTGCATGGCTCCTGTAACTTGACTCACGCTGCATGGTTCCTGTAACTTGGCTCACGCTGCATGGTTCCTGTAATTTGGCTCACACTACATGGCTCCTGTAACTTGGCTCACACTACATGGTTCCTGTAACTTGGCTCACACTACATAGTTCCTGTAACTTGGCTCACGTTGCATGGTTCCTGTAACTTGGCTCACACTACATAGTTCCTGTAACTTGGCTCACACTGCATGGTTCCTGTAACTTGGCTCACACTACATGGTTCCTCTAACTTGGCTCACGCTGCATGGTTCCTGTAACTTGACTCACGCTGCATGGTTCCTGTAACTTGGCTCACGCTGCATGGTTCCTGTAACTTGGCTCACGCTGCATGGCTCCTGTAACTTGGCTCACAGTACATGGCTCCTGTAACTTGACTCACGCTGCATGGTTCCTGTAACTTGGCTCACGCTGCATGGTTCCTGTAACTTGGCTCACACTGCATGGTTCCTGTAACTTGGCTCACGCTACATGGCTCCTGTAACTTGGCTCACACTACATGGCTCATGTAACTTGGCTCACACTACATGGCTCCCGTAACTTGGCTCACGCTGCATGGTTCCTGTAACTTGGCTCACGCTGCATGGTTCCTGTAACTTGGCTCACGCTACATGGCTCCTGTAACTTGACTCACGCTGCATGGCTCCTGTAACTGGACTCACGCTGCATGGTTCCTGTAAATTGGCTCACGCTGAATGGCTCCTGTAACGTGGCGTCTTTCTAGCTGGTTCCAGCAGCTCGATACCATACACGTCCACACGCTTTGCAATTTCACAGGGAGAGCCTCGTCATATATGAGTAGTTAATCCACGACTATACACAGCCAGACAGGCGTTGCCACGCCCAGGCCTAAATGCAGAAATCTATCACAGTTCCTCTGTCTCCCGCGACGATAGCGATGAACATGGGGGTTTGAGTGTGGGTAGAAGGACATATGCACCAGATAAAGGTGCCAGGACTCGAACCCACCACCTGTTGATCTGCGCTTTAGTCTATTTACCTACTGAACTGGCTCTATTTATGGGAAGGGTCATGGTCAAAGGGAGCCATGCGTGCCTGGGTAATCCCCTTGTGCGGATTTGCTTTAGGCATATGCGTAAAAAGCCATTGTGCTAATTGGGCTGGGAGCTATGGTTTGCGTAGAGTGGAGAGTGAGCTTCTCACAAGCCGTATAATCTGCCACATAGCACCATGAGTGTACCACGGGCTGGCATTCACCACATTCAGAGAGAACAGGTGCCACCCTTCCTTATACACAACAATATTCCATTTCATGGGAATCAGATATGTAAAAACCAAGAGAGCCAATGGTGAACAAATTCAAGGAATATTTACTGAAGGTCGTGGTTATCCACAGAAGTTATTAAATCATGCAAATTGTTGGTCCAATGTATCATTCAATACACTATTGGCAAACGTTTGCTGATAGCCTGGGATTCATAAGGGCGTTAATCGACCATGTGATCATGACATATCTACGTATTTCTCACAGAGACAGCGGACTAATCCTGTCTAGTATGCGTACCACGATATTCATATCAGAGTCAGCATTTCGGAACGTGAAACTCAAGAGAAAGAAGTCCAGTGAATGAATAGAATTCGAGAATAAAGAAAACTAATCTCCACTACCGTGTGCTGAAGCTATAGCTCAAAGTCCAGTTATCTTTAATTACGCTTCAACTTATATAGCCGGATTTTGGTCGAATTATTTCATGCTATCTCGATCCATCATGATGATGATTTCAAGATATTTACAGATATTGAATTGCCCCACTTATATTACCTACAGTTTTCCTAATTCAATTAATGATATTTATAATTGCCATAAATATTATCTCGCATTAACGAATATATTATTCTGAATGAAATGATTAATCATTGACGGATGTTATTGAAATTTAATATGCCAGTCACAGATGTGTGTTAACAGGCTCAAACATGCCGATGCATATTCAGACGTAACACACATTCAAGGAAACAAATATGGCATTTATAAGGATATGTGTTCAGATTAACAATTAACACATTAACAGTTGTTATCGTTGTTGTTATTCAGTGCATGGAGTATAAAGGAACGTGACATGATTATGATTACGTTAATAGTGTTGTGCCTCCTTCGCGCGGCGACGTTTTTTGGCCATGGAGCCTGTCTGCTGACGACGACAATGAGCTTCCAAGGCCCGAAATATCCCGTGTCCTTCTTCGCAAATAGTATTGGGTAACCCCCGGAGGAGCAAGTGTTATCCATTTTCGTCTTGCTCCTTTCAAAAAGGGCAAACGGTTTCTGATGACTTTTACCTTTTTTTACATTTTCATGTTTCAAAACGGTAATTGGAAAAGGAATTGCCCAAACCCTTTTCTGCTTTACCTTTTGCAAAACAGAAAATTGAAAAAGGGAACAATTTGTTTTTATAATGTATAGAGGCAAAAGGAAAAACGAATAAACGGTATATCCCGGGATTTAAGACGTCCTGAATAGACCAGTAATCCAAGCTCCCAGACAATGAGCCATGAACATTAAGAAGTGCCTCACTATGGCGCCACTTCTGTCGTCGGTACACAATGTAAAATCCACTGATGACGTCACTCTATTGTTCTCTCGCGACATTATTTTTCTGTAATGTAGTGTGTTTGCTAAGGACGTGGATTTTACATATTAAGTTAATGACCTAAAAACACGACATCAACTTACACGTAATTGTCGAATTACCTGAGGATGTGGCTGACAACTCGTTAAACACCCCAAGTGCATGACGTAAATAATCGTCATGCCTGATCAGAAGAGATTGTTAATTAACTGGTGTCGTGAGAAGCACATGACGTAGACGGCAAAGGAACTGAAATAGACATCGCTACATGTTTTGTATTGGCTCTAGTCCCATATGAGACAGTTGTTGCTCCACACAACAGTCCCCTGTCCGCATGTAGAAAATGAGGGTGTAAGATTTGTTTTTGTGGGCGACTAAGTGTTGTTAACCGCACGATCCATCAAACCCCTGTCATTTTGTACTCTGATACCTAAACTTCATATTTACCACAAAACCCACATGCATATGAACTAAGAAAATATGGCATTTCTATCAAGTCGGTTGAAATGAGATATTCTTGTTGTTTATCGCGCCATTTCGTATTTGGTCATTCTTAACCAGCGACTTTCGCCAGGTGGCGTTTCGCTTATTAGTGTCTATTGGCTGGGTGTATGAAGCGCCACCAAGCGAATGGTGTGGTTTTAACGACATGCACGCATGCGCAGTTTCTCCCCTGGGTGGGCAAGCTGGCGGACAGAACTGAGTTGTCTGCTGCTTCGAAAAATCAACAGAGGATATCGTCGTAATCACGGAGACTTCAACCAAAATAACAAGATAAGTTGTAAGATACATACTTCTAGAAATTATTGCCATACCCCAAAAAGTTCTCGCCATCAGCGCCGCTTCTCACCACGCGTGTTTGTAAAATGCCGTACAGGATTTGATAGACTGGACATGTGGCGGTGTTTCCCAACAACGCCACATGGGGCTATATTGGCTCACGATGTCAGATCCCAACGGATGACGGCGAAGTGACCAGGTGACCGCAAGAAACGAGCATCACTGAAACATACCTTTGAAATTATGAAACAGATTATTGAATCAGATCAGAGCAAACGTGATGTAACAGATAATGGGATCAGATCGGGGAACAGGCGACGGAACATATGATGAAATATATAATGGAATAGGTTATGGACAGATCATGAAAGAAATCCCGGGAAATGTGATGGAACAGATGATGGAACAGGTGATAGAACAGGTTATGTGACCTGTTATGGAACATGTTATGGAACAGGTTATCGAACAGATGATGGAACAGGTGATAGAACAGGTTATGGAACCTGTTATGGAACAGGTTATGGAACAGGTTATGGAACAGGTTATGGAACAGGTTATGAAACAGGTTATGGAACAGGTGATGGAACAGGTGATGGAACAGGTTATGGAACAGGTGATGGAACAGGTGATGGAACAGGTGATGGAACAGGTGATGGAACAGGTGATGGAACAGGTGATGGAACAGGTTATGGAACAGGTGATGGAACAGGTGATGGAACAGGTGATGGAACAGGTGATGGAACAGGTTATGGAACAGGTGATGGAACAGGTGATGGAACAGGTGATGGAACAGGTGATGGAACAGGTGATGGAACAGGTTATGGAACAGGTGATGGAACAGGTGATGGAACAGGTGATGGAACAGGTGATGGAACAGGTTATGGAACAGGTGATGGAACAGGTTATGGAACAGGTGATGGAACAGGTGATGGAACAGGTGATGGAACAGGTGATGGAACAGGTTATGGAACAGGTGATGGAACAGGTTATGGAACAGGTGGCGCGACATAGACACGTGTTTCACAATGAAGCCGCACGAGCAAAACATTCCAAATGCCTTGGTGAACACCTCGTGAAGCAATGATTTCAATTTTAATGGATTCTTGAGGGTTTTTTTTTCTCTAGAATCAAGAAGGCCCACACTGTTGACCGACATGTAACATCTCACAGCCGGGATCGCAGGTTAGGTTTTGATAAGAATAATAATCACATGGAACTAACATTTGATTTGAAATAATGAGTTGGACAAACATTTAATTTGATAAAATGTAACTTTGTGCAGCCCCTAATATATAACGTATATGAACTGCATACTCATACCATCATAGATACTATAACACTATAAAATAAGAATATGAAACTTGAACCGTAGTAAATGTGTGTTATACTGCCATAAAGAGATCAAAGCTATGTCCTTTATTTGTGCCGTAGACGTTCAATCAAAATACGATAAGTGGTCTAAGAGAATGAATGTTGTGAAACGCCCTTAATGATATAAAAGGCTCTATCTTTTCTTATTTTATATTTTTCTCTATATTCATTGATGACTTACAGACATACGATAGACAGTGATAATAAACAAAGATATAAGATATAAGATATAAGATTGAGATATAAGAGATAAAAGATTCTCCCATCATTAAACGACATGTTAGTTTGGACAGATTAGTATTTAGCTTGACTGGCTCGGATTTACCCTTTTATTAAGGAATATAATATTTAGTTGAAAGGAATTAATAGGGAGTAGACCGGTTTATCGTAGGGTCCTAAGATAGTTGTGTCTTTATAGAAGCAGCTACAGTATCAGATGTGGCTGGGTGGTACCCCTCTGTGAGGTCATTCAAGAATTTAGGTACTACAACAATACAGTCGCTGAATCTGTGAATGAGTGTATCTATCTACGAGCGTAAATCACACAAACCACTCTCCGCCAGCCCGAGTAAGCTTAAACATTGGTTGTGGGAGCAAACATTTAATGGGTCGAGTACTGAAAGGATTGCAGTTTGGTGTCAAAGGTACATTTAGGAGGCAAGAAACATATTTTGCCCCATTCTGATTCTGATACCTGACCGCAGCTGGACGGACGAGAATAAAGTATGTCATATAGAGAATTACACGAAAGATAAGATAACATGTCCAAATCGACACTTCATCATTGCAGGCTTGTTCTCCATCCACGAGGAATAGCTCGTCTAACAAAGTGTAGATGTGCCTCATGCTTTTCGATTTTCATTTCCAAAAATGTCGTTAATTTCAATAATAAGGCCTATACCATTTGCGTTAAAGGGCCGACTCGTTGCCAATATATATGAAAGGATTATTAGCCACAATACTTCTTGCCAAATGTCCGGAATACTCTCTGGCACAAATGAGCCTCTTAACCATGATATTAGAATAGCTTTGTAATATAAAGGTGCAAAGTTTAGCGTCCAACCTTAGCGTCCCTGTCTTACAATTTCTTTATATCACTCAGTCGGAGGGAATGGACCTTTGCTTCTAGGGGCATTCTCATGCTTTCATTTATTAAATGGTTGAGATATATATCAAGCTTGTCTTTTGGCATTGAACTTTTCCGCATAAGGCAATATCTGTAACATATACAAATGTATGTTGATGTCCCTAGTATAGTACTAGCCGCATAAATCCGCTGGCTATGTTCAGATTTCATAGTACAGTGCACTTAGGCACTGTAGGCGCTTCGGGAAGTGCCTCGCATCAAACGCGTTTATTGGTTGCCTCTCCTCATAGAACGTGTGCCCACACGTGTGGCCATCCAAGGACATCCATGGCCATCCATGGCCATCCATGGCCATCCATGCTGCGCGCAAAGAGCTTTAGTAGCATGCTATCCTACGTGAGGGCCCGGCGAGGCGGGACATCCCCTCAAGCCTGCATGCTGCGTCTTGGCTGAGTCAGAGGATCCACCACCCCCAGCCTTGTCCTGCTGACCCTGCACGGGCCTCGTTTCCGTTGTCACCCCGGGCTAAGCTATTTATAATCGTCACATCCACAAGATGCTACATACGCCATGACGATGCCTTCCTTCCCGTGTCGTGCTGTGGCCACCACAGCGGTTTCAGGACAACTCCCCCCTGGACAATCCCCCCCGGTCAGTTCGACAACACCCCCCCCCCCCCCTCCCCCGAACACCTCCCTCCCTGACAAGTCCCCAGGACACCTCCAAGACCATTTCTTGCCGAGACAATCACCCCCCGGACGATAACCATCCTCTGGAAACACACTCCCTCGAACGGGCAAGCCCCCCTCCCACCTCCCCTCCTCCGAAAATACCCACAGAGAGAGCCTCGATCCCCCTACTCACAATCATCAGTCCGGGCCAATATTTCCATGGGCACCTTTTATTCCACCGAAATTGAGCAAGACCTATTAAGTCTCAAATGTTATGTAGATTTTCTACAATTTAATACAGATTCGAAGTATTGTACCATGATTCTTCCTACATTATTTACGCAGCGAAAACGATCGCTGTTTTGGTAATAATTGCTTAGAAATATTGTGTTTTATACCTGGCAGAAAGATTAGTCTTTCTCACGGCTCACTTGTTAGGGATTATCCGTTCGAAATTGTGCAATTGGGAAAGCAATGGTGCAATTGTGCAAGCAATTGGGAAGACATTTCCTTGGTGGTGGGTGGTCCTGCTATTGATGGTGATGGGGGCGGTATTGTCTGGGGGGGGGGGACTGACAGGGGCGGGGGGGGGGCGGGGGGTGTCCCGGGGGGGGGGAGTGTCCTGCTGCCCAGCAAAAACAGGAGCAAGACACCCCCACGCCACCCCCAGACAATGCCCCCCCAGATAATCGAGGACTACTCGACCCTGGACAACCGCCTAAGCCCTCTGCCACCAGACAGGCCTAAGTAACCAAATTACCCAGACTGGCACAGGAGTATTATTTATCAATATATTTGATAGTAACCCGTACGTCGGCTATGAATGGTCAAAACTTTCTCAGTATTGATACTGAAAAACTCTTGGAGCCTGAAAAAAACCCCGACAAACTAACTTTTGCCCGTGAATCTGCCCTATGTTTAAAGTACGACGGCTTGTGTGGCCGCGATATCAAAGGCGTACGCCCCCCCCCCTTCCCACATACACACAGACCTCCCACCCTTTCATAGCCGCAGGGTCTCTCTAATACGTCGGCGCCATGGATGTAGTTCCAAATTCTAATGTTGCACAAATTAACGTCATTACCCATCAGCCTAAGGCTATGGAGGCCTATGGCTCATTGTGGGCTTGTTGAGACTGAACCGTGCACATCTACAACGTAGGTTTTCCTCTAGCGGTATCGAATGGGCATCGCCCGATTTAACACTTATCTCCATGAGATAGAATAGACCGCGCCACGCTCCTTCACACGCTCAACACACTGTTGGTGGTCAGCGGTTGGGGTTGGACCGGTGGGAATTGTCTTGGGAGGACGACGTTGGTGGCCGGGTCCGATAAATTGTCTCGGTGCTTGGTGATGGTTGTGGTGGAGTTTTCCTGGGGTGGGGGGGATTATATGGGGAGGAAGTGTCTTGCGGAATTTGTCCGGGTGAGTTTTCCGGGGGGGACTTGTCCTAGTTAAGTGTCGAATTGTGCGGGTTGAATTGTCCGGGGGAGTGGTCCCGGGGGGAATTGTCCTGCTCCCCAACATCATCCCTTTTCCAGAAGCTCCCTTCATATCTGTATTTTAGCGGCGCCCCAATCAATGACTGCTTAGCAGATCGAATTGAACAGATATATACGGTCGGTCGGTCGTTTTGTAACTATACGCAGGGCTGTTGAAAGTTACCCTCATGACTGGTTTTATATTCAGGACGCGTTAACCACTTTTGGTCATATCGCATCTGTAGAAGGCGTGAAAATGCCTGTGTGGGTGATGTGTGAGCTTTACGGTCGAGTTCTTTGCGGGCCGCTTTTCGCCGGTCCAGATTTTGTGAGTTTCGTGTATATTTCTTGCTGCGGTCAGTTCCGACACGTGGTGATCGTTTTCACTATAGCGGACCCCATCCCTTTCTTGATCATTCTCGTATCTGTCGTCGATATCTCTTTCTATCCCCACCCCCCTTTATTCCGCTGTACTTATTTCTCATTGGTCCAATGTTCCACTCCTGTGCCGCTCCTGTGCCGAGTATGTCCATCCCATTTTTTCATGGGTAATATAAAGCGCTGCTCTTGGGTGGTCAAGACATACCCTTCACAGCCAGCCTCCAGACCGGAGCTGTTATTGTCATCTGTATTTTACAGGTAAGTGGAAGTAGGAAGTGGGATTTAAGGGGAATTTAACTTGATGGATCTCGTCAGTATTTTATCGCTCGGTCAGATAATGTGTATGAATGAATAACATTTCACGACACTTGTACTGAAGTAATATGTAAGATGCGTTTGATTGATGTGTTTGATTGATGTGTTTAATTTACTGACATCATTTATATGAGGTTAGATTTAGCGTTTAATGTCTGAATATAGTTTAGGAATTCTCTACTCCCACTAATATATTTATGTGAGGTCATTGACATCGTCCTTATGTATATGAAATGTGAATAACATTCCAATATTGTCATACAGCCGTTATTGTGACGATGTGATGAAGCGGACGTCAATAGACACATACCCTTCACAGCCAGCCTCCAGACCGGAGCTGTTATTGTCATCTGTATTTTACAGCAATAAAGCAATTATTACAAACCCGGTGGTGTTCAGCGACTACAATAGCGTCATGAACAGGGTGGGTGGCGAACCACGCGGTGATGGCCAGCCAATGAGGATCCTGAGGTGGACACGTGACAAGAAAGTACGTCGCCCGGTCATCCGGACACCTCTGACGTGGATCGAGTGCACCCATCAAGAATCAGCGCTGCATTGGACGGGTGTCTGGCAACCATCAGTTGACAACGGTATCACAGTGGTGTGAAAGGCTTACACCACGTCGTAATAAGTGTACTAAGCCGGAAATTGACTAACCCGATGGCGGTCATGTGAGTAAGGACAACTGTCGCCCGGTCTAGAACAGACGGGGTATCACTCCTTGCCGCGGGGTTAATGTCCTGTCGATTTCCACCATCGTGCTCACACTACTGTATTCGTCAACTTGTGCACAACCGTGTGCAGTTCATTCCAGTATCGCTCATAGATGCGGATCCAGTGACGTCCCTTGAGTCATGTCAATAGACGTCGTGCATCAAAGCAGATTGGTGTCTACGGAAAGAGGTGAGAAGGCACGAGAGAAGATTTGGCACCTGACTGAGGACAGCTGACCAGCAGATTGGTTTTCGTTCGTGGATTGATCAACCACTTCCGGAAATGAAATGAAATGTTGGTGTTTTAGGCCACTTTTGTGCACATACAGGCTAAATTGGGCCAAGGAACCTCCCGGGACGATGAAGGATGAAGGAATGAAACATGCCCCAGATTAGGTGCCCGAGCCCGGATTCGAACCCAGGATCTATTGATCTGCGGTCTAGTGCGCTAACCACTACACCAGGGAGGCCCCCCAACCACTTCCGGAAACGCCCGGGTCCAGTTGCAAGATTTTGGAAACTGTCTTCCCGTATTCCTCCGTGTGGTGAGAACTTCGGCTATATAGAACAGTTCAATGCCTAGGAGAAAACCAGAGGAAATGTAAATTTCCTTCACACCAAACTTTGTTCCATTTTTTTTTGTGTTATATATATATATATTTTTTAATTATTAGATCTATAATTAGAGCTTACAGAATGGCTTACATATAATTACATCGTGTATAGGTATAGTATTATATATATATATTATTTATGTAAGTATTAGTATTGACGGTATCTTACGCATAAAAAAAAATGCTCACAGAATAAATTTCAATGGACTGTATGCTACCTAAACGAGTTTAAGTGTTAGTAAAGCTGTGAAAGAATGAATGTTTGATGCAAGAATGAGATGATATTGATACATTTAGAGACTTCACCCAGCGGTAAATATTATGTTTTATGCTTTGTTTTGTCAATGTCAAGGGACGACATTTTCTCGCGGGAGGGGATATTGTAGAAGGCGTGAAAATGCCTGTGTGGGTGATGTGTGAGCTTTACGGTCGAGTTCTTTGCGGGCCGCTTTTCGCCGGTCCAGATTTTGTGAGTTTCGTGTATATTTCTTGCTGCGGTCAGTTCCGACACGTGGTGATCGTTTTCACTATAGCGGACCCCATCCCTTTCTTGATCATTCTCGTATCTGTCGTCGATATCTCTTTCTATCCCCACCCCCCTTTATTCCGCTGTACTTATTTCTCATTGGTCCAATGTTCCACTCCTGTGCCGCTCCTGTGCCGAGTATGTCCATCCCATTTCTTCATGGGTAATATAAAGCGCTGCTCTTGGGTGGTCAAGACATACCCTTCACAGCCAGCCTCCAGACCGGAGCTGTTATGGTCATCTGTATTTTACAGCAATAAAGCCATTATTACAAACCCGGTGGTGTTCAGCGACTACAGCATCAATGGGAGGGAGTGGAGGACGGGGGAGTGGAGCCATGTTCCCGGGGACAATACTCTTTGCGAAGAAGGACATGGGATCTTTATCCTGCGACGATACCGACATGGCCACAGCGGGGCTCGAACCACCGATTCAAGTGCCGTTAGGCTCTCAGGCGACCAGAGCCCTCAAGGCGAGCGCTCTAGCCCACTGAGCTACCTGGCCGGCCCCTGTGATCCTCATGGAGGTAAGTGTTTAAGTTGGGCGATGCCCATTCGATACCGCTAGAGGAAAACCTGTAGTGTAATGATGTAGCTTGTCAAGCTCCAATTCGCTAAGTGGCGCTACGCAAGTTCCGCTTTTACCTCGCCTGTTGGCCGGGGGCAAAGTTTAAGATTCTTGAAAACAGTCAAATCGGCTGTAATTTCTTGCAACACTATAGTGTTCAATACAATAATGCATATTTAATCATGCAAAATATATCTTGTACCATTTTGAAACAGCTGAATAAATGAGCGTGAACGCTTTCTTTTCATCACGTGATACCGTGTGTTATTAGGTTTACGCTGGGTCCCAGGCAATAATTTGTAAGAAATGCCCGGCGCAGTTGTCCCATCAATTTGCGCAGCGCCCCCCTGGCCAACGAGTGTGTGAATGGATTGAGGAAGTAGGCGACAACAGATATAATGGAGCCCTAGCGGAGTGAGTCGAAGGCTGAGAGTGATAGCGGGTGTCCCTGCGTACCAGTAGCACTGCGGGGTCAGAGGTCACACATAGAGGGTTGTGCTGGTGATCACCGGGAGGCAGGTGGTATCTTCCGGTTGGGTGGCTGGCCTTCTTCAGGACGACAACATATTGGGACTACCCAGATGATGTGCCTGAATTGGCCTATATATGTTCTAGCCATGACCATAATTACAGCGCACTTTGATGATACTTTATCACGTTAAGCAAGTTGAAATAGGGAGGGGGCACAACCAGAAGTAAGTCTCCGGCATGATCGCACTGTAGGGCAGAAGCGCGGCAAATTGGAAAGTATGGCTGAATTATAGTTTTGTAATACGAAACGGGGACAAAAATAGGGTTTACGAAGTATCGGAATTTTTATTAATGCCGGGGTCGTCATGTGATTGCGACGACAGAGGTAAGCTCTGTCGGTACCCACAACAGCTTTTTCAGTCATAAGCGCAATACCGCGAAACACATCTTATTACTTAAACCAAAACAGAAGCTGCAAATCCACCGTCTTTCGCAAACGAACGGATGCCATCCGATGCAATTTATAGTTTTGTTACGTTAAGACTTTAAATTGATTTAGACAGTTATTAATTATGACGGCCGAATACAGAATAAATTATTCTTGCACTAATCGGGTCTAAAATGTAACTATGTTAGATCATGGCCTGATTTTGGCGGGAAACAACTGTTCGAATAGCTAGTTTATTTAATGACTTACCCGAATATCAATATTTGTACGCATATGAAATTCCGCATTTTGACAATCGATAGCATAATTCACGCAAACAAACTGTGCGTGCCATAGCAAAATATAAAGAAGTGATGTAGATACCTGACAAAGTACCCTAAAGGGTCTGTGATTTACCCAACGGCTCCCTACGAAAACGTTGAGTCTTTTGGTTCGAAGCCCGGGATTGCGAGAACGCTCATACGTCACTTCTGACGGTTGCATTATATAGGATTCTGTTATGTTTCCAAAGAAAGC
This sequence comes from Arenicola marina, assembly GCA_964019135.1. Taxonomy (NCBI): domain Eukaryota; kingdom Metazoa; phylum Annelida; class Polychaeta; family Arenicolidae; genus Arenicola; species Arenicola marina. The sequence continues at coordinate 8,460,879 of OZ025252.1, read as the reverse complement.
GCCCGAGAAGCAGCCCCCACCTTTGTGGGTGGGGGCTGTGTGGGTTTCCCCTCTGTGGGCAATGTCGCCCACGTGACAGTATCGCATTGCGGTTTCCTGCTGTAACCGGCAATCAGGGTGACGTGATCATTTGCAAGGGAAGACAAACCTAGAATATAAATTGCAAATAAGTCCTGATCTATTTGGTCGTTGCCCCCACCCCCCCAACGCCCGCCCGTCCCCCGCCCCACCACCACCCAACCCCAGCAATTATTAAATTATCATAGATACCGCGCGCTATGTTCCTCCAAGTTTGCAATGGTGCTAATTTGATGAAAGATTCAGACCCATGGAAGGCCGAAAGTTGCGACTCGTATTGCAATCTCTCGCTCATACAGGAGCGCCCCCTCGCGATCAAACCTTCATGAGAATGCTATTGATCAGCGCCCTCTATCGAGTCATAAGCCCGCCATGTTGACATCGTGGCGAACCCGTCAAACAAAGAACCTACTTGCTTTATTCATGATCGGTCACCAAATGACTCCTATCACTGCGGCCAGATGACCCGTCATGACCAACACAGACACCGCAACCGGAAGTATCATTAGTCACGACGCAAATTGACAAACAGATGAGGCCACAAAGCAAAATAGAGCAGAGCGAATATTTCCCAAAAGCCTACATGCGGTATCATACCCCCCCCCCCCCCCTAATACCTCCCCTCCTGCCGAAATTCGGGATTATAGCTTTATGCATCCAATTTGTATGTCATGCCTTCCCTAGATTCGTAAAGAGTAAGGGGTTACCTCGTGGACATGCCTCCACTCTCCCTTACTTCCTGACCAAAAGTGGTTAAAGCGTCCTGAATATCCAACCAACCAACCTTCGCCAGATATATTGTTTACCCATATAGACACAAGATGCAGAAAGGGTTTGTAGGAGGAATAACAGTGGCGGATCTAGGGGGGGGGGGGTAGGGGGGGTGCAACCCCCCCCCCCCCCTTGGGAACCTGAACATACACTGTTAAAGTCGGGTTCTCTAAGCCCCCCCTCCCCGGTCACAAGTTTTTCAGAGCGCACACTCCTCGGTCGGGAGTTTCAGAGAGCACCCCCCCCCCCTTGGCAAATTCCTAGATCCGCCCCTGAATAAGGGGGGGGGGGGAGGGAGGAGGGTCCTACCCATTTGATAAGATCTACATCTATATCATTCGGCTAAACACCCCGCTGTGCCCGTTAGATAATGCATCGTTATTAATTCATTCTTAGACAGAGTAGAATATATGTTTCCATGACGACGGGGTGAGACATGAAGGGTCGGACTCTCCCAGTGGTGAGATGGCTTCCGGCCTGGCGTAGACATTGACACTGATGGAAGCCGCAGCCCAAGTGACAAAGCTCCGACCACATCCGCTGCCATTTTTTCTGCTATAGACGAACTTCGGCATCCACAGAGAGACTTATCCGGTTGCCCCGGTGAAAATAGCTTCCTGACCAAAAACGATAGGATTCCCTGACATTTCAAGGCGTCCGAGGATGAAGGGCAAGCAAAGTTCAGGGCTGACCTTGCAGTGCCCTTGCGTCCCCGCTAGGAGACAATGAACGTCGGTCCCACGTGTGATGGTCACATTGTGTGATGGTCACATTGTGTGTGTGATGGTCACCTTGTGTGATGGTCACATTGTGTGATGGTCACATTGTGTGATGGTTACATTGTGTGATGGTTACATTGTGTGATGGTCACATTGTGTGATGGTTACATTGTGTGATGGTCACATTGTGTGATGGTCACATGGTGTGATGGTCACATGGTGTGATGGTTACATGGTGGGATGGTTACATGGTGGGAGGGTCACTGTGTGGGAGGGTCACTGTGTGGGAGGGTCACTGTGTGGGAGGGTCACTGTGTGGGGGTTACATTGTGTGGGGGTTACATTGTGTGGGGGTTACATTGTGTGGGGGTTACATTGTGTGGGGGTTACATTGTGTGGGGGTTACATTGTGTGGGGGTTACATTGTGTGGGGGTTACATTGTGTGGGGGTTACATTGTGTGGGAATTACATTGTGTGGGAATTACATTGTGTGGGAATTACATTGTGTGGGGGTTACATTGTGTGGGGGTTACATTGTGTGGGGGTTACATTGTGTGGGGGTTACATTGTGGGGGGGTTACATTGTGTGGGGGTTACATTGTGTGGGGGTTACATTGTGTGGGGGTTACATTGTGTGGGGGTTACATTGTGTGGGGGTTACATTGTGTGGGGGTTACATTGTGTGGGGGTTACATTGTGTGGGGGTTACATTGTGTGGGGGTTACATTGTGTGGGGGTTACATTGTGTGGGGGTTACATTGTGTGGGGGTTACATTGTGTGGGGGTTACATTGTGTGGGGGTTACATTGTGTGGGGGTTACATTGTGTGGGAATTACATTGTGTGGGAATTACATTGTGTGGGGGTTACATTGTGTGGGGGTTACATTGTGTGGGGGTTACATTGTGTGGGGGTTACATTGTGTGGGGGTTACATTGTGTGGGGGTTACATTGTGTGGGGGTTACATTGTGGGGGGGTTACATTGTGTGGGGGTTACATTGTGTGGGGGTTACATTGTGTGGGGGTTACATTGTGTGGGGGTTACATTGTGTGGGGGTTACATTGTGTGGGGGTTACATTGTGTGGGGGTTACATTGTGTGGGGGTTACATTGTGTGGGGGTTACATTGTGTGGGGGTTACATTGTGTGGGGGTTACATTGTGTGGGGGTTACATTGTGTGGGGGTTACATTGTGTGGGGGTTACATTGTGTGGGGGTTACATTGTGTGGGGGTTACATTGTGTGGGGGTTACATTGTGTGGGGGTTACATTGTGTGGGGGTTACATTGTGTGGGGGTTACATTGTGTGGGGGTTACATTGTGTGGGGGTTACATTGTGTGGGGGTTACATTGTGTGGGGGTTACATTGTGTGGGGGTTACATTGTGTGGGGGTTACATTGTGTGGGGGTTACATTGTGTGGGGGTTACATTGTGTGGGGGTTACATTGTGTGGGGGTTACATTGTGTGGGGGTTACATTGTGTGGGGGTTACATTGTGTGGGGGTTACATTGTGTGGGGGTTACATTGTGTGGGGGTTACATTGTGTGGGGGTTACATTGTGTGGGGGTTACATTGTGTGGGGGTTACATTGTGTGGGGGTTACATTGTGTGAGGGTTACATTGTGTGAGGGTTACATTGTGTGATGGTTACATTGTGTGATGGTTACATTGTGTGATGGTTACATTGTGTGATGGTTACATTGTGTGATGGTTACATTGTGTGATGGTTACATTGTGTGATGGTTACATTGTGTGATGGTTACATTGTGTGATGGTTACATTGTGTGATGGTTACATTGTGTGATGGTTACATTGTGTGATGGTTACATTGTGTGATGGTTACATTGTGTGATGGTTACATTGTGTGATGGTTACATTGTGTGATGGTTACATTGTGTGATGGTTACATTGTGTGATGGTTACATTGTGTGATGGTTACATTGTGTGATGGTTACATTGTGTGATGGTTACATTGTGTGATGGTTACATTGTGTGATGGTTACATTGTGTGATGGTTACATTGTGTGATGGTTACATTGTGTGATGGTTACATTGTGTGATGGTTACATTGTGTGATGGTTACATTGTGTGATGGTTACATTGTGTGATGGTTACATTGTGTGATGGTTACATTGTGTGATGGTCACATTGTGTGATGGTCACATTGTGTGATGGTCACATTGTGTGATGGTCACATTGTGTGATGGTCACATTGTGTGATGGTCACATTGTGTGATGGTCACATTGTGTGATGGTCACATTGTGTGATGGTCACATTGTGTGATGGTCACATTGTGTGATGGTCACATTGTGTGATGGTCACATTGTGTGATGGTCACATTGTGTGATGGTCACATTGTGTGATGGTCACATTGTGTGATGGTCACATTGTGTGATGGTCACATTGTGTGATGGTCACATTGTGTGATGGTCACATTGTGTGATGGTCACATTGTGTGATGGTCACATTGTGTGATGGTCACATTGTGTGATGGTCACATTGTGTGATGGTCACATTGTGTGATGGTCACATTGTGTGATGGTCACATTGTGTGATGGTCACATTGTGTGATGGTCACATTGTGTGATGGTCACATTGTGTGATGGTCACATTGTGTGATGGTCACATTGTGTGATGGTCACATTGTGTGATGGTCACATTGTGTGATGGTCACATTGTGTGATGGTCACATTGTGTGATGGTCACATTGTGTGATGGTCACATTGTGTGATGGTCACATTGTGTGATGGTCACATTGTGTGATGGTCACATTGTGTGATGGTCACATTGTGTGATGGTCACATTGTGTGATGGTCACATTGTGTGATGGTCACATTGTGTGATGGTCACATTGTGTGATGGTCACATTGTGTGATGGTCACATTGTGTGATGGTCACATTGTGTGATGGTCACATTGTGTGATGGTCACATTGTGTGATGGTCACATTGTGTGATGGTCACATTGTGTGATGGTCACATTGTGTGATTGTCACATTGTGTGATTGTCACATTGTGTGATTGTCACATTGTGTGATTGTCACATTGTGTGATTGTCACATTGTGTGATTGTCACATTGTGTGATTGTCACATTGTGTGATTGTCACATTGTGTGATTGTCACATTGTGTGATTGTCACATTGTGTGATTGTCACATTGTGTGATTGTCACATTGTGTGATTGTCACATTGTGTGATTGTCACATTGTGTGATTGTCACATTGTGTGATTGTCACATTGTGTGATTGTCACATTGTGTGATTGTCACATTGTGTGATTGTCACATTGTGTGATTGTCACATTGTGTGATTGTCACATTGTGTGATTGTCACATTGTGTGATTGTCACATTGTGTGATTGTCACATTGTGTGATTGTCACATTGTGTGATTGTCACATTGTGTGATTGTCACATTGTGTGATTGTCACATTGTGTGATTGTCACATTGTGTGATTGTCACATTGTGTGATTGTCACATTGTGTGATTGTCACATTGTGTGATTGTCACATTGTGTGATTGTCACATTGTGTGATTGTCACATTGTGTGATTGTCACATTGTGTGATTGTCACATTGTGTGATTGTCACATTGTGTGATTGTCACATTGTGTGATTGTCACATTGTGTGATTGTCACATTGTGTGATTGTCACATTGTGTGATTGTCACATTGTGTGATTGTCACATTGTGTGATTGTCACATTGTGTGATTGTCACATTGTGTGATTGTCACATTGTGTGATTGTCACATTGTGTGATTGTCACATTGTGTGATTGTCACATTGTGTGATTATGCGACCGTGGACATATTCATGGTCCAGAGGTCAGAGCAAGCTGATGGAGGTCAACCGTTACTTGTCGCCATCTGCTCACGTAGTAACCACTTAGTCATACACAAGCAGTATACTAATTTAATTTAAAATATAGCAAAAACAGAGAACATTAAAACTGGCTCAAATATTATTTCATTATATAGCTTTTTATATGTTATATACGTTCCACATTAGCTTGATACATCTATTTCGCTCTCAGTGCTTAGCTCTCTGTGAAGTATCTGCATTATCAAAAGCAGTTTGATTTGGTTTTTCCAGTAGGATGCTTAAAACCTGTAGTTCATCTTGACAATGGTAATTGTCAAGTTAGAGAGGAGCCATGTCTCGGGGAGTAACCCCCCTGATCGCAGGAAGACTTGGGACCTTTATCCTGCGCAAACATACATTTGCACAGGCGGGATTCGCAGCCCGCTCTGGCAGCTGTGGCTGGCCAAGCACAGAGTATTGGACAATAGCCACAAGCGCTACCTACTGAGCCACGAGGCCGCTTTCTCATCTACAGCTACATCTTCATAGATGCTCATGCAGCAAAGTTACCCACGCCGTGATGTAACTTGTCTTAGAAATGTGATGCACACGTCTTTGAGATCAGATGCGTGTTGGCTTTAAGCAACATACTACTCACAATTTGCTAAGGATCACTTTTATGCAGAGATATCTGAGTGTATAACAGGTGACTGTGTAATTCTACTATAATACAGCTAAACCTTCCCTAATCTGTATCTAATATATATTGGGAGATAGCAGCATGTCATATATATTCTGGCCATCAGCTATCAAATGCAATGACATAATTTGGTGTTTTACGCCGCTTTTGTGTACACAACGGCTAAACTGGGCCAAATAATATCTCGGGATGATGAGATCAGTTGAAAAACAGAGATTATATGCTATTGTATCAGTAGTTTGGGACTCACCTTATCCTGTTCCAGGAACGACCGGACGAAGTTGAAAGCCTTGGCGGCCAGGATTGTCGTGATAGCCAGAAGGACAAAGATGACGTACGTGTGCCAGCGATCCAGAGACGCCGTGACTCCTTGAACAACACCGGCAGCGGACTGCGTGACATTGCTCCCGGCGAACAAGGCCGCCACGTGGTCCAGACACCACGAGGTATTCCGCATCATGATATCCGGTGGATCACGACCGGAAGTAGGATTACTGCGCCTCGTGTCCTACGGGCACCGGAAGTGGATTGAGTTGCCCGTTATTGCCGACAGGGTGAACGGTTTTGTTTTGTTTGTTTCTCAAGTCTTGGATGGATATTTGGGTGATGTTTCGCTTGTGTACGGTGTCTCGTGCCGGTCGGTCGTCACGGAGCAGTCTACAAAACAGCCGATATGATGCCTTCGAGAAAGCAGCAAATGCAAGATTTAATCAAAGAGAGACAGTTTACATCCAGGAACGCCAAGCGGTAATCGAACGAACTAATACGCGTCCATGGACACCAGTAGGTAGTGATTCTTATTGGCCCATGTCGGGGTATAGTCACTGAGTCATCGAAAAAACATTCTTCCACTAAGGCACGCGTCTTTAGGTGTCATATAGAAAATATGAAGCATTGTAGACTTTAACTTAATCCATCTGTGTTCATATGATGCAACGAGGTAACTGAGCAAGGATTCCGCTGTGATAGGAGTACTTTTTGGATTGGCGTAGTCTACGCACAGCTTTCCCGTGAGTCGTGCCGTGTGGTTCCCGCTAGGCTTTGGCACCAGAGTGACGTAGGAGGCAGACGGCACGCCGAGGCAGACAACAGGCCGGCCAGGGCGGGAAACGGACTCGGGGGAGCGCCGCGCCCTCTATGGACTGGGGGAGGCGGGTTGGTGGGGGAAGGGGATGTGGGCATGAGGGGGATGGGAATGGTCGCCCCTCTATGGACTTGGCGAGGCGGGGTGCGGTGTAGCTATGAGGGGGATGGGGGTGGTCGGCGGGGTGCGGAGTGTGTATGAGGGGGGTGGGGGTGGTCGTCCCTCTATGAACAGGGAGAGACGGGGTGCGGTGTGGCGATGAGGGGGTGGGGTTCTCGGCGGAGTACGGTGTGGCTAAGAGCGGGTGGGGGTGATCGCCTCTCTACGGATAGACAGAAGCGGGGTGCCGTGTGGCTATCACGGGACAGGGTGAGGCGGGGGTGCGAGGTGCGGTGTGGCTATGAGGCGGGTGGGGGTGATCGCCTCTCTACGGATAGAGAGAAGCGGGGTGCAGTTTTTGCTGGTGTATGAATGTATTATTAACTCATAATCCAATGTATACTTTCTGATGTAGGAAAATTCAAAATAGGGATCACAAGCTTAGTCTTAATCATCGAGCAGAGGCACTCGAGGGCAGAATTTACTGAGGATAATGGGTTTGACGATTAAAGCACGTTGTGAAACGACTATGAAGGCGATCTCCCGACAAAGGGCGTTCTGCTTGCGCCATAGACCATCTGCCCTACATCAAATTAAGCGATCAGAATTATCCTTCATACGCGACAATTAAAATGAATCTAATCGCAGTTCGCCATCAAATACACCACTGCTTTAATACATCATTTACTGTGCTGCTGGCACCGTACGGGACGAATTCATTCGAATTTGATTAATTAGAAGCCATGTTACTTTCGAACTATACTTTCGAGCTTGATCTAGGTCAAAGTCATTGGAATATTTGTTCGCTTAACTCTTCCATTGTGATCATTCGACAACGACATGTTCATATTTTTCAAATTCTGTATAGAAAATACAATATTCGATAAAAACAACCCTGTAAAGCCATTCGTCACCCCAAAACCGTTAAGGTCAACCGCGAGGTGGGCGGTGACTTGGGGCAGAGGTGATGTGAGGAACGAGCTCCCTCTGCTGGCAGAGTTGCATAAAGGTTCTTAGAATATGCGGAGTATGCAAGATGTGAGGCAAGGAGAATAGTTCCCACATTGACCGCTGATCATCGTTTTTAGGCCTTTGAGGGACCCTCTCAAAACCATGGGTGATGAAAAATCAAAAGAGAAACCGCAGCCGTAGAAGACACGGCGCCACAAGTAAAAAAAATAGTGTTACGACGGTAACTTGTCAGGATGGCCGCAAATAATATATTTTAAATGGAAAAGAATTAAGATAATGAAAATTATTGACAAAGATAATCTCCCACCATTGGCGGAATTTTTTCATATCTTCCTCTGGAGGCAGGTACAAGGATAATATAAAAGTAAACAAATCTGTATGTACACTGGACCCCTACCATGGCATAGACTAATTAAATGACTGGTAGTACGCACTGGTACAATGAGATACCTAATGAATAACACTAAAAATGTGCCCCGACCCCTAGGCAGTGCCAGTAGTCTGTGCTATAAATCTGAGTCTTAAGACAACAGACTAATCATACAGATGCTAGTAGGGAAATGCAAGGGTTAGGCTAGTTAGGTGGGTGAAATTCTATCCAGTGCAGTGGGAGGCCAGGAAACATCAACAGAGGCTTTCATCATCGACATCGTATCATCGGGTCATCGTGTTCACGCATCGTCAAATCACCTGGGTCATCGTGGTCATCGGCATCGTGGTATGGCGGTTTATAAGGAAGAAAATGGGGAAGGAGGGGGTGTGTGATTGGGGGACTAACCGACTGCGTCAACGGTCCCAAGACTAAGCTCTGACTTTTACATCTGAACCTCTGAATCTGAATGCGAATCTCTCAATCTCAGCCGGCGTCTCCTCTTAAATACCCCTCTACCCGGAGGACGCACACAGAAATAATCTGCATCTCCCTTTTCTCGTTTCTCCTTAATTTAAGAGTCTAAAGTATGCGATACAGGTTGCTGGCTTACATTAAAACATTAACGAAATATCAGACAAAGTCAACAAGACCAGAAACCAGTGTCTTATACATAAATGTGTTTTTTGTTGGCAGCGAGGTTACAAAACGTTGGTAATTAACATAATTGCTAAAACGAGGCTGCGCGCGAGGAACAATAAACATGGCCACCCCGGGAGGTAAACATCCCCAAAAACGTTACAAATTGGTTCGTACTATCCCAAATAAGAATAGACCAGTTAAACAGACTACAAAAAGTGACAATATGGCCTGATATAAGGTAGATAAACAGCTTAGTTGGGTTGACAGCGTAACACAAATGGATAATTTTACAAAAAATACCTGATTTCCCCGGGTAACAACATGGGAGCCGTCACAATAGGTAGTTTATGAAATACACAAACTACACGAGGGTAAAGACAGTAAATAACGTATGTAAAAATGAACGCTCCCTATCCAGGGAAATTCTGATGTCTTCTTTGGCAGCCCGTTATATCCCCAAGGTAAGCCGATTACACACATTACGCATCGGTATCCCTCCAGACTCTTGACCGCGTGTGGTGCGCGCGCATTCATTCGGCGTGTCGTCTGTGTCCCTCTCACTGCGGCCCTGGGAATTCGGGAAAAATGGCGGCTAATTGAAAAGTGACTGTCTAGGATGTTTCCACTGCCCCTAAATGCACCGGTCATACCGGTGTGAACATTAATTTGGCATACGCCCTAGCCCTACGACACACTGGGAAGAGGTTGGACGGCATACGCGTCCAAACCCCAAATAAATGCACCATTATTTCATGACTCATTCAACTATGTTGGCAACAATAGATATGTAGCAAATTACTAATGTTGCCTGTTTTGAGATCGCCGTATGTCATTGACCTGCTACTCCACTGGTCAAAACAGCAGTGTCGACGAAATGGGCAATAGTTATTCTTCCTTTGCCTTCGCTTCAGAAGTGACAATAAGGTCGGACTAACGTCTCCTGCGGTTGGTGGCTCATGAGTTAGGGAGATCCTCGCTCAACTATGGAATATTGAGATACATTCCCGTTGAGAGCGGCAATCAATGACCAAAGGGTTTACAGAGCAACAACATGAAGTGATCAAATCGCGGTGGCATTGTGGTGGTGGCGGTGGCGCCGTCAAGCGGTGAAGGTTAATACTTGGCCCTGGACAGGTTATACGGCCGGGTTCTACAGCGGGAATGACCTCGTAATTACTGCATGTAATTCCATGCCGCACTAATTGTGCCCCGATGTCACTTCCAGAGACTGCAGCCTGCCTCCCTTTGTTGACTTGACAGTGCGCTGATAAACCTTCCTGGCTAGGCAGGGCGAGAATATATCTTGTTACATGTTCACGTGGCTCTTTCGCTTGTGTCGCAGGAGCGGATCCAATGGTGGGGGGGGGGGGGGCGAGGAGCCGTTAAGTGGTTTAAAAACCCACTCAAGCAAGAGGATGTTAAGGACTGCTCAAGTCGATTTTTTTTAGGAGGCAAAACTTGAAGCACAATTTGAAATCTTCGTCCACGACAGCAATCCGAATGTTGATTCTCAGCTATGACTTTGTGGCCGAATAGTCATTGCCATATTGAGGCGTCTCCCTGGGATTCACCCAGTGGCTGGCCGCGGCGTGGTCAACAGCTGGACTCGCGCGTTGCATTCTGACTATAGTTTCCATATAGCTCACATATCACTCAAAGCTAAAAAAAACAATTACAATTATAGTAAACAACATTATAATACAACGTGGCAGCTGAGTCTCTTTCGTTTATTCGTTTTTTTTATAAGAATTTAATTTACCAAAACATATAAAACACGTTGACAGAGGTTCGAATTAAAACATGATCGTACTTATAAAACGTAGAGTACTTCCAACATCTGTCCAATTTAACAAGATATACACATGTGCCTTGGCCATCAATTCACGCTATAGGAATGTCTTTGAATGAGTACCATCTCGGCTGGCACCGTCTTTAGCGTGGAGAAACCAGTCTTTATATAAGAGAAATGATAGCATCGATATTACAAAGTTGATCAATAAATATACTAGATAGGTATACGATCTAGACGTATATGTGGACAATGAAATGGTAAGAGAGGCTCCGCAGAATTCATGTTGTCTCGCAACTAAGGGAACTGTAGGCAGACGCTGACTTGAACAATATCCTCTATCCAAGTAAATTGACCTGACACGGGCGGGAAGGGTTTGTCTGAGGTTAATTTCCTCTCATAACCTCAGTGATAATGGCACACGCCATGCACCACAATTTACCCTCTCTGGCCTACCTTCAGTTAGTTAATGTCTTTTCCATGGAGCGAAGAAGGCGACATAATACCACCTGAATTATTCATAACGAGACCCAGACCCCTGTTAAGAAATGTATCCAAGACCCACATAACCTGACAACACTTACCACATCACGCGGGGCGGTCACGTGATGAACATTAGACGCACCGGGGAGAACTCGAAACTATACAACACTTCCGATATCTTGCACAAACAAACGCTGTAATAGAAAATCGGCGACGGAAGTAATGGTTTCCCGTAAAATGCACAACGCGCTAACGGTGCTTACTTAGCGCGATAAAGACCATGGGCGATACTATAGCAAATAGCGCCCCTGCGGTCTAACTAGGCGATACTATAGCAAATAGCGCCCCTGCGGTCTAACTAGGCGATACTATAGCAAATAGCACCCCTGCGGTCTAACTAGGCGATACTATAGCAAATAGCGCCCCTGCGGTCTAACTAGGCGCTACTATAGCAAATAGCGCCCCTGCAGTCTAACTAGGCGATACTACGGCAAATAGCGCCCCTGCGGTCTAACTAGGCGATACTATAGCAAATAGCGCCCCTGCGGTCTAACTAGGCGATACTATAGCAAATAGCGCCCCTGCGGTCTAACTAGGCGATACTATAGCAAATAGCGCCCCTGCGGTCTAACTAGGCGATACTATAGCAAATAGCGCCCCTGCGGTCTAACTAGGCGATACTATAGCAAATAGCGCCCCTGCGGTCTAACTAGGCGAACTCGTCATCGCGGCCTTGGCCTTGAGTCATGTGGTGGCTTAGTTTCTCGTATTACCTTGGGGACTCCCGCCTACGGAAGGGAAGAGAAAGGTTGCACACTACCAGCTAATGCCGCCGCTCAACCTGCCCTCCTTCGTCCATGGTTGAAAACCTCTACCTTCCCATTTAAACAGTCTCTACCTTCACATTTAAGCGGTCTCTACCTTTACATTTAAACATTCTCTACCTTCGCATTTAAGCAGTCTCTACCTTCCCATTTCAAGTCTCTACCGTCACATTTAACCACTCTCTACCTTCGCATTTAAGCAGTCTCTACCTTCGCATTTAACCAGTCTCTACCTTCGCCATTAACCAGTCTCTACCTTCACATTTAACCAGTCTCTACCGTCACATTTAACCAGTCTCTACCTTCGCATTTAGGTAGTCTCTACTTTCACATTTAACCGGTGTCTACGTTCGCATTTAAGCCGTCTCTACCTTCACATTTAACCAGTCTCTAACTTCACATTTTAACGGTCTCTACCATCACATTTAACCAGTCTCTACCTTCGCATTTAAGCAGTCTTTACCTTCCCATTTCAACAGTCTCTACCTTCGCATTTAAGCAGTCTCTACCTTCACATTTAACCAGTCTCTACCTTCGCATTTAAACCGTCTCTACCTTCGCATTTAAGCAGTCTCTACCTTCACATTTAACCAGTCTCTACCTTCGAATTTAACCAGTGTCTACCTTCAGATTTAACCAGTGTCTACCTTCACATTTAACCAGTGTCTACCTTCACATTTAACCAGTCTCTACCTTCACATTTAACCAGTGTCTACCTTCACATTTAACCAGTCTCTACCTTCACATTTAACCAGTCTCTACCTTCACAATTAAACGGTCTCTACCGTCGCGTTCCCACACCAGACGGCGTGCAGGGCACATGGCGTCCCCGCGCGCGACATTTCCTCTTCTTCCCTTTCCCTTTCCTTTCCCCCCCGCCACCCCCCTCCGCTGGCGGCACCACACCAGACTGGCGCACCTGTCGGCGGTTGGTATAATTACACTTGTCCGTGCCAGGAAAGCAGCCCGTCGCCGCCGCCCAAGCTGGTGGCCCTAGGCAGACGGCGCCATGGTAACAACAGCTATAAGCCACAAATGACGAATGCAGACCCGTGTTTGGCGGTGAATGGCATCACCCCCGGCCAAATTACCATATATATGCAGCGTCCTTTTAAGCAGGCGACACGCACTCGGTGCTTGGCTTGGAGGCTTCACATAGTGGCGCAGTACCATCGCCAACTTTCAACCTCAAGATTTCTGCACCGATGCGGAGTTTTGTTTTCAGATACTTTGCTTTGGGCGAACGGGGAATGCCCGACGGGACGGCCCCCTCACCGAGGTACGGTAACACAGTGGGGGGTTCTTATTAGCTATTTCTGCATGCCCCGCAATGTCCCCGCCAGTATCAATTATTGGACCAATTTAGATAATTGCTATTGCAGTCCATTTTTATTAAATGCATGGCATGGCAAAAAGTGAAAAGATGCTGTCAATATTTACCATGCGTGGTATTCGAATGCCGTACTATAGGTTGTGTGACAAAAATAATTGAAAAGCGGGGAAGCCAGACAGAATGTGATCGCCTAATGGGGTATGTGTAATAAATGTAATCCCTAACAGTATAGTTCTCAATATCCGACATTTGTCGCAATGAAAGACATTTATCGCAAAATCGTAGCATTCAACGCGTTTACGACAGATGTTGCAAAATCCACTAGTTCTAAATGTCTTGATTACTTGCACGATGAATTGCAGGGAAATGTTATCGTCACATAAGACTTGTGATACTTATAATACCCCGCGAGGGAAAACTGTTGGTTTCTCATCGTCAGCAAACAGATCAACTGAGGCTCAGATTCGGTCCCTGCCTGATGATGGCGATAAAGAAGCGTCTATTCTTTTATGGCCAGCGTTAGGTTTTGTATATCATATGTTACAAGCCAATTATCATAGAGTGTGAATGCGGGAGTCTGAAAGCCGTATTTAATTATTAATAGTTGGATGAGTTCTCATGCCAGGCCAGGTGAAGCAAAACACCAAATGAACGCATCCCGGTTTCATCATCTTTCTGTACCGGAAGTCATTCACCTTCCGGCCGCCTCCTCGTTGAAGACACAGCTCACGACCTTTATACGACATGGCGTCACCTGATGGACGCCTGACGCGGCGCGTCATCAACAGGTCATTCGCTCGCCATCGCCAAACCAAAATAACGGTCCATTTTCCATGTTACGGCTCACGAAATAGATGACTTTAATAAATGGCAGATCTGAGTAATACATGAGCTATGCGGAAACAATGGTTCGCTCGTACTTGTAAGAACGACCAAATAGCGCAAGTGAGGCATAAGCTCGTTGCAATTAACAGAGCACAACGACTCCCAGCGTCAACCCGTGTGGGTCGGGCGGCAGTCCAGCGCAGTGTCAACGTCGGCATTAACACGTAGTCACTCCCATGGGTCAGGCATGTCGCTTCAATATAATGATCACAAGGGTTGCCAGGCTAACCATAATTTGCTTACCTCATATAAATGACCCACTTATGTACGGCATTGAAAGTAATAAGAAGCGCTCACGCCCTTAATAATCACAGAGACGTCAATCCGGTGCCAAATCGAGGTCGTCTCTATTCTTGTCTTCCTCTCCCTCAGTTGGTGCAGGTCCTCTACCACCCCTCCCCCACCCCTACAGGTCTAGGTCCCCCTCTCTATCACCCCCACCCCCTACAGGTCTAGGTCCACCTCTCTACCACCCCCACCCCTAGCCCCATCAGATGGCTTGTTATGGATTTTATATTGTTCTATGTCCATAACAGCCACACCGTAGGTCACCATGTTTGGTCACAATCACCGTGAGAGGTCCACTTTATAAGTTGCTAGAGGTTTATATACAAAACACTCACCTTTAATTCTTACTTTTTTAGGTTCCAGAACATTATTTTCCAGGAGTGTCTGACAGAAATAAGTTTCCTGCTACTAATGCTCACTCAATTCTTTTATTTGATCCCTTAACAACTTTTGCTGACAAGTTTTGTTGTCTTGTGTTGTGTCGTCTCACGAGACCGCTAGATGTCACTCGTTTCTTCCGGTAAACGCCCTCTGGCGAACTGGTTGCACATTTCCCAAAGACCTGGTTCCAACACTCTTTCTGTTTATTAACAGTGACACGTGTTTTTCTGTCATGTACAGAAGACAGGTGACATGGCGTGGTGACACTTACTGTTGATAAACAGAACGGGAACCAGGTCTTTGACAAATGCGCAGCCAGTTCGCTAGAGGGCGTTGACCGGAAGGAACTAGCGACATCTAGCGATCTCGTGGGACGAGACAACACAAGAAGATGGCAACGCTAGCCAGGAAAACTTGTTAGTGGACAAAATGAATGAGTTGAGCTAGTGTTAGTTGCATGAAACGTATTTCAGTCAGACACTCCTTGAGGATAATGCTCCTGAACTTAAACAACTAAAAATTAGAGGTAAGTGTTTGGTGTCAAAACCTCCAGCAACTTGTAAAGTGGACATCTCACCATTTTTTAGACTGAATATGGCAGCCTACGCCGTGGCGGTAAGGACGGCCTATCAGTCTGCCGTAACCATTAACGCCATCAAACGGGGCTACCCCACCCCCTACAGGTCTAGGTTCACCTCTCTATCACCCCCACCCCCTACAGGTCTAGGTCCACCTCTCTAGCACCCCTCCCCCCTACAGGTCTAGGTTCACCTCTCTATCACCCCCACCCCCTACTGGTCTAGGTCCACCTCTCTACCACCCCTCCCCCACCCCTACAGGTCTAGGTCCCCCTCTCTATCACCCCCACCCCCTACAGGTCTAGTCCACCTCCTTACCACTCAAAGTCCTATGTACCAGTTAAAGAAAGAGCTGCAGCTGCATTCGCCAAAATAAAGCAGCAGACGCGATAGCGTCGAGTGCTTTATTGTGGCAATGCACGAGAGCGACTTTTGAAAGCCTTGTTTTCTAAATCCCAACACAAGGTAAAGTCAAAACAACTACCCCTGCTCTGCAATATTAGGGTTTTAAAGAGCCCATGTCATCCTGTTGACAACTTTAGGAAACGTTATACCGAGGGACATTCTAAATAAGAAACTGCATAATCTGTGCCACGTCGAGCACTGGCGAGTCGTGTATCTGACAAATCTGATAAATCCCCATGAAAAAATTGACTTCGTTTGGGAATGCCGGACCGGCATCCCCGGATTAGTCCAGCCACACTAGACTGTTAAAATATCCACTCTATAGGGGTATCTTTCTCATCATAAATGCGCGCTCTCTCCGGCATCAAGGCACCCGCGGTCCACCCTCCCCAACTAGATTTGTATAACAATGCCCCCCCCCTGGAGTAGCTGTGAAATCCCTCTGTGTGCAGACGATTTATATTGACGTCACATAAATGAGTTTTTGTATCGGGAATGATCGCGAGCAACATGTCTGAATCACAATTTCATGGCTTGCGTGAGGGTATTTGCTGCCTTATATCTTACTAAATAAATATAATTTCACTTTGGGACATATATAATAAGAAGTCGAAAGGTTGAGCCCAAAGCATGAGTGTCAGACGGTACACTTGTCAATCCGTATTTTAGAAGTTGACCCACGCGGCCTTGACATTGATATGGCGCTATTGTAACGACCGAGTGGGCTACGGCCGCGCAAACTTGATGGGGCTGCACGATAAAAATATCGCAGAACATTACTGATGTCGATTTTTGCTTTCAATTTACGCTGAAACGAAAGCTAAGATACTATTATACCGGAATATATATCTAATGCATTCATTTGGAGGCTCAAATAAAGGTAAGCGACCCGCTAATCTCGCGACCTGAGTCAGGTCTGAACTCTGCTAATGGAAAAGAATAGCGAGGGTATTAAACGTAGGTGCGCGACATATCCAAGTTGGGAGCGGACCGCGTTTAATTTGTTGCACTATCCCCTGATATGAGCGTGTGCGGCTGATATCGATGAACAAGGTATCTCAGAGGTAACGGGCCATTCATCTGCAGCCGTGTGTTCGTACAAACGCATGGCTGAAACACAAAAGCTGCACATCAGCCACATCGTGCAAGGACAGCGGTCCGATACGAGGTGTGACCAGTGCAGATGCGGACAATGAAAAGCCTCACTCGATCACTCTCAATATTCAAATTCGATGAAATTGAGGGATGTAGAGGAGACATTGGCGGCGTGCGGACAAATAGGAAGTACAGATTGAGACTAAAAGCTGTTTATGTATTTTGTGATGTATTTCAATCTGTGTTGACACAAACAACGTTATTGATACTAACAGCTCCTCATGTAGTTATTATCCGCTCAGCTCATGCCGTCTTCCGAAGACGTTAGCTCATGTCAATTCCACTTCCCTATGAAACTTACACACTACAAGATAATGTCGTGAGAACACAATAGGATGACGTCACCAGTAGTTTTTTTACCAGGCGGTCCCCCGTTAAAAAGCGGCACGAAACAATTATGCAATCGATAACTGTCGCATTTCTATTTGCTTTCTGATTTATAACCCCCCTCCCCCTTGGAGCTTAACATTGACTTACACGTCCATTGTTTGTCTTGACATTCTAACACCGTGACACTTAGCAGAGTGAAGCGAGTCAACATGGACAACATCTGTGAGTCAATATTAACAACAACTGTTCAGTATCAACATAAATCATTACAATATCAAGATATTGCACTGTTTTGTCATTCATTATCAAGATATTGCACTGTTTTGTCATTCATTATCAAGATATTACACTGTTTTGGCGTTCATCATTTAAATAACGCGTCTTGCGTTCATTATATATCAATATATTTCACTGTTGGTCGTTCGTTATTTAAATAACGCACACTTACGTTAATAAACCACGGCTATGTCTGTTTACCGGTGCATTCTTTTAGACAAAGGCGTGACGTCACACAATTTTTAACGGAGGTTCAAGCATTGTGGTTGGCCCGTCAAGCTATTTGTCAGCTGGCCCCATGTTTCGCTGGATCCACCCCTGTCCGTTGTTACATATATTCGCTAGTCCGTCCGCCGTGCTGGTAAGGGTAAAACCTCCGCCTCGTGGCATCACACCACAATGTCGCATGTTACGCAGAGATCTGATGAAACACGGCATGGTCGCTTACCGCCAACCAGTCCCCCACCACCCAGGACACCCCTGCCCCCCTCCCCTCCGCCCACTCCCACCCAGGACGCCCCTGCCCCCCCCCCCCCTCCGCCCACTCCCACCCAGGACGCCCCTGCCCCCCCCCCCGCCTCCCCCAATTTACTACCTTGCACGTTGGTGAAATAAAGGAGGCTTCTTCAGAAGCGCTCCCCCAGGATGTGAAGGGAGGGGTGGGGGGGGGGGGGGGTAGAGGGAGGTAGCTTACCTCGGTGGCCCGGTCATGAACCTGCAGCCACACAAA
The DNA here is from genome assembly GCA_964019135.1 of Arenicola marina. Classification (NCBI taxonomy): domain Eukaryota; kingdom Metazoa; phylum Annelida; class Polychaeta; family Arenicolidae; genus Arenicola; species Arenicola marina. The sequence goes on along the minus strand of OZ025252.1, from coordinate 8,442,186 downwards.
GACGCATCTGCGATCAGTTTCAACATTTCCCGCCTCTTCGTGCGCCAAACAGCGGCTGGACCGGTGCGCAGGCGCAGACCGATATGTGGGCACGTGCTTCCTGTTTGCTATCCGCGGCATGTTCTTTCCAAAGGTTCATTATTGCTCAACAAACTGCGACCTTTCGGTACCAGCCATGGCCTTTTGTCTGCCACACGATTGTGTTTTCCGATGAAGAGGGGGTACCGGCTGTGTCGACTGTCAAGGGGTACCAGGTCACCGCCACCGGGAACCAGCCTGGGTCCTAGTGATGCAGCTGCGCCTCAATAGACCCTTCTTAATATTATCTCATGAATAATCCAGAACGAGGCTACCATGGCAGCGGTCCTACTGCATGCGGCGCTATAACATGGCGACTGGCACTAACCTCTCGGGTGTTTCGCATAATCCGTCGGTTAAACAGAGCGATCGTGACTTTTTATCGTTCTTGGCTATATATTTACATTTGTTAAAGAATATGTCACAAAGTGTAGTAAATCGTCAGGACATAACCACACCAGCAAAGGCTAGTTCAACGTTTAAAGTTCAAAGTTTATATCCATAACATGAGAGGCAAGTTTGAAACTGTCATGAAAGCAAGTCCTGGCGTATTCCAACACGTCCCAAGATACCGTTCAGTACACGAACCTGGCATTTGAAAAAGTACACTGAGGCTGATGACAACAGCGAGATCCAGAAGCTTGTAATGGAACATCTAAAATCTGGGGGTCACTCCACGGATCGTCTAGCTATGGCTAATACATAAATCGGGTTGAGACGATAAAGTGCAATTGATCAATTAATATTCGAATTAAAAATATTACTATTGCAATAATAATAACGCTTCGTGTTACATTATAATTGCATTAATTATTATCGTTCAAGCAGTGGATGCCGGTTGTAGGCATACATTGCAGGAGTCTTTGCAACCTGAAGATGCTGGGCTGACGGTTCGAGTCACATGGTAATTAGAAAAGCCTTTTACAAACGATTATCATACCATTGTAAAAGTCCAAAACGCCCAATGATGATTTATTTTCTCATCAAGTTTGACTGCGGTTCTTTTTTTTCCGGGGAATTGCTTTTCATTTGCACCTGTCTCAGAATTCTCCTATCACTTGAGGCTTCTCTTGGACAGCTTCAGTGGTATATGTGTCGGATGTGTATGTATGTGGGTCTTACAATGTCATGAGAAACACACCTAATCATGTTGATATGTTTTGTTTACAGCACGATGTCTTTTTCTAGCTACCATATGTTATATAGTGGGTAAGAATATATGCGGACGATATAAACCACAGTAATGTTCACTCTATTATGCACCCAATCTTGACGTGAGTCTGAAGGGAACGGCACCAGGTCTTTCTCCAATTAAAATCGTCTTTGGTAAATTGCTCCCAGCACATCAGTGCTACTTGTAATCTGTCAGAAAGAGGAATAGTAAATACATGCAAAATTACATGTATTAACATATCCCCACCACAGTACTCCATGGGGTAACCCCCCAAGAAAGAGATAGCCCCAGATAGGTGACTGTATGGAGGTGGAGACTGCCCCATTAATTTGAGATAAGGCCAACTGACACATAGGACACGCCATTAAATTATGTGTTTCTCATTTAGTTTGAACCACTTTAAAGAATCAAATAATGATTGAACTTCTTCATTTAACTCTTTTCAAGCTACTGAGTTGTTGTTGTTGAGTCAATCCATGCGTCATACCTCACTGTTTAGTGTCAAGGGTAAAAAAATAAATCTGTCACACAAAGCCAAGAAACAAAATTGTGACTATCATTGGCCTTGGGCAAGGCGGGATCTCGAAGGGCCATCTGGTTTCAATGTAATTTTCACTAGACCATGCAATATCCAGATAGGATACCGGTAGGCCTTGCCAAGCGACGACGTGTTACTGTAGTGACTGTGCAATGTAGGGTCAGCGTTGTAGTCCCAAGTAAACTAAACTTTAGGCGATACATTCGACTATTCTCTTCAAATAACAGTGGCAATAAGTGAACGAATACCTAAAAATTAGGCCCACCATCACTTCGGATTATTACCATCCATTCTTGGCGTATTTTTTTGTCCTTGAGCAATTGGTGGAAGCTGTTTTCAGCTGCCATTAACACAGCAGGGAACACGTCAGTGCGCCATGTTGCCACCGACGCTTCGCGTTGCTGCGCGGGCAGCCTCGTTCTGGTGCCGCTTGCATAAATTTTGAGAAGGGCCTATAGCGCTAGTGGAGGTTCTCAAGCTGATGGATATTTAATCCTTTCTAATCGAGGTATTGAAGGTTAAAGCCTTGTCGAAGGTTCGCCGGCCTGTCCCAAGAGAAACCTCAACTTACAAGTGTTGGTCACGAAATCCATTAGAAGAAGACGGTCACGAGCACTACTTGAGCTATTTGTGCAACAATATCACCTTCCACCATGCCCTATGGCTAGTGTGTGTGGGGGGGGGGAGGGGGCATGGATCATGCTAACAGGGGAGAAGGATATTGCTTACCGCCAGACGGCCCTAGCCGACATACACCGGTTACCCCACAGGAATCCCAAATGCGGCCAAAAACCTTCATCCTTAATCTTGAGCTTTGGGCGGCCGGCACGTTGTCCTTGTACCGCGGCAAGTTCCCTGTATACGGTATCTTGTGGGCTGAGCACGTGCCCAGACAAGCCGATGCGTCTTTGTTTTATGGCTGATACAACACCTCGTTTTGCCAATTGATTGAAAACTTTGTGTCCATGTGCTTATGGACGCCGTACGACCCCATGTAACCATGGAGACGAACATGCCCAACCAGCCTGGAAGCTTCCAGTCCATGGTGGGGAAGGCGTATGGTAGTCACTCACAGTATCAATCCCATAGTATTTGGGCGCTGTACCTCAGGAATGTAAACGGTTGAACATACGAGAATAATCTGAGTGTCACCAACTGCTTAAGATATAATCAAGCCCCCGGCCGAAGCTTTAAAACCTTTACAACCGTTAAGTTTATTTTGGGTTTTGGCTAATCCCAATTTGACATATTCAGTGTGGCCGGGATACATGTAATGTCCGAGGATCTATAGATCTATAGTCATTCCACGGAAAAAAGGACCTTGCATAGCTGATTAAAGCGTATCTTTGACTTGCTGTTAACTGCACCCCAGAACCTCTCTTCCTCAGGTTAACCATCGAAATGTATCTTAAACTTGACTAATATCTATGAAGAATATACGCGAGAGAAAAACACAAAAGGTTATGTTAATGTTATGTTAATGTTATGTTAATGTTATGTTAATGGGTCCTCGGGCTTCGTCCTCGAACAGTATTTTCCGGCAATGTCGTGTTCCTCGGACATTAACTTATGTAAAATCCACGTCCTTATGACTCAAGCCCACTACATTGCAAAAGAATAATGTCGTGAGAGAACGAGTGACGTCATCAGTGGATTTTACTACAGAAGAACGTTTGGTGATAGAGCTCAAATTAATGTCAAGACCCGAATATCATGTTTCTATGCTACTCTGAAATCCGGGTACTGTTTGTTAGCTTGTGATGAATACTTCTCGATTTGCAGCAGGACCGTCATCTTCTGTTTTAATATGGAACGCTTATGCGGATCATCAGGTCCCGGATTATATGTTAATCTCCATACTGTGAGGAACATGTCATGAATGCCAAATTGCTCACTCTTATGTTCGCGATTTGATATTTGCCTCTGGATCACTGCACGAAACGCCCTCATCACCATAAATATCTAACGTTCATCGCATCAACCCAACGAGACACATGAAGGCGGCATACCATACACGGATGATATTATACATGCGACTAAGGCGTTATACTAACAGTTCTCCTTCTTTGCATCAATTTACGATTGCTCAAGCTTTACGCCCACGCGGCGTCAACGTTGCAAGCATTTAAAGCTGCTCATGCAGCAATTTTTTACTTAAATCATGGTTTTCGAACTATTTTGTCTGACATATTGTCTGACTGGATAAATGTAACCTTCATGAAAAAGAGATCTGTCATCGCAAAATGAAAGGTATAAAACTCCCGCAATGTGCATATTTTGATGACGTAGTACACAAGAAAGCCACACTTTTTCACATGGGATGCACACATTTTGCCCAAAAAAGAGGCTTAACAACATATCTGGGTGTTTATTGCATAAAATATGTGTACTTTTATGCTAAGAATATAAATACATTATTTCCAATCAAAATAGATTTTACATTTTTCACGAAAAATATTGCTGGATGAGTAACTTTAACCCCTTGTTCAAAACAATTCTTTCTTATTTCATCAACGCTCTTGGCTTGCTCAGCCCCAAGCTGATCAAACGCATTCGAATAACTCATATCACACACGCGGCATAGCTTTCTGTAAAAAAGCGCTTCATTAGAACAAATATCAGACTCATTCAAGATCTGATGCAACATGCAGACACAAAAGACAAAAAAGGTCTGCTATTATTTCTCGATTTTGAGAAAGCTTTCGATTCGGTAGAGTGGCTGTTTATAGAAAAAGTACTCAAAAAGTTCAATTTTGGAAATGAATTAATTAAATGGGTCCAGACTTTATACAACAGTTCTTACCTGTACGTAAAAAATAATGGGCATATGTCAGAAAGCTTTCAAGTAAACCGAGGTGTCAAACAAGGATGCCCCCTCTCAGCTCTACTTTTTATCATCGTAGTCGAAATCTTATCTATTAAAATAAAAAGCAATGAAAAAATAAAAGGCTACCGCATTAAACAACATGGTAAAGAAAAAACAGTGAAACTGTCTCAATATGCCGACGATGGCACACTGCTAAGATGCAGATCAAATAAAATTTGTATTAGAAGAAATTGATGCTTTCTCAAAAAGGGCTGGACCTCTGTTAAACAAAAGCAAAACAATTGGAATGTACTTAGGCAAAGGCAAGCACAAAGATATTACTATTAATGACATAAAAGTTGCAAGCACTCCCATCAGATACCTTGGAATATACACTGGACAAAATCTAGCCAAATGCAATGAATTAAACTGGGAAAAAAAGATAAAACAAATAGAAGATGAGATTGAAAACTGGCAAACTCGAGAACTTACCATATTTGGAAAGGTAACCATTATCAAAACACTTCTTGTTCCTAAAGTAACATTCGTAGCGACACATACAGCTATACCAAACGACCAAACGATCTCGCAGATCGACAAAATCCTATATAATTTCATTTAGGGAAAAAGCGATAGACTGAAACGAAAGCAATTAATACGTATAATAGAACAAGGCGGCATAGCAATGATTGACATAAGATCCCACTTTCATGCCATAAAAGCATCATGGGTTAAAAGGATCGTCAACGTTGACGAAAAAATTGGAACTTTCTAGCCCGATGGCACTTAAATAGTCTTGGAGACGACTTCCTTTTTCTGAAATTTAAAAATATCAATAAGCAAAACCTACCACAAATTAAACTTCTGCCTAAATTCTACCAAGAAGTATGCGAATCCTATAGCCAAAGCAAAGAAGAAACGCGACCTATTGTATTTGAAAACCTGCGTGACGAAATACTCTGGGGAAATTATTTTATTTCGTACAAGAAAATATGCGGGAAAAACTGTTGCCTGCTTTTCAAGTCCTTCATAGAAGTAGGGATCATACGTATAAGAGATTTGGATTTCTCAATGGGGAAACTATGTGAGCTCTCAATACACGAAAGAGTGAAAGACAAGAGGAATATTTTTGCTGAGATATCTCTTCTACGACAGGCTCTTAAACCATATAAAGACGTTATAAACTCGGAGACGTCATACGCCTCATGTCCATATGCAACTGCCCCTCTAGCCGCCCCGATCGCCGACGTCTCGACTCGCGCATATTATGAAATATTTATTGCGAAGAAAAGTGAAGTACCGAACACAGAAGTAAAATTATCAAATCTTTTCAACCGCCTCTATATTAATTTTTCTGATGTATATAAGAGGAAAATTAAGGATATTCCAGACAGAAAAATAGCTGCCTTTAACTTTAAAGTAATTAATCAAATCTTACCCTGCAAAAGAAACCTTGTGAAATGGGGAAAAATTGAATCTGACTTGTGTGACCGATGTGGACTCCCAGAAAATACTATGCATTTGTTACATGATTGTTATTTCTCGAAAGAAATTTGGAAACTGACATCAGAGCTGCTGAGCGTTAAAATTAGTTTGAAGGAAATTATTCTCGGCGTTCAGAATAAATCGATCAACTTTGTAATATCGGTGCTATCATTTCTTTTATACAAAGACTGGCTTCTCCACACTAAAGACGGTGCTAGCCGAGAGAGTACAAAGTCAAAGGCATTTCTCAAGCGTGAAATAATGACAAAAGCAAATGTGTATATTTTGTTAAATTGGACCGATGTTTTCTGTAGCCTGGTTCCGCGGCCCCAACTTCGCTTGTATACTTGTACCAGCTTAGAGTTTCTGAGATTGGGGTTCTCGATTAGTGAAGTGCTGCCACCTCGTGGGGTCTCTTGGAGACAGACAAAGCTTCCTGTCGAAAGCATTGGAACTAGCGTAAGCTGGTACCACCGCTCGTACTCGTATATCAGTAATGCTGAGTGAGCGAAGGCGGTGTCACGGAACCAGGTTAGAACTAGTGTTACAAGGTGTCTCGTCGTTGTTTTTCTTCGTGTCAGTGAAACGTCTGCATGTACCAAAGACTCTCAATGAGTTTTATCTGTGTCAGCATATCAAAATCTGGCAAATGATCGAAACTGAGTACATAAGGAGATATTGTGGCTGGAGGCAACCTGAAACGTTTTGCGAGCGCGCGAAAGAACCCAGTTTTGGCGCCAAGGGGAGTCACCTCAATTGAAGATCATAATCCAGTGACATGCTGTAAAAAATCAGAAAAATGTAATGACTTTTTAACATTGCGGCAGAAAGATACTAAATTAATATCTCTCTAACCACAAGGTTCCCAGTATTACCATATATATTAACATATATTCCCCTCATTTTACATATAAATATTACAGAATATAGATTTATTCTTATATATTTTATACTGGTATGATCATAGATGTGAAGACATAACAATTGATAACTTGATAATTGATAGTTCTGATACCGTGTTGAAATTCGTTAGATAGACACCTTGAATAACGTTCGATAGCTCAATATTTTCCTCGGTGACCCCCAGTTGTTTTGTATGCTTTCGTCACTTCTTGTATTAAGTAACATGCTACACATTTTTCAGAAGCTTCTAATGACTTTTAGTCTTTTACTATAAAGTGAGAATTGCCTTAAATATGGAAAATAGGAATAGGAAATGACTCATAATGGCCTGATTGTAGAACTAGAACTTAAAATATCCCTTTAGCGAAACAAGTTGACTGGATATTATTAAGAATTATTGGCGATCACTTTAAAACGGATCATCTCCAGTTTGGTGCATTTTTATCGTGGTGGAAACAGGTGATTATTTCACCGCTAGTATATTCGATGCCTATCGGAAGTTTGGAACGTATTAACAAAGTTTAATACATAATGTTATTTAGACTACGCTTCCGCGTCCTGCGTCAATTGTCCCATCAAAAATTTAAATGACGCATTTCATTGAGCTGTGAAGGGACATGGTGACGCATTATAAATATAGTGATCAGACTACGCAATGTTTCATTTAAATTAATGTCCCATAATTTTACGGACCTCTGGGACACTGGGACTTACCCAATGGCCTGCTATTTTTAACATAAATATATACACGCATTGTTTGTTCGCCTTTCATATTTATTATATTGCTGTATGGTGGGCCATACCGAAGACATTCAATTTGGCCCGTTAAGTATGTTTGCCACCTACTGCACAATTAGCTCTTATGAGGGATAATGTTGCGTATATGTAAAATTGAGCCTCAGTGTTCACAAGTGTCGAATATGCACCGCCACGTGACCTCAATACGTGACATCGTTACGTGACCTTCTAAGTGACCTTCTAAGTGACCTTCGGACAGCCGCAGCCACAGATGATAACTGCTCCAGACCGGGCGCAAAAAAAACACATTAAAATGGTGATATCGCGAATATCGAGGAATTCACAGACTGCTATATAGCGTGTATATAGCGTGTATATAGCGGTAAATAGGCAAAGGGCCTTCCCTACAACGGATAGCGGTAAATAGGCAAAGGGCCTACTGGTTAAACCAAGGATTTCTACGGATAACGATCCCCAAAACTTGCCAACAGTCAATCGCGAATTTCCAAGAATGCCAATCGCAAAAATCGCAAAAGGTATTCCCTCCCCTCTATATAGCTGGCAGTAGTTGTCTACATATAAACTACTTCTGATACTTTAAATTAGAAACTACGTTTTGTACGCCATGTACGCAGTCCTTCCGACAAGTCAATCGATATACCGACTTCTTCTAATTGTTCACATGAACGACGTATAGCAGGGTCGGATCCAGATATGCTGGATAGGGGTGGAGTGGGGGGGGGAGCGGTTTCGAGAGAGATGGCCTAGCTTTTGGTTTTCATATGTTAAATGGTATAAATTTCGGCCCTAAAAGGCCCGCCCCCCCCCCCCCCTCCCCTGGATCCGCTCCTGTGCAGTAAACGAGCTCAGGACACACTGGATCTCACGTTGGTCATCTTCTTTAACTTCCGCCCGGTCACCACAGCAACCTTTGTCAGGTTTCCCTGCAGTTGGATTCTAGGTCATTGGTACGGGGAAGAGGACGATGTGGGATTAGCGATACACGTTCCGCCCCCACCACTAAACCCCAGCCAACCCGCCTTGGCCTACCCTCTGCCTTCCTTCAGATCCTCAACTTCCGCCATAATCTTTCCCAACGTTGGCTTCTCCTAACAAGGTTAGTAAAGATTGTCTGGATTCTGCTCCTCAATATAGCTGAGAGCTCTCCATAGTCATGGTCATCATCAGTGGCTCCCGACAAAAGGCATTGCTTGGAAACTCTCCGCACCAAATTAGGATAGTCAAATTTCATCCACTGAAAAATAATAATTATATTTAAGAGGAATTGTTCCTGACATGGCGTAAAATGCCTTATCTGTGTCACACCAAGTCATTGCACAACTAATTAACCCACGTCTGCGCCGGAAACACTGGCACACACAGATACATAGCTCCCCTAGCTGCCCTTTCAATCCCAACCCCACCCTCTGTCTCCCCTCCCCTATCTATTCCCACCCCATCTCTCCCCACCCCTCGATTTATGTCTCCCCTGCCCTTTCCCTCCCAACCCCACCCTCTGTCTCCCCTCCCCTATCTCTCCCCACCCCATCCCTCCACACCCCTCGCTGCTGTGTCTCCCTTGCTCTTTCCCCACCCCCCCCCCCTCCCCTGATCTGTCTCCCTTTCCCTATCCCTCCCCACCGCACCCCGGTGTGCCCCCTTCTACAACCTCCCCCATCCCCCACCCCACCTTGGCATATGATGCGCTACGTAGTCTGACAGTAAAGCGGTGCATTGTCAACCCACAACATGGCGTCTGTGTGTATTCCGCGGCACACCACCAGACACAGGTGTGCCCAGGCCGTGGACGCTGGACGGGCGCAACAAAAAAACACAGGTATGTTGACAATTGACCAACACACAGATATGTATACGTATATATGCCTTTGCAACAACATCATGACGCATTTTTTTGTAGTTCCGGAGTTTCACCTGCTATTTCACCGGCCCGTCGCGTCGCAGTTCAATGCCTTCCTGCACCGTGCAAAGTCGTCATCCTGTGTAACATGAGATGTCCTCCCCCTCCCCCCCCCACCCCCATCTGATGGCTTCCCCCTTGGGTATACGGGCGGGTGAAGGAACAGGGAAGGCACAATGTCATAGGCTGAATACAACCATGGCGATTGCTTAGCATGGGTGTACCGATCCAGGCAGGTAAAGGGAGGATGGTACTCTTCCACTCCCCCCCCCCCCACCAACCTACCCCGGGGAGGGGGGTGTGGTACTTAATACAACGCTGACTTCGGGAGGGTTTCGCGATGAAGCCACGTTTGTTTCTCCTCGACAGCGGTATCTTTTTCTCATTGAACTGCTTTTTTTTTTCTTTTTTCCCGGCAAACACCCTCTATGGACGTAACGTTTCGGAGCCCCCCCCCCCCCCTCCACCAGGTCCCAACAGTTCATTTCCATCAGACATGTCTGCTATATATAAACGGGACCCCCGTGAGCCACCTCCCCCACCCACCATTTTTGTGCTATAGTTCTCCCCCCCCCGCACCCCCCACCCCAACCTCCGCTCCACACACACACCCATACACACCTTCAACCTCAGTGTTCGTCCCCTTCTCTCCTCAAACCCAACCTCTAGGGGAGGGGGGGGGGGACATTTTTGCCCTTCAATTAATGAATTTTGGGGGTTCCGGACTGTGACTGGTGTCCGCTGCCGCTGTTCACAATATATGGAGGCGATGCGCTTCTGACACGTGCTTGGGTAGCGATGGTAGCAGTTGCCCTAGCTGCCTGGGTAACCCCGACATACACCCATGACGGCGACGTTGACCTCATTATGAAGGCCCGGCTGCTACCCCCGACCAACTCTGCCAGCTCCCGGTAGGCGGCGCTACCCAGCTACCCCAGACCAAACTCTGCCGGTAGGCGGCGCCCCAAGGGGGTGATGCGCGGGGATGGCAGTGGGGTGAATTTAAACTTCATCCTGTACATTGTACATAATTCAGCAGTTCTGCAGAAAAAAAAGAGCATCAATGAAATGTCAACGACATGTCAACCTAGCATTCTGGCAGGTCATCAAGTTGTCTTCACGTGGGGTGGTAAATCCTTTGGTCAGAGACAAATCAGGCACAGACATCTGCAATATAATAAAGACAAGACACTGTTACATGCTCAAGGTACCCAGACAACATGCTTTGCCCCGATAACCAGTTTCAATCCTTTTCATAGAAACGGTATATTTGCATAATGATTACATAGAAATTATATTTATAGTCTGCAACAAAGTATAAAATGGCTGACTAAAGCGTCTATGTGGCGTTGTCGTGTACTATGTCATCAACATGCGGTCCGTGTTGCCACGCGTTGTCGTGTACTACGTCATCAACATGCGGTCCATGTTGCCACGCGTTGTCGTGTACTACGTCATCAACATGCGGTCCATGATGCCACGCGTTGTCCTGTACTACGTCATCAACATGCGGTCCATGTTGCCACGCGTTGTCGTGTACTACGTCATCAACATGCGGTCCATGTTACCATGTGTTGTCCTGTACTACGTCATCAACATGCGGTCCATGATGCCACGCGTTGTCGTGTACTACGTCATCAACATGCGGTCCATGTTGCCACGCGTTGTCGTGTACTACGTCATCAACATGCGGTCCATGATGCCACGCGTTGTCCTGTACTACGTCATCAACATGCGGTCCATGATGCCACGCGTTGTCGTGTACTACGTCATCAACATGCGGTCCATGTTGCCACGCGTTGTCGTGTACTACGTCATCAACATGCGGTCCATGTTGCCACGTGTTGTCGTGTACTACGTCATCAACATGCGGTCCATGTTGCCAAGCCTTGCCTTGTACTACGTCATCAACATGCGGTCCATGATGCCACGCGTTGTCGTGTACTACGTCATCAACATGCGGTCCATGTTGCCACGCGTTGTCGTGTACTACGTCATCAACATGCGGTCCATGTTGCCACGCCTTGCCTTGTACTACGTCATCAACATGCGGTCCACGATGCCACGCGTTGTCGTGTACTACGTCATCAACATGCGGTCCATGTTGCCACGTGTTGTCGTGTACTACGTCATCAACATGCGGTCCATGTTGCCACGCGTTGTCGTGTACTACGTCATCAACATGCGGTCCATGTTACCATGTGTTGTCCTGTACTACGTCATCAACATGCGGTCCATGATGCCACGCGTTGTCGTGTACTACGTCATCAACATGCGGTCCATGTTGCCACGCGTTGTCGTGTACTACGTCATCAACATGCGGTCCATGATGCCACGCGTTGTCCTGTACTACGTCATCAACATGCGGTCCATGATGCCACGCGTTGTCGTGTACTACGTCATCAACATGCGGTCCATGTTGCCACGCGTTGTCGTGTACTACGTCATCAACATGCGGTCCATGTTGCCACGTGTTGTCGTGTACTACGTCATCAACATGCGGTCCATGTTGCCAAGCCTTGCCTTGTACTACGTCATCAACATGCGGTCCATGATGCCACGCGTTGTCGTGTACTACGTCATCAACATGCGGTCCATGTTGCCACGCGTTGTCGTGTACTACGTCATCAACATGCGGTCCATGTTGCCACGCCTTGCCTTGTACTACGTCATCAACATGCGGTCCACGATGCCACGCGTTGTCGTGTACTACGTCATCAACATGCGGTCCATGTTGCCACGTGTTGTCGTGTACTACGTCATCAACATGCGGTCCATGTTGCCACGCCTTGCCTTGTACTACGTCATCAACATGCGGTCCATGATGCCACGCGTTGTCGTGTACTACGTCATCAACATGCGGTCCATGTTGCCACGCGTTGTCGTGTACTACGTCATCAACATGCGGTCCATGTTGCCACGTGTTGTCGTGTACTACGTCATCAACATGCGGTCCATGTTGCCACGCCTTGCCTTGTACTACGTCATCAACATGCGGTCCGTGTTGCCACGCTCTGCCGGGCAACATGAAGGTAAAGTCCATAACGTATAGACGTCTTACACAAGGTAACGTAAGGTTAACCATAACCGACAATGGATCCATTTCAATTCGTTTTTCAAAAAATCATTGTACTGGTGACAATTGTCTGTAGTTTAGCAGTCCTGGGTACCTGTATAGTGCCCACTCCCCCCCTCGGTTTGGTGTACATACAAACGCAGGCGAACACAAATTTCGGGCTGCGTGACCCGGGCGGGTGGCGGGGGGGGGTGAGAGGGAAACTGATACATTGAAGGGTTTTTTACTGGTCATAGAACCCCTTACGCAAATTGCCGGAAACGCCGCTGCGTATTCGCTGTATTTACAATGTGAATATGTGAGAGTGCAATCGCGTGACCGGGCCTAGCTGCGCTTTGTTGCCGTAGCGACCTGAGGTGCCACAGGGAACGCCTCATTTTTCAAGGGGTCAGCACCCACCCATGTACTGCGAGGTACTTTTTGGACTATATGATATATCTCATGCAATACGTTGTCGGTTTCTTGTCTACTGCTAAATATTGTTGTATGCTCGTGGGGCATAGATCACACACCAAGTCTGGTCGCTGCATGCTGCACTTCCACATACATGTGAACACGGCTGCTCCAAGCTCCAGTTCTGTGGCTGGAGGACGGGCAAAAATCTGACAGGGCCCGCCTACAGCCACAGAGCCAACCAAGTATTTTACCCCTAAACGCCTTGGGTTGCCATCATTATTTTTTAACTATATAGATCCTCGGTAGCACTGTCGATATCATTCAACAGACTCGACGTTCCATGACATGTCCACCTTTTCCCACACAACACATTTCGAATCGCCCGCCTCTCGCCGCTCGTCTTGGCTGCAGTTGTGAAGAGCCACAAAACTTCGGCTAGGCTGCTCCATGCTGGTACTCATTCTGAACAAGCGGTTTAGAGGGAAACAAATACAGGAAAATCTCCTTAATTTAGGTTATATTACACTTACACTTTCATATTTCGACTCCACGTAATAAAGTGACAAAAATATGTTTTCTACATGTGAGCGATAATTCATTTCGTGCACGCACCTACACAGTGGTTGGATCCAAAATTGGGTGAAGGGTTTAACCCCACCGCTCTCAAGCAAGGAGATGTTAAGGACTGCCAAAGTACGAACCCCCACCCCCCCCGCTCGGAAAAGAAATGGTGGACCCCAGTCATTTTCAACCCCCGCCCCCTGGTCGCAAGTTCTCACTGACCCCCCTCCTCAAGCTCCCCGCACGGTGGCGCTACGCAAGCTAGCTTTTACCGCTGTTGTCAGCTGGGGGCAAAATGTCTTGAAAAACGGTCACATCAGCTGTAATTTTCAAGAATAAAATATAATAATAACGAGTTTCGTTTATTTAATACAGCAAAAAACATCTTGTATCCTTTCGAAAAAGTTATATTTGTGACAGAACTCTTTCTTTTCATCACCTGATTTCATGTGTTATTAGGCTTAGGCTGGGTCCCAGCACTAATTTGTAGAAATGCGCGACGCATTTTCCTCTTGATTTGCGCAGCGCCGCCCTGGCGAATGAGTGTGAAAATGCATTGAGGAACGTAGGCGACAACAGAGATATAATGAAGCCCTAGCGGAGTGAGTCGAAGGCAGAGAGTGCCCCCCTCCTTAGCATGTCCTCCCGTTCTTTTCAGCCATTCTATAGGTGGCGCTGTTTGCAAGCAATGCATCCCCATATTTTAATTTCACAAATTGTGTGTTGCTTTCATAAATAATTACTTTGAAAATACACAGCAATACGCCGATTAAAATATATTTGTCTAGAGAGAGATATAATAAAATGTTACTCACAGAACAACTGGGTATGCACGACGTAGGATGTGTATATTCAGTGTATACTATATGTATACTATTTGTAAATAGTGGCATTGAATAATAATTTGATTACCTAAAAATACTAAGGAAGTGAACTCTTGACGGGTAATTACCACAGTCTGGTATTAAATAACTAGTCTTTACATAAGATAAGTGTTATTACGTATATGGCAAAATGTACAGCTGCAATATTATTTCTGTCAGAATTATATTCATATTAATCATTTGATACTTGCTTCCAAATTTCTTTCGTAAAATAACAGTTATAAATAATGTGATTTGATGCAATCGCATCTATATATCACATAGGTCGAATCGACGCATACCATATTTTTCTTCTTTTTCAAGATAACACCTGATAAATAATCTTAAAATTAAACGCAACTATTTTCTTATCCGAATAGAATATTTCGAATTTTCCAGACCAACGAGAAGTCAATGGTATGGCAGTTGACAATATCACATTCTTTGGCTTCACTGCGTAGTATTCAGGTTGTTCGTTTGATATGGTTAATATCGTTGATATGGTTAATACCGTATCGTGTTGCGGTTCTTCCTTTTTCTGTCTTTGCAGTTATAATACAGTGACTCGCTATATCAAGGGACACATATCGATCTTTTTCCCCAGGTTGATAGGATTTGTTCCACGTCGAGGCGTCTTGCTGACGCTGCCCTCAGCGGTCATTGCCCGCCATTAACGCTCAGGATATCGCGCCCTATATAAGTGGGATTAATCTTCTGCCTGCAGGGATGGCAGCTGCTCGGCTTGCGCTCACTTGCTATCAGAAGTATGGCGCAGTGGACTACTTTGTTCAGCTGACCACCGCCAGGCCGCTTCCATCTTCCCGCCAACGGATGCACAGAATGATGATTGTATCAGTTGGCATCTGTGACGTCATCATGGTGCCCCCATCACGGTTATATGGTAATGGCCTCTTGGCTTGAGAAGCCCTCCGCCTCTGTAACTGTATCTGTCGGTATACGTCATCGTGGGCCCTTATCAAGATCAAGGTTAAGGTAATGGACGCCTTCTTCAAAGCACACATGTAGGTAATACCCCCCCTCCCCCCCGCCCCCAGCCCCCACCCCATTCCCCGAATATAGGTTTTCTATGAATAGTTTACGCTTCAGATTCCCAGCGGAAGTAAAACCCGTCTGACAACTGACAAACGATGTCTCATGCAATGGCATCTTCTGGGTTCTATGGTTTCTCAAGGTCGTGCAGATGGACGCCACTTCATCAATGGACTGAGCGAGTGCCTTGTCAATAGCTTGCCCTTCCCCATACTATCAAACCTCATCATGAAAGCCTGGTATGGCCGCACCCTCTGATACCAAGGGCATGGACTGTATTGTAGCCCCATTCTTATTATGCCCTACATCTCTGCTTCAGCAAAGTAATGTTGGAATCATGCAAAATCCCTCTTCGGTAGATATTTTACGACTTGGGGAAATAAAAGATGATCACGATACTTCGGTTGAACCTGAACCTATACAGCATTCGCCTTATTTTAATGATAAACAAATGTTGCATATCTTCACACGAACACATATAACCATTTAATCTGTATGTTAAGCTCAAATATATGTCTAATCTCATTCAACGTTCATGAACTGAGACTGTTTTAGAGGTGGATTATTAATTTATTTAAATGCTAAATATCAGTACAAAGTGCTGTTTACCGCCAGTTATAGGCATATCAGACATCTGGGAAGGTCAATTTATTTAGAGAATGTATCTATGCCCCTCTGTGATACTAATGCAAGTTATGAAGCCTTTAGTAAGTAGGTGGGAGTGTCCTCCCATGTCAATAAAGGAAACCACAGTGGAGTCATTCTTGCTGGTGATTTTAACATAGATTTATAGGGGCAGGAATTTGAAAGCGGTTGTGGGGGGGGGGTGCTCTCAGCGCCCGATGGGGGGGGGGGCTCCCAGCACCCGATGGGGGGGGGGGGGGCGGCGACAGCGGGATTTTGCGTAGAAAAACGCATTGTTCCTTGACATTCTTGCCATGTCTCGAGCCGTTGACGCTGTTATGTGTGACATACTTACTGCGAAATCAAAACACTATGGGGTGACTGACAACTCATAAACGATTCTACAAAACTATAGTTCCAATTGCAAGCAATATATAAGCATTGGTAACGTTGAAACTGTTTAGCTAAATCTTTCTCGTGGAGTTTCACAAGGCTGCATGTTAGGACCTCTTCTTTCCATAACATATGCAAAGGAATTTGGAAAAGAATGTGCAAGTGAACTTTCAAAGCCAGCATACATGCAGATGACTCCACACTGCTCATCACCTTGGAGACAGATCAGCTGAGATCGGGGAACTAAATGAGGAACTAGCGAAAACCTTTCCAGTAAACATAGCAATAGCCTAATAACCTGTCAAGCTATCAGAATTCATTTATATTTCTACACACAACCTACGTTAATATGTTCGGTTGTAATGCTCGCTATGCTTCATGTGTTTGTTATTTGCGCCGTTGTGATGTTTAACTGACATTCTGTTGCACTCCTACAAACTGGGAATAAAGCTGAAATCAAACCAAATCAAACCCTATGCTCCAAAAGAAAATACAATCTCCTGATCAATATATATAGATGAAAGTAAAAGGTGCCTGAAATAATTGATTGGTGTTTCTCTCGCCCAAGTATGTTTGGAACTTCAGATCAAGGACACAATTTGTTGATGATCAGCTAGTCTTGGTCTTTCCTGTTGGAGCCAGGGAATGGTGACATTAGCAGAAGGAGAACAATATATAAGGATACATACAATTTCATGTTTTTATACAATGAACTTGGCACCTGGTCTAGCCGAGTTCCATGATGAACGCAGTGGCCGACCCGGCTAGGTGGGGTTGGGGGGGGGGGAGGGGTATATCTGTCGGCATCTGTGGGCATCCTTCCTCATCAAATTTGATCTTGCAATTCAAGCCATTCCCAATCTGGATAATGCCAGCAATTTGTGGAGCTGAATCGGGCTTTTTACCTGCCATTTTTGCATGGTGATCGATCCATTTATTACTACACATTATATTGGCGGCGAGGTGGAATGGTCCGCCAGGGCGAGCTCTGGTTTGAGTTATTACACGTGCAACGTCAGACCCGGAGACAGACTCATCATCTGGATCAAACGACAGACATCGATGCGCTGTCGGGCACACCCTGCTGCTCGCAGACTGATTCAGATTTACTCAGTCTGGAAGGGGGGGTTCCAGTGACCAGTGTCGATTTTTGCAAAAGTCTCAGTGTCGAATGACGATTTTTCACGTCATTTTGTGCTGCTTTTTGTTCAGTGTCTTTTTTTGTCTCAAGAATTGATGTTGATGTCGCTTTTTCAGATCCTCAGTGTCGGAATTTGGGGGTCAATGTCGAATGTCGATTTTTTTAAATATGCCTGTGTCGGGTTTCGTCATTTAGCCTCCTCACCCCTAGACTTATTCAGTGACAAACTTTTACAAAATTAGCGCTAATGTTGTGTCCTGCAACAAACCACGCCTATTACGTTTATTAAAGCTTGAACAAATGTTCCCGCCAAAAATTCATATGATACTGAAAAGATCGTCACCCGCATTTAACACCTGTACCCGTGTATCCCCCGGTATTTAGCATGGCACTCTCACTTGGGTGAGCGCCGTGCATTTCTAGAAATTATTACCCAGCCTAAGCCTTATTATAGTATTTTGCTGTATTGAATACACAGAGATCGTATTTTGCTGTATTGAATACACAGAGATCGTATTTTGCTGTATTGAATGCACAGAGATCGTATTTTGCTGTATTGAATACACAGAGATCGTATTTTGCTGTATTGAATACACAGAGATCGTATTTTGCTGTATTGAATACACAGAGATCGTTATTCTTATGTTCTTCTTTAAAATGACAATGTTGCAAGCATGCAAGCGTTACTGCTGATTTGACCGTTTTTCAAGAATCTTGAAATTTGCCCCCGGCCGACAGCAGCGGTAAAAGCGGAGCTTGCGTAGCGCCACCAATTCGTCAATCTATCTCATGGATCCGCCCTTCCTTTGTGTGAGGCGAGATCTCCTTTTAACTTATCGTGACATGGGAATAAAAAACAATGTTCTTTCGTCATCTGGAACACAACCCTTCTTGCCCCCCTCCCCCCCCCCTCCCCCCACGGAGTTGGGCGCTCGTGACTGTAAGTGGCAAAACTAGAGAAATTGCTAGGAAAAATGCGTCGCACGTTTCTACAGTTTAGTGCTGGGCCCCAGCCTAAGGCTAATAACACATGAAATCAGGCGATGAAAAGAAAAGAGTTCTGTCACAATTATAACTTTTTCGAAAAGGTACAAGATGTTTTTTGTTGTATTAAATACACAGAGCTCGTTATTTTTATGTTTTATCATTGCATATTATAATGTTCAGAGAAATTACAGCTGATTTGACCATTTCTCAAGAATCCCGAAATTTGCCCCCGGCTGACAGCAGCGGTAAAAGCTAGCGTGCGTAGCGCCACCGTGCGGGGAGCTTGAGGAAATTGGTTCAATTGGTATCAATTCTGTTGAATCGTATGAGATTAATCTACAGTTTTCCTCTCAACCGGTCATTCAAGGACGAGTGTATAGCAATAAAAAAGACAGCTCGACTCTGATTGGCTGATAACGAGATGCTGACTTGAAATGCTGAAATGTCCCGAAGTAAATCGACATGCAGTCCCGTAGTGGAGGAAGAAGCATAGTGTATATCCACATCGATTGCATTGCGGTTGACAGCTGGCCCGTATGGAGGCACGGGAGATTGCATGACGCACCAAAAGTAGCCAACCGAGAGGGAAATATTACATTCAATGCGGTCAACATCGGCCACAAGTACAATATGTATATCTCGTTAGTTTGATACTTCCATAGAGACATAACGAAGACACATATAACTCTTACCAGATATAATAATATATAGAACCGCCGAGGAGGTTCAACTACTGGAGTGGGGACTTAATTAGCATTCCATTGCCCCCACGTCGATAGTCACCCTCGTCGAAGGAGGCTTAACAGTAAACTTCAACTGTGTTCCATTGCGGTGAAGAGAGAAGATTCATTTACGCCGTACGTCTCTACGGGGTCCACTGAGGCCTAGGGTTCTCGTAAGTCAGCAACGTTTGCATCTTGTTCCCCATGTCTATAGCTTGAATCCCTAAATAATGCAAATTCGCGAATGGAGTTAGCTGTTTCTAAGTGCGTAGTTTCGTTCCTATCACAAAGCTTATACTTGACAAATGTAGGTCTAATGCAGGTGTATGCTTGGGGGTGGGGGTCGTCGAGGGTGGCTGTCCAGTCACTAGAAGGGCCAGAGCCACCCAAGAAGGTCCAGTAGTCATTGTCACGCCAAGAGACCTTCACCCCGCTGACCTTCACCTCTTCATCCACCTCAACTGCCATTGAGGTGGAAGATGATATTTGGGCCAATATTTCGGGCCCAGCTGAGTCCTGGTGACGTCGTGTGTGCCACATTTGGCACGGCTCGTTGGATCACTAAGCCCTTGGGTGGTTACCCGATCAGTGGCCTTTGTTTCCGAGGACGTTAGTTACCCTGGCAAGCCACCATTCAGGTAACGAGAGTTCTATTGTTCCAGAAAAGTCGTCCATGGTCGAGATGCCGGCGTCCTATCAAACTATGTGGTATAAGACGAGATTCTAATGTCAGCTGACCCACTCCCTATACACAGACGAACAACAGCTCCGGGGAAAATACCCCCAGTACACAAACAGTGCATAACCGTGCTTATAGAGCTCACATCGGTTGCTATTAACGACCGCATTTAATGATGATTGTCGCAATAGCATTAGCAATAGCACTAATTAAAAGACAAATGTCGATAACGATAAACATCGCCATCCAGGATTGGCCAAAGTTTTATGAAAATATCGCCCTCAAGCCTTGTTTCCAGAGGGGGTGAATAACCTTTCCGGTTGGCATAAAGGAATTCTTGGAGATTCGCGATCAGCTGTTGGTAATTTTTGGGGATCGTTATCCGTACAATTTCTAGTTCAGCGCAAAGATCATTTATCTATTTTTACCGCGATCCGCTATAGCAGTCCGCGAATTCCTCGATATCTCGTCCCGCTTTAATATGTCTTAATCTCGGAGATTCGATATGGCTCACCCTAATTCTTTGTGATTCACGGTTCAGAGGAGGTATCCCCCACCCCCTTGCCAAGATCCCTCACCTCCAAGTGCATCAGATACCACCGCTACCTGCTGGCGGATGACAGCGGGACCACGAGGCGCATCATGTTGGTTGTTGTTCTACGAAGTACCCATTGCGCCTTTGCCCTTTAATTACAGAGCACATCTGGATCTGCAATGTGCGTGAACATTTTTGCACGGTTGGTCCAGGACCAATCAATCTCGTCGCTCGTTTTTCTTTCAAGATTGAACTTTGCCCACAAACGTAATTATCATTTTTTTGACCCTGGTATTGTGCCCCCGAAACCATGTGACTGTCCCCGGGCGTAGGAGTGTGTCGTGACGGTCGTCCATCGCGTGACGTAGAGGTCCGGGGACCAGGGCCCTGGACTGGCCGCAGACTGGCCGCGTGCCGCGCCGGTGTCATGTTCCGTCGTTATTAGCTTGGTTAGCAACGGAACGTCTCACCCCGACCTCGATTTACTGTCACGAGTGGACCCAGGCTGGGAATATGTCGGCTTCTGAAGCAGCGCACTACCGGGGGTGACCTCACCTCTCAGGTTCTCAACGAAGGAAACAACTCCGACAAATGATACCTTGCGTGCAACAACATTAGTATTAGGGCGTGAATGGCGTATATTGAATAAGGTCACGCATCTAAGGTCAAGGTTGCTGCAAGGTCAAGGTCGCAAAACCTGCGTTGCATCGTAACCCCGTTAATATTTGCTCTGGAGAGCTGCCTTTGTCTGATTTTTTTCAGATTTATAGTTCTCGGTCAATCACATTTTCTGTCAAAATTCGTTGTGACTACATGAATGGGTGCCC
Source organism: Arenicola marina (assembly GCA_964019135.1). Classification (NCBI taxonomy): domain Eukaryota; kingdom Metazoa; phylum Annelida; class Polychaeta; family Arenicolidae; genus Arenicola; species Arenicola marina. Next base: position 8,420,692 of record OZ025252.1, on the reverse strand, counting down.
ATGCATAATGTATGCACCACTATTAATGACAGCATGTCTGCCAAAAGTGTCCGTCTTCTTGTCCGTGGCCCATTTTTCTATGTGGAAGCTGTTGTTCTAAGTCAGTTCAAACTAGTAAGCGACTGGAGTCTGGCCGAATCAAACCATAGAACGTGAGCCAGAGCGCTGGCATTCAGCGCTCTGGCCACCTGAGCGCCTAACGGCACGTGGATCGCTGGTTCGCGCCCCGCTTTGGCCATATCTGTGTGGTCGCAGGATAAAGATCCCGGGACCGAAGTTGACGGAGACGGAGACGGAGGCGGAGGCGGACGATGAAGCGTGTCTTCGCGCCATTAAATTATATTGGACCCCCTTGAGACGGATGACGGATGACGGACGGCGAACGCGGAATCAAAGAAAGACCCTGTGTTTGCTGGTTAACTTGATATTGCGCATAAAGATTTTTGGTCGGTCTTGACATATTCGAGATATATATCTTTCATCTCTTATTGATAGATATCTTCCATCTCTTATTGACACATATCTTCCATCTCAAGCTCTGCGTATTTTGTTGTCGATCCACGTCTACCTCCTGTTGTTTGGTCTTTCCGTTACTCAGGAATCTCCTACCTTGACCTTGTGTACTTTCTCCCAACCAGAAAACATCGTGTTGTACCGTTCGATCTCGCACCAAGGCCCAGGCTCCTCACCCTCATTCCTGGGCCGTCAAGTGCTCCATATACGAAGACACCCGTGTCGAGGCTAAAAGCCTTCATGTCGCGTTTGCATAAGTCAGTGCAGGTCAGCTTTGGCAGTCCAGTTGCCCCTTGCCAGCGGCGGGCTCGCCATGGAGCCTATCCTTTGAAATGCGTTCAATCTGCACGCGACGAACGTCCCTAAACCAGCGCAGATATGTATTGGGTTGATCAGAGCAAGAATCCTTAGTAGGCTGGCCTTGGTTAAAACGATTCATCATGTGTTACCTTTGACGCTTCTTTGTGCATATGGCATATCTATCGGACATCCGACGATGTGGATTGTTATTTTCTCAATAAATTTCCATAAAATGATTATGGCTGAAAGAGTCTTCATGCTAATGATCTTCTCTGTATATATATGTAACATCATATTCTGCACATTTGATGGCACTTGTTTGTTCACCAGTTAGAGTTGAATGGTCTTCATAGACTCTTCATACAAGTATAACTCATTGATGGATTTGGAAATGCTGAGGGCGATATTGACACTTCCGGGTGCCGGAAGTTGTAATCTTTGTAATATTGGATATACAAAAGATGCATTAAGGTGTATTTTGGAACATGAGATCCAGATAAACCATTTGGGTTTTACAAAGCAGAATTCATTCAAAGTTTAGTTTATGAAAGCACTAAACCTGTTGTTAAATATTGGTATATAAGTATATGAAGACTGGTATTGAGTGTGTTTATTGTGAGTATGCAATTTGGCCCCGATAACCGACGAATGACCATTTTAGAGAATTAAGACGACATTGCGTACTTTGTTTTCGATTAGTAAGGAAGATACTGTTGTCTTCCTGTTTAACCATGTCTTGCTATGTGGAGATTTATGTGAACACATTGTTTACCAGCATTGTGATTATGCAATCTATTGCTGATTGTTGATTAAATAGTGAAATACGGCAGAAGTAGCTAGGTTTTTGCCATATATAACCATATTCCTAATTGACATGTATTGTCTCATTTCATTAAGCCATTTCGTAATAAATATTAATTCATGTCGCTAACACCAGAACATTTTAACTATATCATACGCTGTTACATTACATTATGTGGGATGAATTCTTTTGCATTACTAACGATATACACAAAATCGTGTCTGCTGATTTTCCTGATCTGTGATAGGTATTTTATTTCCGTGATCGTGAACTACCATTATTCTCATTTCGTGATATGGGATTTAGGAATTTTATTTCTGTGATCCGAGATGAGATACCCCTCCCTCCCCCTTTCCCCCTTCTAATAACCGTCGGGCGTTGTTGGTTATTGCCGAAATAAACGGTGAATCTAATTGCTCAGAGTTGCGTATTACTTTACAATGATTGGATAGATAGATTGAATGCTAATGTCATTACTAATCACGGTAGACACTTAGCGGGATAAGTTATGGCAAAAAGCTCTTGTCAATGTCATGATGTGATTAAACTACGCATGGACGACATATGTCGTAAGCATCAGCATAATTAGGTTGAATATCCGTCTGCGCGCCGAGCAGTAGAACCACCGGATATACGCCGTACCGGAAGCGCGTCACTGTAATCCAACCAGAACGAGGCTCTAACTGCTTGCACAGCCTCAGAACGGACATCGCTGGGCAAAGGGCGTTCCGCTAACGTTTTATTCATCCAGTGATGTATCCAGGGATGTATCCAGGGATGTATCCAGGGATGTATCCAGGGATGTATCCAAGGATCTATCGAAGGATGTATCCAGGGATGTATCCAGGTATGTATCCAGGGATGTATCCAGGGATGTATCCAAGGATGCATCCAGGGATGTATCTAAGGATGTATCCAGGGATGTATCCAAGGATCTATCCAAGGATGTATCCAGGGATGTATCCAGGGATGTATCCAGGTATGTATCCAGGGATGTATCCAGGGATGTACCCAAGGATGTATCCAGGGATGTATCCAAGGATGTACCCAAGGATGTATCCAGGGAAGTATCCAGGGATATATCCAGGGATGTATCCAGGGATCTATCCAAGGATCCATCCAAGGATGTATCCAGGGATGTATCCAGGTATGTATCCAGGGATGTATCCAGGGATGTACCCAAGGATGTATCCAGGGATGTATCCAAGGATGTACCCAAAGATGTATCCAGGGAAGTATCCAGGGATATATCCAGGGATGTATCCAGGGATGTATCCAGGGATGTATCCAGGCATGTATCCAGGGATGTATCCAAGGATATATCCCGGGATGTATCCAAGGATCTATCCAGGTATGTACCCAAGGATGTATCCAGGTATGTATCCAAGGATGTACCCAAGGATGTATCCAGGGAAGTATCCAGGGATATATCCAGGGATGTATCCAGGGACCTATCCAAGGATCTATCCAAGGATGCATCCAGGGATGTATCCAGGTATGTATCCAGGGATGTATCCAGGGATGTACCCAAGGATGTATCCAGGGATGTATCCAAGGATGTACCCAAAGATGTATCCAGGGAAGTATCCAGGGATATATCCAGGGATGTATCCAGGGATGTATCCAGGGATGTATCCAGGCATGTATCCAGGGATGTATCCAAGGATATATCCCGGGATGTATCCAAGGATCTATCCAAGGATGTATCCAGGGATGTATCCAGGGATGTATCCAGGGATGTATCCAGGGATGTATCCAGGGATAATCCAGGATTGTATCCAGGGATGTATCCAGGGATGTATCCATGTGGTCACCCCTCCATCGCTCATTTTATTGTTCAAATTGTGCTTAATTGTTGTTGTAACCACCCCCCCCCCCCCCCACCACCACCCCTTGGCCTCCCGCTTCCTTGTTCTAAACACCGAGCCTTGCATCATAATATTAAACTCTGGACGGTGAATCTTCTGAATCACTGGTGATTTCCGGAATTAATCGACAAAGTATGATTAAGTAGATTCGCCAGCAACAACTGCCCTGTTGTATTGTGGGAAGGACAATAGATCGCGATGACCACTGTGGCTCAATAGCGTGCTCGTGTCACGGCGAACGTTCGCTGTGAGCGTGCGCCAATGGTTCCATCCGGCAGATGATGACTCGGAACCTTATATGTTGACGTTATGCCCCAGCCAGATTTTCTATATTACGTTCTATAGGCGGCTCCAGAACATGCCATTTAGATTCCTTAAGATAATCGTAAAGAATCTAAACGCAATCTAACACATTATACTTAATGTGACTGTTTTGTATAATAGGTTTTATTGGCAGTGACTGATTGTATGACACCTTACACTTAAAGTGACTGTACAACACCTTATACTTAAAGTGACTGTACAACACCTGATACTTAAAGTTACTGTACAACACCTGATACTTAAAGTGACTGTACAGCACCTTATATTTTTTTTATTCTTTTTTTATTTAAACATCATTTCTTTTCTGAGGTTCCCCTTTATACTTAAAGTGACTGTACAACACCTTATACTTAAAGTGACTGTACAACACCTTAAACTTAAAGTGACTGTACAACACCTTATACTTAAAGTAACTGTACAACACCTTATACTTAAAGTGACTGTACAACACCTTATACTTAAAGTGACTGTACAACACCTTACACCAGGGGGGTGTATACGTACATTTGCGATGAAACAGATACCCATAGAGAGCGGATATCTGAAACCTTGCGACCGGGGGGGGGGGGGGCGGGACCGGGCTCTGAAAATGGACCTTCATAGAGCTGGTTACCGCGAAAAAATACCTCTGCCGAGCGGCTTTTGCTGGTAAAACGCCCAGACCGAGCAGATTTTGGCGGTGAAAAGGTGGGGGGGGGGGTGGCTTTACCGCGGAACCCCCCCGCCCGCAGCAATGTATTTTACAATGAAGTGTAGGAACACGATATTACAGGATAATAATGGAGTCCGAGGGCGAAGCGTTGTTATCCGGTGAAGTCGTGAACTTATACGTACTCGACTTATACGTACTATACGGAACTTATAAGTCCCTATGAAAGTTACACACAATATTACAGGAAAATAATGTTGTGAGAAAACAATGAACTGACGACACCAATGTATTTTACTCATACAGATACTTTACGCCAATTAAAATAACGTATGCATGGTAAGCTTAAATACAAAATGGACTAAAAGATTATTACTCTAATCAGGCCATAATATGTAACAATTTTACATCCTGACCTAATTTGGCTGAGAAACAACTGTTCGAGCGGCTTTAATGCGATGTCGCAACCTAGAGATGCCAACTGTCTCTGTTCATTATTACACTGATGGGGGCGAGGAGTGCAAATTAACTAAATATATTAAATACATGTATATAACTGAAACAAAGGTGGCGGCATCAGACGGAGGAAGGAGGGGGTTATTAATTTCTACATTGGGTACCTCCGCTTTCACGTTCTGGTTTGTTATTTGACCCCCCCCCCCCCCGGAAGTGAGTAACTTAAATTGCGACTTCCGTTGTTGGCTGAAAGCCAAACGCCGTCCCGCACGACCCGAGTGTCTCTAGCTCTCTGGTGGGTCAAAGGCTGTCAGCATACTGCTAGGCGACGCCTGATATTGCACTGATCATGATAACACAAGGAAGGGATGGGTGCATATCTCTGAGACCCCCATTATCGCCCCCACTACCGCCCTCTGTATTGACTTTGCAGAAGCCGCGAGAGCTGACTGAGGTGTCTGTCCACATGCAGCATGATGACTTCCCTTGGCCTAGATGGCCGACTGTCATAGCGTGTCTCATGAACTAGGGCGCAGTGGAAAGTTACTGACCTGGCCGGGCCCCGTTAAACGAGATAGGAGAAGGCGCGAAGAGATAGGAGAGGCGGAGAGATAGTAGAAGGCGCGAAGAGATAGGAGAGGCGGAGAGATAGGAGAAGGCGCGACGAGATAAGAGAGGCAGATAGATACGAGGAAGTGGAGCAGTCGTGACGTCAAAAGAAAGAAGTCCGGGTCTGGGGGGTCATCAAGTGAGAGAGCTCCTGGGTATGGTACAAATTTCAAAATGCGTGCTGCCCTAGGTACAACTATCATTATACTTGACTAATAATACCTTAGCTAAACCGGTAATATATACATATATACGCCCTATACAGAAAATCTGTCCATGGAAAACAAGTGAATATTATTTTCAAGAACAGGAAATATATAAAATTTTCTCAAACACTAGATTACGCTAATATGTACAGCACAGATTCAAGCTCGAAGTTTCTGAAATGTGCTAATGATAACAATTCGAATCAATTAATAATAATGAACGATCCTTAACTCAAATAGATAATCTTACATTTAGTTAATTATTTAATTAATTTAAATTTCTATGACGAATTTTACCTTGCAAAATACTGATATATGAATCGTTCACTGAAGACTGAACCATTTCAATCTTCGCAACATTTGTTATGTCTTCAGCCAGTTAATCATAAACTGTAATCATCTTAATGAACAAGATGAATATCATTATATGAATATGATTAATATACTAAATCACAACGAGACAAATATTATGCTCGCAATACAAATGTAATTATTGTTGTTTTTATCTGGATCATTCTAAGGAATTCGATGATGCCGAATATATGGTTAAATAATTTGGAATAAATAAACAGTATTAACGGGCATGCAAGGTAAAAGTGTCAGACCTGAGGAGTTGGTGGTAGATATTTACTGTAAGGTCATACACATGCAGACGTACGTGGTGCTTTCTGGGTCACGGCCAAGGATTATCTCCGTATATAGTATAGCATAGTATATTGTATCTTATCTCACTTTATTTCTTGAACCACTTTTCTTGCCACTCGATAAGGAGGAATTTATGACTTGATATTGGAAGCACGCGGGACTTCACGTCCTTCCGCCAGGTGTGCACAGCGCCGCCTCGTGAAAGAATGCGGCACTGGTGTCGCGCCCCACACAGGATACTGAAGGCCAACATCCTATTATCGCTCAGCGGCGCACTTGTTGTAATATCAGTTTTTTTAATATGGTCATCGCTAATGTAACCAAATGAATTGGAATTCCTGAATTACAATATGTTACAGGTGCTACCTTTCCTGTTGCGAGTGCGTAACTCTGAATCATAGCTGAATATACGCGCGCATATATGGCTGTTCCAGATTGTCGTTTGTCGGTTTCAAGTTGCATTTCAAGGTCTTCTGCTATTGGCCAGTTGCAATCACAATTGCGAAACATGTGTGATGACGTCTTTACCTTAAATGATGTAAAGATAAATATTTACAGAAGCCACATTATGCGACCATGATGCAACACCGAAATCGCAAAAAGTATATAGACATGGAACTGACAGTAAGAACGTTGTGCATGATATATAAAATGGGAATCCATGGTCTTATGCTCTATATTCCTTAAGACCCCATGGTTTAAAACGCAGACTTTATTGTTACAGGCAATCGAAAGGGGTTTCGCAGCACAAACCAAGTGTTATGCCTCTTGCATCATCTGAGGGGAGAGGGTAGTGGTAGGGATGGCGGTGGGTTCTCCCATCGTAGCCTTGGCCATCGCCACTCTGCCAGCAGAGGGCGCTCGTTCCTTACATCACCTCGGCCTCACGTAACCGACCCCAGCACCGTTGACCTCAACGGTGCTGGGGTCGTGAATGGTTTTAGAGGGTTTTTTAGCTTGAATATTGTATTCTCGATGCAGAATTGGAAAACTATTGACATTCCGTTGTCGATGATCACAATGGAAGAGTTAAGTGAAAAATTCATTCAATCGTCAAAGGTCAAAACACTTCACGCCTCGATCGAACTCGAAAACATAGTTCGAAAATAACATGGATTCTAATTATTCAAACTGGAATGAATTTATTGCGGTGCGGTACGGCACCAGTGGCACGGTAAATGCTAAGCAATGGTGTTTTTGATGCCAAAATGCGAAGTTATCTTATTAAGATAACATTCATTTCGATTTTCGCGTATGAAGGATAATTCTGATGGGTAGATGTTATGTGCTGCACAGGGACTATTGCGTAAGCGTGACGCCCTCTACCGGGAGATCGGGGCATCGCTTCCCGAACGTATATTGGTAAATCATCAGCTTGACAAAGGACCTATTATAAGGGTAGGTCGGGTGGCCGAGGGGGAGGGGGGCTGAGAGCATGAGAGCAGAGCCGGCCGAGCACCGTGCTGGTGGGTAGGCCGCTCTGTGTACTGTGCCAACATCTCTGTCTGTCGAGAACATTGTGAGGGGGGAGGCCCTTCAGCTGTCGACCACCCGAATCCAATTCCCAACATGGAGATATTAATGCCAGACCCAGACTCGGGTATGTCTCAACTAGCAATACACATGACATTGTGTATGTCGCGCAACAGGGAATATATATCTACGCTACCAACACAAGAAAGTCACTGGTACTCAATATACGAGTATGTGTGACTCAATAAATATATTATTCTGGTCCATGAGACCGAGGCTAAATTATGTTTGTGAGTCGTACTCTTACGTATGAAGTCTGGACATATTATTGATTTATCCGCCCTGAATGAACGCGTTAGCTCACTGACTTTATCGCCCACATCGACGTGTCATTCCATATGTGCAATGTAATAGGACATATTGTCAAGCATGATCTGTAGTGACAGAACGGATGGTGTCATTACGATCGGAAATTGGATACATTTTCCTTCGTGTGTTTAATTCAAACAAGGTCTCCATATATAGTTACAAATATGAGTGTCACAAGCGGCCATAGCAACACTGGAGGGTGGGATTTAAGCCACGTGCACTGACGTTCCATTCCAACGTTACCGTCTCACGTGACCGCCATTCGTTCATTTTTCACTTCCGTCCGAAATCCGTCGGTGTTTCGATTACGGGGAGTGACAAACCTGTCTCCCCTCCTTCCCACTCCCTCCTTCATCTGCAAAGTGCAAAGGGAAGTGTGTCTGTGGGAAGGGGTTGGGGGTTGGGGGGTGGGGGTTGGGGGTTGGGAGTTGGGGGGTGGGGGTTGGTGTGGGCAGCTGTTGCTATTTGCCCGGGGGCAGCTATCAGTGTGCATTGTGTGTTTTGTGGTTCTGCCGGTTGGGGGCGCCCTTGGGTGGGCAGGCGGTACCCTTCGCGACAGGCACGAGATCGGCTGGGGGGGGGGGGGTGATGGGGGGGGGAGGGTGAAGTACGCGGGGTGGGGTGGGCGTGGAGGAAGGGAGGGGGGCAGGCGAGAAGGAGGTCGGGATTTGACATGAGACAGATCGTTATCTGCTGATAGCGTTGGTCGATGCTTGAAGCACATACATCCATATAAGGCAATGTGGATGAAAGGAACGAACATCGCATTAGTAAATATTCTTATCAGGTGCGGGTTTGAGGTGTCATTAATCTTTTGGATTTAAATGGTCACATGCCTGTTTTGTATCATTTCACACAAAAAAAAAGTAGATGCAATAATTAAGGAGTTATACGAATTGATTCAATGTGATTCCCCGCCATCTTGAATCTGGGCCGGAACTGTGCATAGTATGGTATCTCTCCCCCACCCCCATCCCCACCTCACCCCCACCTATCCTGATAAGTCCACAGGTAAAAACGTGGGGGACAGATGAATCCATGCAGCGTTATGTGTCGATGGAAGGGATGGTAGTTGGGTGAAGACTACTGAAGAACATAAAGCTGAGATAATAAACAGGTTAACACAAACAGTAGAAAGTGCAATTAAAGCTTAGTCCGCTTTGATATCAGCCATATTGAATGACAAAGCATTTTTTAAATCTGAATTTGAAATATACCAGCGCTTATTGATGAATTAATGATGCTTCCATGAACAAAAAAAGAAAAACTCACACACACAAGATCATGTCCCCTTGAATTGTGATGCACGATGTAGACGCACGAGAGACTTAAAGGTTTTATCTTGTCCTGTCCTTAGGGGACCGATGTTCCGCGCCACCTGGCGACAGGGTCACGTGGTGTCTAGCCAGACTCCCGACCCGCGCGCCCACGTCGTCGCCATACTTATCATGTTTATTTTCGTATTTTTAATCTCATTTACTAGAAGCAGCAATTTTTCATGCTATGCAGTTAGCCAAAATATTTTTTTAGAGATACTGATGCTAAGAACGGGTCTCGGTCTTTCCCCCATTTCTCGATGGGACACCTATTACTAGTGAATGTCGTATATCAGTTGTTATTGTGATCAAAAATATCGCAAGATCAGACGAAATGTTCAGAAAATGTGTTTGGGGGTAAGGTTTTCACATACCTGTAAAACCAGGATGTTGACTGAGACCCATCAAATTAAATGAAGCTGAAAGTCCGCTTAATTTTTTCAAGTCTAGTTCTGCTGTTTTCCGTGTTTTGTATTTCCGTGTTTCCATAACGAAAAAATAGGTGTTTAAAATAATCGTAAGCTTCGCTGTAAGTTTGGTATTGGAACTTCGCGAACATTTTGTTTGTGTTTTAAATATGTCTGTTTTTCATCCTCGTGGAGTTAGTCTACTGCCAATAGGGCATTGTTTGCTCACGACATTGACTTAAAACAATTATTAATTAATATCAGGTTCAGGGACGTATGGTAGGGGGACACGTGGTGTGTGTGTGACATAAAAGAGATGTTTCAGGGGTAATACAAGAATGTTTCATCATTCAACGTCAATGAAAGTGCCCCTTGTGCATGAGATGAGAACACTGTGTAAATGATGTTTAAATTTTAATACAGTAATGTGTTCATCTTTGAACGTGAAAAAAGCTCTATGTAAAGCTACAAAGGCCTCATTCATTGTCACTGTAAGTATATAAGAAGAAGATGAAAAATGTTTTAGATGTTTCTTTATTGACATAATTAATAGTGTAAAATACCATACAAAGCTTTGGCGCGCGAGCTTACCATGGACTTACCACCAAATATCTTCTTTTTTCCTCCTGGCCGGGGTTTATCAAATCTAATTGATAATTCAGATCTAAATTGCCCAATTACGTACATCACAAACGAGAAGCCAAAATGACATGAAATGCTTTTTCTGTGTTTAATGTGTACTCGAGTAACAAATAGAGCCTCTGATGACACGATTGCATTGCTCACATAGTCGACGGATCACATGCGTCGACCGCAGAATATTTACGGAATGTCACTGCTACCGAGAGGCTTTGTTAACGACGGCATCATATCATGGCCAATGAGGTGGCGGACAGGGTGTGACTGCGGGACTGATCTCCTCGGCGACCATGGCAACGGCGTCCTTGGTGACCATTTTTTTCCATCACAGACGCCTTGATCGTTCGTGAACAGTTCGCTTGTCACGTGACGTCGCCACGTGACATCGCCACGTGACGCCGACACGTGACAGTGACGCGTGACAGTGACGCGTGACAGGGATGCGTGGCGGCGATCTAACCGCTGAGGATATAGGTGCAGAACTCCTCCAGACTGATCTTGCCGTCGCCGTCAGCGTCAGCCGCCTTGATGGCCTTGTCTAGCTGGGCGGGGGGGAACTCAGCCTCGGCACCAGCCTTCTTCACCAGGGCACGGAGCTCATCGGGACTGAGGGACCCGCTGCCGTCTGTGTCAATCTCCTTGAAGAGGGCGCACAGGAACATCAGGCTGCGAGGGGGGTGAAGGGAAGGGAAAGGTTAGAGATATTCAATCTTGAACCAATCAGATGCATAGTTACAAACAAAGGATAAATAAATAATGGCTATAAATTAATATTGCGATCCGACATAGTGACGCTAGCCGGCCCGTAGCTTTGCTTTGAATCCTGAAAAGCTCGGATTAGGAGTTATCGTTGCGGATCCAGAAACTTCTGTGAAGGTTTAATGTTGCCCTAAACACATGAACCAGTGATGGGCGGGTGTGTAACCTTTCGCTGTAGATCCAGAAGCCATACTCACATCCTGATGACGAGTCCGACCACAACCAATGCCTTGGCGAACTCATCCCAGCTGACTTTGCCGGATTTGTCGGTGTCAGCAGCGTCGCAGAAGTTCTGCAACAAGGAACCAGTTTAGTGATTAGACATGCAATAACCGTTTTCTTTGGCGCGGCGACCCCTTACATTGTGACGTCATCTGCCTTGATGATATGCACATGGCATTGGTTCGAGTGTGTACATTGAGATGGTCGTCCCACAAGTCTCCGATTTCCTGGCCAAGCCTGTGGAATAAGCAGGACTAATCGCGGGTTTGTGCTACGATTGACCTGCCTAGCATGACAAGAATGCCATACGCATATTCCGTATAGGCCTACTGACTTTCACCCTGAAATCTTGCAAATCCCAACTTTGTGAATGTAGCCAGTCGCAAAAGAGCGGGATGGGTTTATCTATCATAGTATAACGGGCGACAGTTACTGTGAGTACGAGGACAGTATACACTGCGATCCGATATCCCTTATCGTTCGGGGTCATATGAGATCAGTGGAAATTTAAGACATTTCTAACATGGAAATCAACGGATCGGTGTTAAATAGGCCGCTTTTGGGCACACAACTAGACCATGACACGCCCCAGGTTAGGTGCCCAGACCCGAGACCAGATCTCGGGAATGGGCTTTTTATTTCACCGTCAACTGGGAATGATGAAAATAATTCTTCGTGAACTGGGGATGGGATATTAGCCGACCGCCGTGATCAAGGATTTTCATTAATTGTGAACTGGGAATCTTGATACTAAACCGTGAATCGGAAAATCGCTAATTTATGTCATGTATCCGCCCTTCCTTTGCTCGTTAATTCATCGTGACCTGGGAATAAAGACATTTATTCTGCGTGATCTTCGTGAACACGACTCCACCCCCCCCCCCCACCCCCCTGCCCATTAATCTACAGTTTAGTGCGCTAACCACTGCACTAGAGAGGCGCCCTGGATCACTGATCGATCATAACATGACTTTTCCTCGTGAGGTTTGATAGCAATAGGGTTCCTTAGCTTCATATATACTTGGCGAATATACAGTTAGATATCATGGAAAGTTTCCTGTGGCCCCGATGTGGACCAGTATTCATGGTGACGCACAACCCGCACGAGCCCTCGAGCATGAGGGTCGCCCACAAGTGGGTCTGCTCTCCTCGCGGTCTTATCTCGCCCCGCCTCGTTTAGTCCAGGAGGACACGTGACATTCTCCCGCCTGATCACGCGGGAGGTGGGGAGGGGCAGGCAGGATGACGAAAGGTGAGGAGAAGCAGGCGGGATGGCGGAAGGTGGGGAGGGACAGACAGGATGACGGGAGGTGAGGAGGGGCAGGCAGGATGACGAGAGGTGAGGAGGGGCAGGCCGGGTGGCGGGAGGTGGGTGGGGGGGGGCAGGCAGGATGACGGGAGGTGAGGAGGGGCAGGCAGGATGGCGAGAGGTGAGGAGGGACAGGCAGGGTGGCGGGAGGTGAGGAGGGGCAGGCAGGATGGCGAGAGGTAAGGAGGGGCAGGCAGGGTGGCGGGAGGTGAGGAGAGGCAGGCAGGATGGCGGGAGGTGAGGAGAGGCAGGCAGGGTGGCGGGAGGTGAGGAGGGGCAGGCAGGTGGCGGGAAGTGAGGAGGGGCAGGCAGGATGACGGGAGGTGAGGAGGGGCAGGCAGGATGGCGGGAGGTGGGGAGGGGCAGGCAGGATGGCGGGAGGTGAGGAGGGGCAGGCAGGGTGGCGGGAGGTGAGGAGGGGCAGGCAGGATGGCGGGAGGTGGGGAGGGGCAGGCAGGATGGCGGGAGGTGAGGAGAGGCAGGCCGGATGACGGGAGATGAGGAGGGGCAGGCCGGGTGGCGGGAGGTGGGTGGGGGGGGGGGGGGGCAGGCAGGATGGCGGGAGGTGGGGAGGGGCAGGCAGGACGGCGAGAGGTGAGGAGGGGCAGGCAGGGTGCGGGAGGTGAGGAGGAGCAGGCAGGATGGCGGGAGGTGAGGAGAGGCAGGCAGGGTGGCGGGAGGTGAGGAGGGGCAGGCAGGATGGCGGGAGGTGAGGAGAGGCAGGCAGGGTGACGGGAGATGAGGAGGGGCAGGCAGGATGACGGGAGGTGGAGAGGGGCAGGCAGGATGGCGGGAGGTGAGGAGGGGCAGGCAGGGTGGCGGGAGGTGGAGAGGGGCAGGCAGGGTGGCGGGAGGTGAGGAGGGGCAGGCAGGGTGGCGGGAGGTGAGGAGGGGCAGGCAGGATGGCGGGAGGTGAGGATGGGCAGGCAGGATGGCGGGAGGTGGGGAGGGGCAGGCAGGATGGCGGGAGGTGGGGAGGGGCAGGCAGGATGGCGGGAGGTGGGGAGGGGCAGGCAGGATGGCGGGAGGTGGGGAGGGGCAGGCAGGGCGGCGAGAGGTAAGGAGGGGCAGGCAGGATGGCGGGAGGTGAGGAGAGGCAGGCCGGATGACGGGAGATGAGGAGGGGCAGGCAGGGTGGCGGGAGGTGAGGAGGGGCAGGCAGGGTGTCGGGAGGTGAGGAGGGGCAGGCAGGATGGCGGGAGGTGAGGATGGGCAGGCAAGATGGCGGGAGGTGGGGAGGGGCAGGCAGGATGGCGGTAGGGGGGGGGCAGGCAGGATGGCGGGAGGTGGGGAGGGGCAGGCAGGATGGCGGGAGGTGGGGAGGGGCAGGCAGGGCGGCGAGAGGTAAGGAGGGGCAGGCAGGATGGCGGGAGGTGAGGAGGGCAAGGCAGGGGGGCGGGAATCTCGAGTCTATAGACAGCACGGAACGCTGGACTCTGATCAGCCCCACCTGTCTCCCTCCCAGCCCACTTAGATCTGTCACCCTCCAGCCCCCCCCCCCCCCACTCCACCCCCACCCCACCAGTCCCAATTCCGATTATTTTGCCACCCATGTGCAAATAAATGTACCTGTGGTACTTTAGCCTCGGTAAATGACGTTGGCGTGCTTCCAATATGCCCCCCCCCACCCCCCACCCCCACCCCCTACCCCCCGAAACGCGTCCCCATCACCTCGCTCTCGATCGACATATCACGTGATTATTTGGCGCGCCAGTATTGTTCAATGAGCGTCGATCGAACGCCCAAGGGCTGGAGGGGAGGGGGAGGGGAGGGGGAGGGGTGAGGACTAGGGAAGAGCAGGGGTCGGTGGACCGCAGACGAACCGAAAAATGGGAAAATGTGCCTTCCCGGGTGTCTATCGCCTTGGTGACGGCATCGTGACCCCACGAAACACTTGAGACACCCGGGGTAAGTGGGGACCCCAGGGTAGGGTGGGCCTACTTGATTGGTGTGTGTGGGGGGGGGGGGAGGGGGGGGGTCCGGATGGTGGGTCGCCGGATGTGGAACACCCTCCAGAACAACCACCCAGACAGACCAGTTTTTCTCCACGCAGATAAGCGAAAGATACTGATCACGTGACCATCCTGTAACAGGGCGCCACAATAAGGCTCATTAACTACCCGATAAGAGGGGTCTATCAGCCACTGCGCCAACTAGGATAAGGTGAAAGGATGGCAGGACTTCGCGGTCTTGGTAAACTAGCAACACTGACAAAGATACCAAGCCTATCCTGTTCCTCAAATTATGAATGATATCTCCCATTATCAGTCACGAACGCTCCGCCGTTCTCATCTAGCAAACCGGGAAGTGGGCCCATCTACTTAGCTAACAGGACGCCCGTCCGTGTACATCCGGTGGGGCATGAAAACGCGTCCGCCATGAAATTGTGTCCGAGCGGACACATTTTCAAGGCCGGACACAATTTCATGCCACACCGGCACTTAGCGATCCGGGTCACTTCTTGATCACCCCACACGTCTCCAGTTTATCAGGATACCCGTGCAACTGTCCCCACGCACTACCAGCATCATACATACATACGTCATCCAGGGACATAATGTGAAACAGACATTTCGCCACGGAACTTACTACTAACATATGTGATGATATCAGTTCTGAAGTGTATTCTTATTTGGGTGATGCCGACCACAACATGATGCTAGTAGCATTGCAGTGATGCGGACACAGTACCAGACTATTGTACCATGGCAGTGATGCGGACACAGTACCAGACTATTGTACCATGGCAGTTATGCGGACACAGCACCAGACTATTGTACCATTGCAGTGATGCGGACACAGTACCAGACTATTGTACCATGGCAGTGATGCGGACACAGTACCAGACTATTGTACCATTGCAGTGATGCGGACACAGCACCAGACTATTGTACCATTGCAGTGATGCGGACACAGTACCAGACTATTGTACCATTGCAGTGATGCGGACACAGTACCAGACTATTGTACCATTGCAGTGATGCGGACACAGTACCAGACTATTGTACCATGGCAGTGATGCGGACACAGTACCAGACTATTGTACCATTGCAGTGATGCGGACACAGTACCAGACTATTGTACCATTGCAGTGATGCGGACACAGTACCAGACTATTGTACCATTGCAGTGATGCGGACACAGCACCAGACTATTGTACCATTGCAGTGATGCGGACACAGCACCAGACTATTGTACCATTGCAGTGATGCGGACACAGTACCAGACTATTGTGCCATTGCAGTGATGCGGACACAGTACCAGACTATTGTGCCATTGCAGTGATGCGGACACAGTACCAGACTATTGTGCCATTGCAGTGATGCGGACACAGTACCAGACTATTGTGCCATTGCAGTGATGCGGACACAGTACCAGACTATTGTGCCATTGCAGTGATGCGGACACAGTACCAGACTATTGTACCATGGCAGTGATGCGGACACAGTACCAGACTATTGTGCCATTGCAGTGATGCGGACACAGTACCAGACTATTGTACCATTGCAGTGATGCGGACACAGTACCAGACTATTGTACCATTGCAGTGATGCGGACACAGTACCAGACTATTGTACCATTGCAGTGATGCGGACACAGTACCAGACTATTGTACCATGGCAGTGATGCGGACACAGTACCAGACTATTGTACCATTGCAGTGATGCGGACACAGTACCAGACTATTGTACCATTGCAGTGATGCGGACACAGTACCAGACTATTGTACCATTGCAGTGATGCGGACACAGTACCAGACTATTGTACCATTGCAGTGATGCGGACACAGTACCAGACTATTGTACCATTGCAGTGATGCGGACACAGTACCAGACTATTGTACCATGGCAGTGATGCGGACACAGTACCAGACTATTGTACCATTGCAGTGATGCGGACACAGTACCAGACTATTGTACCATTGCAGTGATGCGGACACAGTACCAGACTATTGTACCATTGCAGTGATGCGGACACAGTACCAGACTATTGTACCATTGCAGTGATGCGGACACAGTACCAGACTATTGTACCATTGCAGTGATGCGGACACAGTACCAGACTATTGTACCATTGCAGTGATGCGGACACAGTACCAGACTATTGTACCATTGCAGTGATGCGGACACAGTACCAGACTATTGTACCATTGCAGTGATGCGGACACAGTACCAGACTATTGTACCATGGCAGTGATGCGGACACAGTACCAGACTATTGTACCATTGCAGTGATGCGGACACAGTACCAGACTATTGTACCATTGCAGTGATGCGGACACAGTACCAGACTATTGTACCATTGCAGTGATGCGGACACAGTACCAGACTATTGTACCATTGCAGTGATGCGGACACAGTACCAGACTATTGTACCATTGCAGTGATGCGGACACAGTACCAGACTATTGTACCATTGCAGTGATGCGGACACAGCACCAGACTATTGTGCCATTCGTGGCCCCACATATAATGCAATATTCAAACGTTTCCCACCAGCCTGTGATTCACAAGGCCGCAAATCGACAATTTGAACGCATGGCAAAATTATCTATGTACTTCCCATAGAAACAGATGACAGATATATATATATATATATATTATAGAAGATATAGCATATAAAATCGGAATATATGTAATTACACCATTGAGTAGTGATATTTTGTCACTAAACGTTATTCCAGTGGACACATTGTCAGTGAACATAATGCTAAGTGCAATAGTGTCAGCGCCACCCACTCTCCAAGCTTAACCCCTTACCCAGTCACCAGCCGCCGCTATATGACCCACTCATCTCAGAGAGCACATAACTGCCACCAATGCACATGCGTGCGCCACCTGAGCATATAACAGTATTGGATAGATTAAGCATCCGTCAGCGATCTAGTTAGAGATATATCGTTAAAGACTTACCTTAACTTGCTCAGCCGTCGGCTTAAAGCCAGAAGACTCCAGAATCTTCTTCACCTCGGCGGTTCCGACCTGTCCGGCCTTGTCAGCCGAGGCGTCAAACAGCTTCTTCCACTTGGCCACCTCCTCCGGGCTCAGTTTCTCTTCCTGGAAAGCCATGTCGTCTGCTGGGGTTAGTTTTGGCGGGAAACGCTCTGAAGCTCGTGGCGTCTGGTCTGGTGGAGATTGAAACGGCGAGTGACCGGGGACTGCGCCACGCCGCGCTCTTGTACCTTAGCCTTGCTCAGGGTCTCATAGCCTCGTTGTGAGTCTCGCTGCGTGGGTGGGGTGAGCTATTGACTATCGACTGCGATAAGGTCATGTCGTCACTGATAAGGATCTAGGGATGAACGAGAGGTATGAGTGAGTTAGACGGATGTACACCAGGGGATATATACACCAAATAAATCATGTAAAGCACCAAACCGTAACACCACCGTTGCCATATATTATCCGAGGGAGTGATAGGGTGC